>BSBM01000143.1:1800000-2357500 GCA_027924585.1 Larix kaempferi
TATGTTTAATAAATTGCAAAGATTAAAACAGTGTCAGATAGACAACTTGGAGAAATATCATTTATCAAATAAACTTGACAAAAGACAAAAGTGGATCTGAAAAATAACTTTACTGTATTCAATAACCAATTTGCAAGAAACTACAAGCTTGTATCAAAACAGAGCATCTCCAGCCTCTCCTGCAGATATTGTCTCCAAGTTCCATCCTTCCTTGTCTATGAGGAATCATGTCTTTAAATGAGAGTTTACAAAATAATAATACAAACAGTAAATTCCCACAAACCGGGATTACAAAATCAAAGATAACCTAATGGCCTAGAAAAACTTTCCATTTGTCCCAAATCTCGAACAATTCATCTATAATCGGATAATTGTCTGATTCAAGCCCTAGCTGGCCATTGTATTCAAATGTATCCATTTCATTATTTTCCAGCTTATGCCAAATTCGGATAAAGACTTGGATTTTACGTTCCAGGGAAATCAGTTTCTTGATCAACTGCTCCACATCATCAACTTTGACCTCTTCAAGGAGATGGATTTGCTGCCGGGCTTCTTCACACTTGCACTCAATTTCCTCGATCTTCAATTTCAGTGGACAAGCATCTTCGATGAGTTCCATGGTAGGCAACTGGAGAACCAACATAACATTATCCGCAGCATACCATTGCCTGCTACAGATGGCTTGTTCTCTCTTAAGAATATCTTCAACAGATTCATTGAGTTCAAGCCAAGTGTTCAATGCACCTCTGATTTTCTTAAATTGAAAGTTGTTGAGCACAGGGAAACCTTCTAGAGTATCCTTGATATATCTCTGCCACTCACTAATGCTTTCATTTTCTTTAGAAGCTTCCATCCTTTTGGCTTTCTGCTGTTCAAAAGAACTATACATCTTACCAAAAGTGATATGAGTCTCCCTAATCTCATCCAGGGTGCAAAATGGCTTATCCAGGTACTCATGATACTCGTTATTGACTTGAAGGGCCAAGTCTTTGAATTCCTGGGATGACATATTAAAGAAACTGGAGGAGGCTGCACTTGCAGTTGCATACTCACATTTCTTTTGCAACAAGGCAATTTTCTGGGTATTGGCAGAATTTTCATGTTGCACATTCCGAAGTTTAGACTGCAAAGAGGTATTGCTTCGTTCCAGAATTTCTAACCTGTATCCCAAGATATTCCTAAGATCAGCAACATAAGTTTCATGGTCCTCCTTGGTCTTTAACAATTCTTCCTGCAACCTTTCCACCTCTTCTTTCTTCTGATCAATCTCTCTAGTGAGAATCTGGATTGAATCAAGGTTTGCACCTGCAAATGCTCATAAGGCTATGGCTATCTCAATAGCGTGTGTTTGAGGGTCATTGGTTTGTTGGGCCCATACTATCTGATTGGGAACAGACACTTCTAAGCTATCATGATCAATTCTTCTCTTCTTACCCCTTTTTACCCCTGCCTTATTATCCTTACTGTAGAAGTAATGTCCAAGAGGGACTATGTCATCATCTTCCCATTCAGTCATTATTTTAGAATTAATTGAAATAACATTCTCTGTTGAAACCAATGAAGGAGTTTGAGTGGCCATGGAATTGGGTATGGGCATAGTAACTTGAGGAATAGCCATAGGGGTAGAGACAATCTAAGGAACTAATGAGAGAGTAGTTGGGGAAGGAATTGAAGTGAAAGCTTCATAAATAGGAACTTGATCATCATTAACCAATGGTGGTAATGGAGAGGGAATTGAGGGTGGCTCATTCTCAGTAGGTAATGATGAAGTGGATATGGGTAATTGCAGGAGGACAGTCGAAGACTAGGCTTCTACAAAAATTGATGAAGGGATGGAAAAAGAAACTGAGTTACCCACAAAAGGGGTGGCTCTATGAGTCAAAGTATGAAACAGTTGGGAAAGAGAGAATGGTCGCATCACCCCTGTAGGAAAAGTGGAAAGATCCTGAATAGGTGGTAACAATAGTGATGGAGTTGTGATATCAGGGACGGTAGTGGTGAGTTCCAAAACTTGTTGATCAGGATTACAATGATCCATTTCAATAGTGTCCAACAGGTTTGTGACTACCTAAGAGTTTTCTATCACTTGTCCAGTGATTTCTTCAATAAACTTGTCAGTCACATTCTCAGTAACTTCTTCAGTCACTTGAACTGTAGCATGTGTCTCATCTTCAACATCACTGTCAATGATATCAACGGTAGGGACTTTTGATGTAGAAACCTGAACTTTCTGTCTCTTGGGAGGGTTACCCTCAGCCATTGTCAAATCATCAACTACCTACAAAGCTGCAACAATCACTTGAACATCCATAATGACCTTAGGTGGTTCAACTGTCCTAGTGTCCAATACTAAAGTCAATTTTGCTAACTGTTGCTAGAAATTCTAAGAGGTATGCAACAAAGCTTTAACCTACTCAGTTGTTTTGATCTGATGAGGTTCCTCCATGGGAGTTTTACCTCTATCCCCATCTAGATAACTAAGCATTAGAGGAGCATTAGCCTACTAGATTTGCTTTTGTTCTCTGTCCCTTCTAACTTTCTCAATGATATTCAACTCCATTGTTCTTTGTCCATAGACTTGAGCTTTTATTTCTTTTTGATATGCCATAATCTGTTGCTATTCATCTGAGCTCTTGGCCCTTGCCAATACTTCATATAAATTGTTCACTCCTTGATAGATGGAGTCATCTAGGAGTTCTTCATGGACATAGTCCATTTTCATGTGATACTGTTTGAAGTGTGCATCCAAGAATTTCTTAGGATCATGCTTTCTTTTGGGTTCTCTACCCAACTTCAAAGGATCCAACTGATCACCAAGAACTGTAGCCCAATTTGAGGTGGTAATGACTAATGGGCCAAGGTTTAAAGATAATTTAGGCTAGCCTCTCTTTTTGCGACCAGTGAGCTTCTTGTAGACTCCATCAGTGACATTCTGATAGGAAACTTCTTGAATAACCAACCTATCAGGTAGAATTCTTGGCAGAAGGTGAACAATGTCACTTCCCCGGACTCTAATGTATGAGAAGGACTCATAAACATACCAATATCCAATGGTATTGATGAAAGTTCTGACATCAGCTGAAAAGGAAGGGGCTTCCTGTCTGAAAATTTTGAAATAAATAGTGCCCATGAAATGGTCGCAAATTTCATAAAGCAGGGGCACATAATTACTTTCTCACAATGCAGAATGGTATATATGGACAGGTGGAGCCTCAAAGGTCCAATTCCACCCCAAGTTAGGATATTGAAACTCAGAGCAAAAGACATCAAGAATGTAGGCTGATAGGTAAAAATGTGGCTTTCTCAAAGCAGGTGCCTTCTGATAATCTTGAATCACTGTCTTAATTTCTAAAGATAGGATAGATGCCTAGGGAAAATATTCTCCTGTTTTTAACACATGGTGAGCTATGGGGGCCCATTCAACTTTAAAAATTGAACAATTGGGAAGGCCAAAGAGCCTACAGAGAATGGCTTCCAATAAGGAGTAAGGTTCCTTGAACCAAGCAATCGGATAAAGGCTATATGCCTTCGGCACAAAAATGTTAGGTTTAACCATCCAGGATTTCATCATTTCATTGAAATTATATCTAGTTTTGGAGGATTGAATGAAATCAGAGCTAAGGACTTGTGCAGCTGGCTTGAGACAAAAAGCTCTGATAAAAACCTCAGGGCGAATGGTAGTCAATTGTGACCCCGCGCTGTCATTAAACAACCGGTCCTTAGGGTTAGAATTTTCCACAATCCATTTAACAAGATCAGTATAAGGTAGGACAGCAAGGTGAGCAGCAATAGCATGGATTTGGGAAGCCCTAACTTTTTCATAGGTAGTTCGGTCTTCCTTGATGTCCAAAAGGTCATCATTGTCAAAGATTGAATATATTTTAGCCTAGTCCATTCGATAGGTTTCAGTGACTCTCTCACTGGTATCTGAGAAAATGCCAAAATTGGGGTCTTTGGTTAGTGAATCCTTGTGCAGTGTCTTGGACCGAGTATTTCGAGACATTTTGGTGATGCTTGGAAAATTCTGATAAATAAATAAAACAAAAATCAAAACCAAACAATAAACAGGAAAAACCATAAACAACAGATGCAAAATGACAACAAACCAACCTGATAACAACTGAAAAACCATGAAGGTGACCCTGGTAAGAAAATGGTAGTAAAATCCACGTAGGAGCGTAAATTTCCGACAGTAAAAATGATAATGAAAAATAGAAAAATCACATATTTATGGTTTTTCCGGTGGGATCAAATTTGGGCCGTAGATTTAAAGGAAATGAATGGCTAGGATTAACCCCTGCAGGATGCGGGATTGGGTTCCTAAGTTCGAAAAACAAACATTATTCAAAATTCCCGAAATCCGCAATCCGAAATTCCGGGTTGTGGGTTTCGGGTTTTACAAATTTTACAAAATGAACAAACGTGTTTCCGAAATCCGCAACCCAAAATTTCAAGTTTCAGGTTTCGGAAACAAAAACAAATATTAAAACTAAATGACTTTTTCTACAACCCGCAATCCACAATTTTCAATTTGTGTAACGAATTCCCGCAATCCGAAATCCGAACTTTTGGGTTTCGGGTTGCGGGATCGACATTTCTAAAATATTTACATGGCCTTCCCACAACCCGCAATTTCGGGTTGACGAAATCCTAAAAGAAAAACAAACGATTCCTGCAATTTGCAATTGCGGGATTGTGGGATTTTGGGTTTCGGATTTGCAGTAAGAAAATGATTTAAATAATTTTTTGGCAAAATTCTAAGGTTTTCTGCAAATCAAGAAAACAACAAGAAACTTAGAAATCTTCAAAGGAGAAAATAATGATAACTAAACAGACCAAGCAAAGGGCATAATGCCATATTAAAGAAAATTTAAAACTTAACTAAATACCTTGATATTTACAAAATGGGGTTCCCATGATCAGTATGAAGCATGGGATCTGTTGTACCTACAACAAGGCACACCAACTTTTACCCTTGCACATTAATTACTACAGTTTCCCAAGGTTATATAAGGGGTGAAAGTCATTTTTAAACCATTTTTGCAACGCCCTTCATGCGAAGCCACTTTCATCGGACATCAGATACCTAACGTCGTTGAAGCCTTTTCCTTGCGACCACTCTGCAACTTCTAGGTAGGCCACTTTATGGCTTTCTTATCCATTTCAAAACGACATACTCTCATTTGCCACTTTACATCTAGTATGAAATGTTTTTTATCGTTGGTTTGTCCACATTGTTGTATATTATTTTTATGAAAACCGGTTGGTTTTTCTTTATCCATTTGAGCATAGGGTTATTGCTAGCATCCAGTGGTTCTTTAAGTAGTGGTTTTGACTAGACATGGCTAGGTTTATTCCTTCCCGGACAAGTACCTTGCGCCATACCTACCATCCGGTCGAGCCCACTCGACAACCCTCATATTTTTTCCAGTTGACATAACCGTGTAGGGTTATCATTCCATGGATAATAGAACATTCCTGCTCATTCTGGCTTACCATAGTAAATTTCCCGCTCGACATGAAACCAACTCACAAAACCCTTCAGTTGTTTCATGAACCTCACGAGACAAAGTGCCTTATGGGAAAATAGAGTGGGATGGGTGTGCGATACTTTCCAGGATGTTCATAGATTTTTATCACAAGGGGAAGTAGGTTTTGGCCATTATCTTGCTACGCACAACCAAGGTCATCGCGAATTCTAATCCCACATACTGCCTCCTGCGTTGATGCTCTATCGGTGGTAGTTGGTTTTTATTTGTCACTAAATTGGGTTTTATTTTTTGCCTCCCACAGAGTAATTATTTTTTTTAGTTAGGGAAGAGTTTTATCTGACTGATACATACGCTCTCCTAGCAAAATTAAAATCTTTTAGAGTAACCCAAAATAAATCATACCTAATAATAAATTCTTCACCATTTATTTGAGTAACAAAGATATGGTGGTTGGCTATTTATTTGATGAAGAGAAGTGGTGAAATTCTTTTAGAATGATTACACAAAAAATTTCAGTGCCCTTTTGTGAAGTATAGAAAACATAACCAAAAGACATCCAACATCATGGAAGTAATAATTTCTTAACCTTGTTTTTCTATGGATGATATTAATAACAGATGTTTTATATGTTTCTTACTACTATTTCTTTGGCATTTAAACTTGCTTACACTTTGATTTAATGTTTCATTAGGATTTAGAAATGCAAAGAAGGGTTTCCAAGAGGAAGTCCAAGACAACTGAAGCATATTCAGATGTAGAAGTAGTAGTTGATGCTCCAACATAAACCATGTTTGAAGACACCAAAGCATCAACAGGAATCACCCCAGAATACAAATGGGGTGAACTGTATCAACTGATCCGAAATCAGAATGTACCTAGGCCATCCATCGAAGAGTTGATGGTATACCAAAACATCAATAAATTGGGCCTCCACAAAGTAGCCACACACCCATAGTTGTTTCCTTGCTCTGAAGTCATCAGATGGATCCTGCCTTACATAGATGTCGGCACACAGATCGTCTCAAATGCTAAAGGGGAAGGGTTTTCCTCTTTCCTACTTGGTCACATAGCTGGGACATACAAATTTTCATCACCCAAAATCTTGATGACTGAAGACTGGATCAGGGGTGTGAACATAAACCACTTCGAGTATTCCTAGAAAATGATAATCCTCGGGAAGAAACTAAGGTTGAAGACAAGTGGGGAATATGACAGTCAAATCTTAAGAAACCCATTCAGAATCATAGCTTTAATGCTAAGAAAAATATTTGGAAGGGTGAATGGAAACATTTACAAGCTCAACTGGGTGCCCCTGATATATCATATAGCATTTCATGGATCAGTTTTTAACTGGGCAGACATCATCTCAGAGAGCATGGAGTCGACCATAGTTGCAGCTCAGGGAGGAATGAACCAGAAGAAAGAAGAATTCTACATGTCCTCGTACCTTATAGACTGTATACTGGTCAGGAACCCATTCCCTAAATTGGGATGTATTTGGAATCAGGTTAAGTCTCCCATCTATGTGTCCTATCATATCCTATCGACCCATAAATATGCGAGCTACTACAAGCTCATCTGTGAAGAGTTGATCATCCTCTGTATTGGTTGATTTTCAATGAGGAACCAAATTGCTTATCTGACAATGCTATGGCAGACATAAATGTGTATGGGGATTATTACTTTTCATATGAAGGAACCTATATTAGAATGTATGGGGGCACCAAACCCCCATCTCTAATTCCCAAATATGTAATCGAATTTGTGGTCCACAAAGAGGCTGTGAGGCAAGTTTTCATTAATGGAGTTGGCATTTTTCTGAATGAGCATAAGAAGTCCTCCTAACCACCATTACCATTTACTATTGGGTCCTACAAATTTCCTCACGTAAAAGGCGCCAAAGCCCTCATAAAATATTTAGAACCTTTCCATTTTAGAGAGAAACGTTTTGCAAGAAATGATAGCCAAAAAAAGGTTGCTCAAAATTGCGTGGAATGAAATGTCACCTTCGAGTACATGGATCACTTCCTTAAAGTTGAGGAGGTGTATCGAAGAGAGAGTAACATGACTAAGCTAAACAAATGGTTTGATTGGAAAACTGGCACCATCCCCAGTCATACTACCTGCACTGCAAAAGAGGCCGAATTACAAAAGAAAAGAGAGGAAGCCATAAGGCTACAAGTAGCGAAAGCAGAATGGAAGCTGAAGGAAGAAACAAAAAGGAAGAAAAAAGAGGAGGCCAAGAGGTTGCAAAAGGAAGAAGAAGATAAACAAAGAAAAGAAGAGGAAGATAAGAGACAAGCAGAAGAAAAAATAAGGGAAAGAGAAGGAAGGGAAGCAGCTGAGCAACAAAGGAGAGAATGGGAAGAAGACAAGTCCAAGGAAGCTGTGGAAATAGAAGGAACTCAAGTTGATGGCCCAAGTATACAAGACATGGCTATAGACTCACCAGGGGTGTCAGGAGTTATACTTACTGGAGGACACATCCCATTCGTAGAGGTTGGCCTAAAAAATTTTACCTCATCCAAACAACACACAGTGGCACAAATTGGACACAATAATTTTTTATTGAAGGAGGAAAACCATCACAAGAAGGTTAGAGAAGAGATTGAAGTTGGGTGCCTAGCCTGATATAGTCACTATCGAAGAAAGCACTATCATGGAGGGCACTCACAAAGACCCTATGTTCACAACATCTATAAGCATAGAAGCTACACAAGCAAGTGGAGATAACGTCAATAAGCTATTGAACAGAATTGAGCACAACAAGGAGAGAATGATGATGTTAAAATATAACATAGTAAAAGCGCGAGGAGAGGGAATATAATTGAAAAGGAATCATGATGCTATGGATGCTGAAAAGGACAAATTAATGACTGACTATCATAATCTGGACACTTAGAAGGAGCCATTGTCTATACAGTTAATTATCATGGAGGGTGAAAGAAATTATTTTGACACCCACATAAGCAAATTGGAGACAAAAGAGTCAACAATGACTCAACAGGTGGAAGAATTGAAAATTCAGATAGAGGAGCTAGTTAAGGAGAAGGAGTCTCTATCCGAACAGGTGGATCTAGAAAATAATAAGAAACAAGACATGAATCCTTTTCATGAACAGGAATGTAAAATTTACAAGAAGATTCATCGCTCACAAGAATTGCTGACTAGAGAGATTTACAAAATTAAACAAATGATAGAAAGGATAAAAGCAATTGCTACAGAATCAATGATGATTAGAAAATTATTGTTTAAAACTACAAATAATATTAAGAGGAAGATGGCATGGAAAGAAATAAAAACGTAGTTCCTGGATCACTTTCCTTAGAAGACGACTGCAGGCCTTAATTTAGACATGGCACTCCTTGAGTTTTGCAAAAAAGATGGAAGGAGAATAAATGTTGTAGTCCCTAAATCTATTGAGAAATGTGTAGGATTCTACGAGAAGATTTATCAAATCCATGAAAAATGTCATCTCTCCATGGTCCCATATATGGATGAACTGCCTACAAAATATCAACGTTTACTAGAGTTGCAGAATGGATTGAGGGAGGACTTGGACAATATTAGAAAATTGCACGTGCTGACTGAAGAAGATCTCCATCACCATATTGGACAATCATCCATAAATGCTTATTTCATAGAGGACAGCTCCAAGTCCGCAACAGAGGTAGTGAAAAGTGTAGAAACATAGCTATCATATCATGAAATAAATTTGAAAGTTTTAGAACCTATACAATGTAATACTGTTTTTAAAGAAGCTGACCTGTGGGCTAATTATCTGTCTAGTTTGGCGAGCCCGTTAGGGAATTAATTTCCTTTTAATTGTAGTTAATTATTTTTCTTGTGCAAACACTAGAGGAAAAATTTGGGGTATTCCAAAGGTCAGAGGTAGTTGAAATGAACATTCATGTAATTAAAAAAAAATTGTAATATAAATATAGGAGGTGTACACTGGCTAAAGGAAATTTTTCTAGAATATTAGAAGTGGACATTTTGTAAGAGAACTATTTTTTTGGTAATGAGAAGTACTGTTTGCTAGGAAAAGCATGCACATAAATGTTTGCATGGAATGTGTGGAGTGTCAATGTGGAACTACTTCTTCTTTCACTATGAAATCACACTGTGATATTGTTCTAACTTTATTGAATTATTTCAAATGGTGATGAATGATTTCATTTTTCTATGCAAATATGTATGTGTAACAGAGTAAGAAATTGTTTTAATTATATCAGATCTATCTTTGATATATTTATGCTATAAATGTTAATATTCATCTTAATAGTTATCTGTTAGGTTTATCTGAACATTTCAACTTAGTACTCATACTTCAAATTTTCTCCCTGCAGGGATAGGTTAGACTAATATAGAATAGGATTAGCAAATTGATTGGGTAGAGGTGATAATATAGAGGGAAGAACCTTTGCATCACTTGTTGAGGCTTCTTCCTATCAGTTCTAGGTTAAATTCACTTAGTTAGAAAGCACTTGCATCTCATATTTTAAAACTAAAATTACATAAATGATGGACCGGGCCGCAACCAGTAAAACGCAAAACAAACACACTTACGGTAGCCGGACCGTTAACTGGACAGATTCCCCACACCAAAGGGTGAGTGAATTAATTGGGACTATATACCGGGGAGAATCCCTACTCTTGATGCTGGTATTTTCTGTAAATCAACAGTTTTGGCACTAGAAGAAGGGCCGCCAATGCATGGCTAGCAGAGGAAGTTCATTTTCAACAAGAAATTTTTTTGGGTCTCCATTAAATACAACCATATTAGAAGAAGTGATTCCTAAAAATCAACATCAAGAAAAGTTAGATTCTGAAACTGAGAATACTGAATGTTTATACGTTGTCCCATACGTAGAAATAGACCACTTTTAGAGACATAAAAGATCTTATGCGAGGAAGCTCGGTGGTTAAACCGTAACTCCTACCTTACCTAGAAGGAAAGATCCCATGAAATAGGTCACACACACCAGGGATTCTATGCTTATAGAGTCTTTGGAGGAGACGTTCGATTTATCATTACAAGAAATCCAAGATCCCATTAATCAGTTGGGACCTGAGTCCCCTCAGTCTCATGCATTACCTCATACACCGCATCACACACCACCTCACACACAACCTCATACACTGTCTCATTCTTTGAGACGTATCATGGCTCACAATGTTAACCAACCACCTACGTGGAGAGCTAGAGGGCCTTTCAACTTGGATGCACCTTTACATGATTTCCTAAGCACCCAGAGAGAGTAGTTCCAAAATTCGATCCTAGAAAAGGCATTTCTGAAGAAGATCACTTGAAAAAAATTTATTTGGCTGTGAATATTTTAAATGTTGAACATTAGGATGTAGTATGCATACCGTTTCCTTACACTTTTGAGCCTAGATCATCTTCATGGTATTTTAGTTTACAAGAAATCTCTATAGAAGACTGGGACAATTTTGAAAAGGTATTTTTGAACAAATTTGGAAACCAAAAGATTGTCGCCACACTCGTGAAAGAATTGTTGTCCATGAGGATGGAAAAGAAGGAAAAAATATATGAATTAAACCAGAGATTTACTATCATATTAAATAGGTTCAGTCCTGCAACTAAACCTACTGAAGAATCCTTGGTAGAATACTACACTACAACACTTATTCCACCCATAGCTATGTTTGTTAAGAGAGATGTTAAAACCACTTTAATAGAAAATTATGAGGAAGCCAAGAAAGTAGAGCCTGATCTGGACAGTATCATGAAACATGCAATGGAATTGGAAGTAAAACCAATGGATAGAAAGAAGCATTTGAATATACTAACTAAACCCAAAGAGGAGCCCTCAAATGAATTAGAGAATGTAGTGAAAATGGTCCAGAAACTATCCAATAAGATAATAGATCTGGAGAAAGAAAAGGGTGCTAGTTCTTCAAGAAAACCATTTAATCCTTTTTATAAGAAAAAAGAAGAAAATGCACAACCACAACCACCATTGAATAATTCTTTTGTTTTTAATTTAAATGAGGTAGTTATGGATCATTTTTGTACTTTTCATCAACAACATCATTCTGAGAAAAGTTGTCTGCATTGGATTAAATCAATGACCCTGGTAATGAACCAATTGCTAGATACACAATTGATAGACCATGCAGGACAAAAATAATATCAACCTAATGAACAAGAAGATCAAAACGAAGAAACTACAATGGTATTATGGGATTAGGCACAAACTTTTGAGTTAAATGAAGAAGAAAAGGTGGAGGAAATTCAAGTATAATTTGTAAATTATGCTACTAGAACCAAAGGACCAGTTGAGGATCAAAGCATGATATTACCCAAGGAAAAGACAACAGGGGCAAATATAAAAAAGAACAACGGTATTTAAATTAGTCATAGCCTAAAGCTAATTCTGGAATTACAAAAGAAACAAACCCATTGACAAATAAGCAAGTGAAGCCGATAACTAACAAATGTGACAATGGTGAAAAGAGTACTAGAGATCATAACATGGGATACGACATTGTGGAAGACATTAAGAAAATCAAATAAAACATATCTCTGTTCGAATTATGTAATCTCCCACAACAGAGGAAAAAAAATGTTAGAAGCTTTTGATCCACAACCAAGCAGTACAACAAATAGAGTTAAGTCAAATACTAATATTAACAAAGCGAGTATTGGTGGTATGCCAAAGTCTCAGACTCTTCCTTTCCTCTTAACTTTTGAAATATTTAATAATAATGTGTACAATTTCTTGGTAGATTCTAGAGCTTCATCTAATGTTATGCCACTATCTATTTGTAAAAACATTATTGGGAAACCCACATCTTCTCCTTCTCAAATTATACAACTAGACAGATCTGTTGTTAAGGTTATAGGGGAGATGAAAAATGTATTGATCAGATTATTTGCAGACCCAAGGGTGTTTCAATTTTTTGATATTATTGTAGTAGACATACTTGAAGATTATGGTTTGATATTAGTAGGGATTGGTTTACGAAATTGAATAGTTATTTTGCAACGGATTGGTCTCATTTGTGGCTGCCATATCAGAATAGGAAAGATCAGATTAAAATATTGATAGAACCTCACATGAAACAAAATGTAACTCAGTTGGAAGAGAAGAGTGAACCTATGAATTTCTCATCTTCAGTTTTGGGGAATTATTTTTTAGAAATTGAGCCAGTAAATTATCAGGCAGAAGATCTTACTCATGATTCAAATAGACAGTCTAATCTTCTTTAATTCTCATGAAATGATGGCATTAATTGTAACATAGTAGAATTAGTTACTAACTTAGGAGATAGTACTGACGTAGTTGAATCAGAAAATAAATTTTGGATTTTATATTTTGATGGTTCCAAAACACAAGAGGGATCAGGAGCCGGCTATGTTCTTGTTGATTCTGGAGGAAACAAACAGTTTCTCTCTTGTAGGCTAACACTGTTGAATATGAATCTCTAGTTCAGGGTCTTAAAAGAGCCATTGATTTAAATGTCAAGAATTTAAAAGTTTTTTGTGACTCAGAAATAGTTGTTAGATAGGTGAGAAATACTATTCATTTTTTATCCCCACATTTGAAAGGGTATCAATCTTTTGTAGGGAATTTGATATTAAAGCTCGATGCTTTTAACATAAATTCCATTCCTAGATTACATAATGTTGCAACTAATTTACTAGCTACTTCTACTTCTCGACTAGTACCAACCAATAACAAGTGTTCTATTGAATTAATTTTCAGACCATCAGTACCTAACAACATTACAAATTTGAGGGTGTTTAATGATGATGAACATATCATTAGTTTTTTTATGAACGAAGAGGCTTTCAAATAATCTATAATTGATGAGGAAGAACACCAGTTGGATTTACAGAACAAGGATGTTTGTAAGGAAAATTTTATGCCAAAAGGAGTAAGAACTCTCGAAGGATTGTTTGACTTATAGAATAAATTCAAAAGACCAACAAATGTCAAGAAAAACATCTCCTCGATACAGTATGAGTTGGTAAACTTAGGAACTGAATTAGAAACTAAATACGTCAATTTAGGAAAATGTTGTTCATCGGGAGAAAGATGCAAATTCATTAGTTTGTTTAAGCAATATAAATATATTTTTGCATGGACTTATGAACATTTGAAGACTTATGACACTCGCATCATACAACACATGATACCCATTAAACAAGGCGTAAAGCCATTTCAGCAACAACTCAAGAATATGCATCCGACGCTTGAACCGTTAATACAAAAGGAGTTAAAGAATTTTTTGGATGCTAAGATTATTTTCAAAGTTCGACACTCTGAATGGGTGGCTAATTTTTTCCCTGTAAGGAAAAAATAGGGGGAAAAAAGATTATGTGTCGTCTTTAGAAATTTGAACAAAGCATCGTATAAACACAACTACCTTGTGCCACCAATGGAACAAATTTTATAGATGGTATCAGGCTCAGAATTGTTCTCCCTACTAGATGGATTTTCAGGATATAATCAAGTATTAGTGGCCGAGAAAGATTGACTCAAGACTACATTTCGCACAAAATGGGGAACATTCGCATATAGAACAATTCCTTTTGGCCTTATGAATGTTGGAGCCACATTGTAAAGGGCCATGGATATCGCATTCCAAGGTTTAGTCATCCACTGCGTCATCATATATCTAGATGATATAACAAGAGTTAAAGAAGTTGTTGGATGCTAATATTATTTTCAAAGTTCAACACTCTGAATGGGTGGATAATTTGGTCCCTGCAAGGAAAAAAAAAGGGGAAATAAGATTATGTGTCAACTTTCAAAATTTGAACAGAGCGTCGGATAAAGACAAATACCCTGTGCCACCAATGGAACAAATTTTATAGATGGTATCAGGCTCAGAATTGTTCTCCCTACTAGATGGATTTTCAAGATATAATGAAGAATTTGTTGCCGAGCAAGATCGACTCAAGACTACATTTCGAATGAAATGGGGAACATTCACATATAGGAGAATGACTTTTGGCCTTCTTAATGTTGGAGCCACATTTCAAAGGGCCATGGATATCGCATTCTAAGGTTTAGTCGGCCAATGCATCGTCATATATCTAGATGATGTAACCGTTTTTTTCTAAGAAATGACAAGACCATGCTTTCCATTTGAAGCAGATTTTTTATCATTGCTAAAAGTATGGTATATATTTGAATCCAAAGAAAAGTATTTTTGCAGTACTCGAAGGAAAACTATTGGGACACATCATCTCTAAGAAGGGAATCTCAATAGATCCAGAACGAATTCAGGCCATAACTCATATTCCCATGCCCCACAGTAAAAATACTATGCAACTATGGGCACGATCAATTTTATTCAAAGGTCTGTACCCGATTTCGCACAAATTGTAAATCCTTTGCAACAAATGGTGAATCAAAGTGTATAATTCAAATGGACTGATGTTGAGAAGAATTATTTCAAGTATATAAAGAATGCTATAGAAAATGCACCTTTTTAAATAAGTCCATATTTTGAAAAATATTTTATCATGTATACCTTTGCTTCAGACAATTCTCTTGCGGCAGTGCTCACACAGAAAGGAGAACTAGGTGACGAGTATCCAATATCTTTCATGCGCACTGGGTTACAAGGAGCTGAAATCAACTACCCAGTTGTGGATAAACAAGCCTATGCAATGTTTAAGGCAGTAAAGAAGTTCATACCTTACATTTTGAAGAACATAACGAAATTTATAATACGTAACCCAACTACTAGATCATTATTTGTACAAAAGGAGTTGGGAGATAGGCGAGGAAATTGGGTAACTGCATTACAGGAATGTGACCTGGACTTCAAACTAGCTAATATCATTAAAGTTCAAGGGTTATGCAAGTTGATTACTAAAAACCCAACTGATGGAGAGCATGAATGGGAAAATGAAGCCGAATTGAATGCAATTGAAGTATGTTCCACTTTTATTTCTCCAGAATCTTTGTATAGAGATTTGATTCACTATCTTCAACAAGTGCATTTTCCAGAACACTAGAGTTCAAAGTAGAGAAGGGCACTCTGATTGAATTCAACATCTTATCAGATCATAGATGGAGTACTCTTTAGAAAAAAATACGATGGATTTTTTCTTAGATGCCTTGAAAGAGAAGATGCAGACAAAGTGTTCAATGAGTTACATGATGGTCCTACAGGAGGAAATTACTCGGGGGATACCACTGTTGAAAAAATACTGAGAGATGGATACTATTTGCCTACTCTTTTCAAATATGCTCATGCTTATCCAAGGAAGTGTGATGTATGTCAGAGGAGTGCTCAAAGGTTACTGAAAGCAGCAGGACCATTGCAACTAGTAGTCATCTCGAAACCATTTGAGCAATGGGGCTTAGACATTATCGGGGAGATCAATCTATATTCTTCACTGCAACATTGATATATTCTCACAACTACTAATTATTTTACATGATGGATGGTAGCTACTCCTTTGAGAAAAGTGAATGAAGATACAATTATCAATTTTCTATAGGAAAACATCATAACCAGGTTTGGGGTTCTAATTTCCCTAGTTTTTTATAATGCAAGTTACTTCTCATATGTTAAACTGACTGCATTTGCTTGTGAAAGAGAAACTAAACTGCATTATTCAGCTAATTATTATCCTCCAGGAAATGGACTAGCAGAATCCATGAATAAAAATCTCATCTGTATATTAAAGAAAATAGTTATTGAGAGCCAGAGGAATTGACATGTAGCTCTTCCTAGTGATTTATGGGAATATAGGGTGACTCACTCCAAAATATTCTTTAGGGGCTTCTCCTTATACATTAGTCTATGGGAAAGAAGCTATACTCCCACCGAACATACTACTCCCATCCCTACAACTATCCCAGGCCTCTCTAGGATCTAGTAGTGAAATCCTACAGTCACGAATCAATACTCTGTTGAAACTCGAAGAATCATGGAAAAAGGCCAAGGACAGATTCAATCATCACCAAGATATTGTCAAAATATGGTTTGATAAATGGAAGTCCAGTGAGAGAAATTTTGAGGTAGGAGACTTAGTTCTAAAATGGGATTACCCGCATGATGAAAAGGGAAAACATACAAAATTTCAACATTTATGGATTGGCCCCTATCAGATTGAAGAAAATATTGGCCCATTGACATACAAACTGCAAGAATTAGAAGGGGAGGGGGAGAATCTCCCTGTCAAGGGCCTATCTCTTAAACAGTACTTCACCTAGATTTAGGAATTATCTGTGTACATAAATAATTTTTGTTTCTTAGCTTTTTAGTTTGTCTATTTTCTAGATAATTTAGTAAATTTGATCCTTTTTTTTGCTTATTATCTGATTTTCTTTATTCTATTTGATTTGTTTTTTTCTCTTTGATTGAGTCCAAATAAACTCCAACTCGACATTTGACATGTGGAAATATAGGAATACGAACAATATCATGGTCATCACCAGAGAATCAGAATGAGTTTATAGAAAGAGAATCCTTTTGTATAACATTGTCGTTTATGATTTTAATTGCTGCCCATTTTTTAGAAAGGGAAACCTGCTTCATGTTCATGTTGAGTCATTCTAAACCCTGTAAAATAACCAAGACCTACGAATTCTAAATTAATATAATGGGGCTCTGCGTAGTTACACATAAATAACCATCTCAGGTAGCTTGCTATAACAGACCCATGGACAGGAAGCAAGTCTTACATAAGTGTGGCAATCAAAATGATCCCATGCTACAAAATCAAAATCCAAATGGCTTATAATGAAGGGTCAAAGTTATGAAATTTCATCTCCATCAAAGAAATGGTTTTGAAAACAAATATAGCCAGTCAAGAATATTTCCCAGATAGAAATCCCATAAAGGTTCTTCTTCGTTCGTGATTATGAAAACCAAAGAAACTTCATCACTCACACAAAAAGATATTATGGATGGAAGAACCCACATCAAACTTTGAATACTAAAGAAGGTTATCAATGAAATACTCAGACGACAAAACTCGTCTAAAGAAAGCATCTAATGAAATTCTTATAGCATGGTAATGAAGAACAAATGAATACATCTGTTTGATTTTGTTATGATCCTGTGGAGTCATATGTAGTGGCAAGTGAAAGATGGAACTAAAAAATGAACTCCATATTTTGGCCTCAGGAGAGTGGTCAAGAAATTTGGTCCAGGTTACCTTATTTCCCAAAATAAATGACCAATATAATGCAAAAGGACTATCTTCCTATAGAAAACTTTGGCCCTTTAAAATCTTGGAAAATCGATGAAGGAATTGTTTTACATTTAGGATTAATAACATACAAGCACTTATGGTTTTCAAAAGGAATTGCTTAGAGATCCGCGTTCGCCAGCTAGTCACCAATTGTTGTTGCTGTAACCTCATCCCCAAAATTTTCTTAAAATTGTAGGGCCCCTCTTTTTTTTTTAAGTTACTTAGAGTTTGCTCATCCTAATAAGATTCCCTTTTTTTCACATGGACATTTTCCTAAAAAACATGTGAAAGAGGCAATTTTTTGAACTAAGTACCACTTGAGATTTTGTGTTGAAATGATTGGAGAAACTCACTGAGTGTCACCTAAATAGTCGGAGAAAGAAAGATTTCCTTGGTAAATTTGTTGTTTCGGAGCAACTCGACATTTTGCGTCGAAACGATCGGAAAGTTGGTAAAATCGTGCTGAAAATTGTCCTTTTATCAGAGAAAGTCTTTGATTCTCACCGAAATGGTCGGAACGTTCGGAAAATTGCGCCGATACACTTAGTATTTTTTGCATGTCGGAGCAACTCACTAAGTCTCATCGACTCGTTTCGTCATGAAAGAAAAAGAGATGTCGAAATGGATCGGTGTGAAACAAAAAAGACGTCAAAGACGCCTTGGCAAAAGGAAAATCGGTGCAAAATGGGCAAAAGCCCCAACTGCTTTGTTGTGTGAAAAGTAGTTACGCCGAATGTGTCACTGACATTATGAGAAAGCCTCCAACAAAATGGAGAAACACCATCAAAATATTGGCGATATTGCGCCAATTACGCTGAAACGCTTCGGAGAAAAAGTGAATAGGGCCCCGATCTGCTTCGACACAAAAAGGACAAAAGACGTCAAAACCGGCGTAGAATGACATGAACTGCAGACGCGTTTCCATGCGAAAACGTGAGTCACGCTGAAACACGTCGGCAACAAATTTTTAAATCCGCGATATGGAGGGAAATGTTTGTTTTTTTTCACGATGAAACAACCTCGATGCATTAGTCGCCCCACAAAATTCTACCCTTGTGCATTAATTACAAGGGTTTCCCAAGGTTATATAAGGGGTGAAAGTCATTTTTAAACCATTTTTGCAATGTCATTCATGCGAAGACACTTCCTCCCGACATCGGATACCTAACGTTGTTGTTCAGCCTTTGCCTTGCGACCACTCTACAATTTCCAGGTAGGCCACTTTATGACTTTGTGCTCCATTTCAAAACGACATACTCTCATTTGGAAGTTTACATCTTGTATGAAAAGTTTTTTACCGTTGGTTTGTCCACGTTGTTGTATATTGTTTTTAGGAAAACTAGTTGGTTTTTTTTATCCAATTGGGAATAGGGCTGTTGCTATAAGCATCTGGTGGTTCTTTAAGTAGTGGTTTTGACCAGATGTGGCTAGGGTTATTTTTTCTTGGACAAGTACCCTGGTTCATACCTAACATCCGGTTGAGCCCACTCGATAACCCTCATAGTTTTTCTAGTTGACATAACCACGTAGGGTTATCATGCCATGGATAATAGAACATTCCTGCTCATTCTAGATTACCATAGTAAATTTCCCTCCCGGCCTGAAACCAACTTACAAAACCCTTTAGACTTGTTTCATGAACCTCACGAGACCAAGTTCCTTGTGGGAAAATAGAGTGGGATGGGTGTACGAGACTTTCCAGGCCGTTCATAGATTTTTATCACAAGGGGAAGTAGGTTTTGGTCGTTATCTTGTTGCGCGCAACCAAGGCCATCGCAAATTCCAATCCCACACAGTGCCTTCCGCATAAACGCTCTATCAGTGGTAGTTGGTTGTTATCCGTCACTAACTTGGGTTTTATTTTTTTTCCACTCTCACAAAGTAAGGATTTTTTTAGTTAGGGAATATTTTTATCTAACTGATCCATACGCTCTCATAGCAAGATTAAAATGCTTTAGAGTAACCCGAAAGCAATCATACCTAATAATAAATTCTTCACCATTTATTTGAGTAACACAAATATGGTGGCTGGATAGTTATTTGATGAAGAGAAGTGGTGAACTTCTTTTAGAATGATTACATAGAATTTTTTAGTACCCTTTTGTGAAGCATAGAAAACATAACCAAGAGACATCCAACATCATGGAAGTAATAATTTCTTAAGCTTTTTTTTCTATGGATGATATTAATAAGGGATGTTTTATATGTTTCGTACTACTATTTGTTTGGAATTTTTACACTTTGATTTAATGTTTCATTAGGATTCAGAAATGCAAAGAAGGGCTTCCAAGAGGAATTCCAAGACAGATGAATCATATTCGGACGTAGAAGTAGTATTTGATGCTCCAACAAAAACCATGTTCGAAGACACCAAACAAGCAACAGGAATCACCCCAGAATACAAATGAGGTGAACTGTATCAACTGATCCCAAATCAAAATGTACCTGAGGCATCCATCGAAGATCTGATGGTATACCAAAACATTAAGAAATCGGGCCTCGACAAAGTATCCACACACCCATACTTGTTTCTTTGCTCTGAATCCATCGGATGGATCCTTCCTTACGTAGATGTTGGCACAAGGATTGCCTCAAATGATAAAGGGGAAGGGTTTGCCTCTTTCCAAACCAGTCACATAGCTACAGCATACAAATTTCCATCACCCAAAATCTTGATGACTAAATACTGGATCAGAAGTGTGAACATAGACTAGTTTGAGTATTCCAAGAAAATGATAATCCCTAGGAAGAAACTAAGGTTGAATACAAGTGGGGAATATTATAGTCAAGGCTTAAGAACCCCATTTAAAATCATAGCTTTAATGCTGAACAGAATCTTCAGAAGGGAGAATGCAAACATTTACAAGCTCAACTAGGTTCCCCTAATATATCATATAGCTTTTCATGGCTTGATTTTAACTAGACAAAAATCATATCAGAGAGAATGGCGTCGACCTACATAGCTGCAGCTCAAGGAGGAATGACCCAGAATAAAGCAAAATTCTACATGTCCACGTATCTTATAGACTGCATACTGGTTAGGCACCCATTCCCTAAATTGGGATGTATCTAGAATCAGGTCGATTCTCCCATCTATGTGGCCTATCAGATCCTATGGACCCATAAATATGCGAGCTACTATAATCTCATCTGTGAAGAGTTGATCATTCCTCTATATTGGATGATTTTCAATGAGGAATTAAACTGCCTATCTAATGATGTTATGGCAGTCATAAACGAATATGGGGATTATTACTTTCCATCTAAAGGAACCTATATCAGAATGTATGGGTGTACCAAACCCCCATATCTAATGCCCAAATATGTAACTAAATTTGTCGTCCACAAAGAGGTAGTGAGGAATGTTTTCATTAATGGAGTTGGTAGTTTTCCTAATGAGCATAAGAAGGCCTCCTAGCCATTGTTACCATTTACTATTGGGGCCTACAAATTTCTGAAGGTAAAATTATTTGAAGCCTTCATAAAAGACTTAGAAGCTTTCCTTTTTGGAGAGAAAATTTTTGCAAGAAATGATAGCCAGAAAAGGGTTTCTCAACATTGTGTGGCATGCAAGATCACCTTCGAGTATATGGATCACTTCCTTAAAGATGAGGAGGTGTATCGAATGTTAAATTTTCATAATTTACTTCAATCTGATCTAGGATCTTAACTAAGAGAACAACATGTACAGCAAATCTATAGCATATCAATCATAGACACAATAATGCAAGCACACAAGAGACACAGAGTTTACTTGGGCAAAACCATAAAGGTGAAAAACCCCAATAACTTCCTCATAGATAGATAGAGCAATGATACAACCAGAATACAAGAGATAATCTTCTCCTAGCAGCAAAGCCTCCTCCTCCATAAGTGCGCCACTCTCCCAAGTGTGAGTGAGAGAAATAGAATGTGTAAAATGAGAGAGACACACTCTCTATTTATACACTAACTTGACTTAACCTTTACTCAACTAGGTCGGCCTCAACTTAACTACTTAACATAATGCTAACTGGGCCGACCCCCACTAGGGTTGTCTAATAACCCTTTGACCCACATGACCAACCCCCAATAGGGTGGTCTAATAACCCTTTGAACCACATGACTTATACAGGGCCGACCCCAACAAGGTGGTCTAATAACCCATCAAGTATAAGTTACGACACTTACAATATAAATGACAACACTTCCGTATAGAGGAATAATAACATCTCTATAGGAATACAATATACATATATGTGAAATACATTCCGAAGTTACATATACATCAACACTTCCTCTTAACTAGGAAGGTATTTCTCGACACAGGTCTTCTAGCACAAGTCATCTTCTCTGGATCATCGTCATTGGATAATCGTCATTGAGTCATCATCATCGTCACTGCTGTTTCTATCTCAATCAATCTCTGAATCTACTCATCATAGGAAGTTCTACAAAGCCAGTCCTTTTTCATACTGTATGTAGGCCCACCACCTGCAGGTCTTCATCATCACTGGCCATACTATGGGATCCTCAAGACTTATTACGTGCGTCACAAAACCTCGAAAGAGCATCCCATGATGTTACGAGCACACAGCTCTACCTATAGGATCTCCTAGGGCCATATTATATGTGACCTCACCACAAAACCTCGCAAGAGCATCCTAAGCTGTTACGAGCACACAGCTCTACCTATAGCATCTCCCATGGACAGATTATATGTGGTCACCATAAAACCTTGCAAGAGCATCCCAAGCTGTTACGAGCACACAGCTCTACCTATAGGATCTCCCAGGGATAGATTATATGTGGTCATGGCAAAACCTCGCAAGAACATCCCGGGACTTATTACAGGCACATAGCCCAACCTATTAGATCTCCTAGGGACATATTATATGCCATAGGACAAAACCTCGAAAGAGGGTCTACCAGATATTCCAGGGCCAGATTATATGCCATATGCAAAACCTCGAAAGACTATCTGTAGATCTCCTAGGGCCAAGTTATATGTCCTCCCAGAGAAAAATCTCGAAAGATCATTTGCCAAATATCCCAGGGACAAATTATATGCCATAGGCAAAACCTCGAAAGACTATCTGCAAATCTTCCAGGGCCAAATTATATGTTCATCTGCACAACCTGATCCACGGCCATAGAGTATCAACCTGATACTCACCATACATCGTCATGATGTATACATGATCATCCTAATCATCATCACTGCAACATCCTGTTGCAAGTCATCTGGAGCAACATCCTGAAGCTCGTCATCCATGATCATCCTGATCATATCATGTATCTACCTGATGCATACCAAGTATCTACCTCATACATATCATCATACATGATCCACCTGATACAAATACAAATACATGATCCACCTGATCATACATGATACATATTAACATACAAGATCTACTTGATCTTACAATGTATCCACCTAATACATATACAGATACATGATCCACCTGATCATACATGATACATACCAACATACATGATCTACCTGATCATACAATGTATCCACCTGATACATATACAGATACATGGTCCAAGCAGCCAACATGATGCATATACAAAATACATACAAATGATCCAACCGATCATATCCAACATCCAACATGATGCATACATACATAAATGATCCAACTGATCATATCCAGCATCCAACATGATGCATACATACATATACATATAAATGATCCAACTGATCATATCCAGCATCATCCTGATGCATATACAGAGCAGTAACTGGAGCATCGTCCTGATGCTCATCATCCAGTTCTTACATCCACATCCATGTGAAGGATCCTCCTTCCAACATGCTTGGAATGGCCTCTGCAAATGTGTCCATCACTTCTTCCTCGAAGTGTCATCAATCCGAAGAACACCTAGCCTCTCTCTGAAGTACTCAAACTTCACTCTGGCTAGTGGTTTCGTCAGCACATCTGCAATTTGCTCATCCGTCGCAATGTACAGGAGCTTCACAGCTCCTCTCTGCACCATATCCCTGATATAGTGATATTTGATCTCTATGTGTTTCGACCTGTCATCAAACACTGGTTTCTCGGACAGCTTCACACAACTCTGGTTATCACAAAAGATACCAGTAGCACCCAATGAGAGATCAAATAACTCAGACAGTAGCTTTCGAAGCCATACTGCCTCACAACTAGCTGAACAGGCTACAACATACTCTGCCTCAGCTGTACTCATTGCTACACAGGATTGCTTCCTACTGAACCAAGAGATCACACTTGATCCCATACTGAAGCAACATCTAGATGTGCTCTTCCTATCTGCATCACTGCCAGCCCAATCTAAATCAACATAACCCTGCAGGTTAAACTTTTGATTCGCTTCATACTTGAGCCCATAATCCACTATACCCTTTAGGTACCTCAGAACATGCTTTACAGCAACCAGGTGAAAAATCCCCGGATCCGTCAGGAACTAGCTCAATGTGTTCACCGCAAAGCAAATATCCAATCATCTAACGATACATAGAGACATCAACCGGATCAGATGAAGCATCACATAGAAGCTTTAGGTTCGATGCCATAGGTGTGGCCATGGCCTTGCAGTCCATCATCTCGAACCTCTTCAGGATCTCTACTACATACTTCCCTTGTCCAAGGAAGATTCCATCTGCACTCTACCACACCTCCATATCTAGAAAGTGGTGCATCATACCCAAGTTATGCACATATATGACTCTCTGTCATGTGTCTCAGAACCAAGTGGCTACTCCACATACACTTCCTCTTCAACTACACCATTCAAGAAATTTGTATTGAAATTTATCTGGTGTATCTTCCCTTTCATCACTGCAGCCAGAGCAAGTACGGATCTAATGGAAGTGAATCTGGATACAGGAGCAAAAGTCTCTATGCTACCACCTGTAGCATGCTTGATCTTGTAGATCCTCTTGGAAGTCACTACAGACTACCCTTTGGGACTGCATCCCAAACATCTTCATGATCGAATGGTACTCCTCGATCATGGCATTCTTCCCAAATCCTGGGAACTTCAATATCTTCAATATTTTCAACAGATAACTTTGTTGCTGAACAAATGTTGTAGTCCTTCTTTTGTAGGTGATGGTATACGATCTTTCCTACACAACAAGTTAAAATGCATGATTAGAGAACATCTCATAGTTTTCAGAACAAATTCTTACACATAAAGAAATATGTCACACAGACATGCAATTATCTTAGCCAATGCTTCAATACAGCATTTATCCATATTCCGTAACTTTCTAGATGCCTTCCAATCTCTACCAGAACATTGTTAAGAGTGTGCGCAACTCCTAACATGTCAACAAAGAGGTTTCATTCTGGATAAGTAGCAATGGAATGTTGTACAGTGCCATAGGCCACTTAACCATCACATGCATATTAGTAGTATACTGTTCATTAATGCAATCATTCTGATATGCACAATACATATCCTAAGTCTAGGAACATGAGCATACACATCATTGAACAATTTTATTTAAACAAACAAATATGCAAGAAATGATAATTAAAAATACTTATATTTGTTTGGTTGTTGGGTGGACTCCCTCTGAGTCTTTGCTTCCTTGCAGGAGCTGCTGAAGTAGCTTCTTCTACACCTTTCTGTTGTGTAATGTAGAAAGATGGTTAACTCCCTCTGAATATATGCATCCTTGCAGAAACTACTGAAGTGTGCTCCTTTGCTTTCCTGTAGGAACAACTGGAGTGTGATCCCTCTTGATCTTTGCTTCCTGTATTACCTGTCCTTGAACTTACATCCATCCTTAATCACTATGCATGCTTATTAGTATTATCATTGTGTTATCCTTGAGGACTCATACATAATCACACATTTATTAGTATAATCTTAATACTATCAAAACAAAATAATATTAAACATGTATAGTCATGATCATTCACAGATAATAAACATTAGTATTCAAGGTTTCAAGGAAGTCTTCTTTTACTCATGCATATTCTTATTTGATCATAGGACTCTTCTGATTAGTTAAATCATCAATGCATAAACCCGTGATTACTCAAACCTATACCTTCATGATTCTTCTGGTTAGTCATATCATCAATTATGGTAAGAAACATAATATGCACACAGCCATGGCTATTCAAACCTATGACTTCATGAATAATCATTATCAACAACACAACAATATAAGATCCTAACACAAGGTAGGATTCTAGCTTGATATAGGAAAAACATACCTGGATTAGCATGCTAGCTAGTTATTTATAACATACCTCGAAAGTAGATCTTCTATGTGATCCATGACAATGGATGAATCTTTGTCTTCATGTCACCATGATCATATGTTCTTTAAGTAGAACATGATTTGTCTTTCTTGGTGTACATTTTATGTTAGCGAACAACATAAACCTCATACAACATCACAATGCATTAATACATTCATAAGTGTCAAAACCTTAATCAATAAATATCTTCTATCAAGGTGATACGAAAAGTCTAGTAATTAATCAAGATTGTATTGTAATGATATAAGGACAAACATATGATAAAATTAACCATGAAACATACCTATAAGCCATACCTATCAAGATTTCTTGTAATCTTCTTATGGAAGGCCTTAGCCTCATCTCCCTCTGAGACAGGAACTTCTTCACTTATGCAGGTGACCAATCCATCTTCTTCTAGGATTAACCCAATCCACTTGATTTGCAAGAACTAGACCTGGAGCTGGATTAGGGTTTGTCAAGGAAACCCCAAAAAATCAAACTTTGAATTTCAAACTTCCGAAAGGATAGAAATATGCACCTTGATGAGCTGATCAAGTTGGTATATTCAGAATTTGAAAACTGCAAAGTTTCACCCCTCGAAATTGCCTTTTAGATTTATGGATTCACTTGGGAGGACCCTGAATTAGGGTTTGAGTTTCCCAGATATTAACCCAACCAAAAGATTTGATTCAAATCTCTAAGCTTCAATTTTTCTGAGGAGCTTCCAGCCGTGGTCACAGATTTCCAAAATTCCAAGTTTTGCAGAAGCGCTAATTTTCCATCTTTCCGATCAAAGTCTCGAACTGGGGTTTGATCAAGCCCGGCCTTCTGCCCAACCAAAAAATATGATCTTGGTCTCTAAATTTCTATTTTTATGAGTAGCACTAGTCGTGGTCTCTGATTAGAGAAATTCCAACTTTCTCTGAAGCCCTAAATTCCGGAAGCCATGAATGAAGGTGCTAAAAAATAATTCTGTTTTGATAGAAATATGTACCTGATTGTTTTTGGTGTAACTCCCAAACTTTTCTATCCACAGGGTCTGAAATTTCTTTTTGAGATATCCTGACCTGTTATCTTTCCATCTCGACAGGTCTTACCTGAATTGGATTCTCTGAGAGGATGTTATGCCAAGTGTCGCAACGTGACCTGTTTATGGGATAATACAAGAGAGCGAACTTGTACGACATGCCACGTGTCACTAGTTCAACTTCTGCCTTTGAAATTTTTTTTTGAGATATCCCGACTTTTTATCTTTCCATCTCGATAGGTATTACCTCAATTGGATTCACTGAGAGAGAGTTATGCCAAGTGTCGCAACGTGACCTGTTTATGGGATAATACAGGAGAGAAAACTTGTACGGCGTGGCACGTGTCACTGGTTCAACTTCGGCATCTGAAAAATTTTCTTGAGATAGTAAAGTCTATGTACTACCTATTACATTTTACGAAATTTAATTTGGAGCTTCCCAGCCGACGTTATGACCTTTTTCCCAAGGTCACCTGATTTTGACTCAGATCTGGAAGAGGAAGAAACCCTATATTGTACAAATCATAAATCACAAAGTACAATGAATTAGAGGTTTTCCTTTGGACAAAAGGTACATGGGGATCAGATCTTCAACCTGTAAATGTTTCAGATCCGAAAACCTCTCCAAAATTGATTTATAGCGAAATTGCTACGATGACTAGTTTTTGCGATATCAAGCCCTAGCATCATAAGTGCAACAAGTGTGATACATGCCATATCATGTCTTCTTTCAGTCTAGCTCTGATACCATGTTAAATTTTCAGAATTTACTTCAATCTGATCTAGGATCTTAACTGAGAGAACAACATGTACAACAAATCTACAGCATATCAATCATGGACACAATAATGAAAGCACACAAGAGACAAAGAGTTTACTTGGGGAAAACCATAAAGGTGAAAAACCCCAATAACTTCCTCAGAGATAGATAGAGAAATGATACAACCAGAATACAAGAGATAGTCTTCTCCTAGTAGCAGACCCTCCTCCTCCACAAGTGCGCCACTCTTTCAAGTTTGAGTGAGATAAATAGAATGTGTAAAATGAGAGAGACACACTCTCTATTTATACACTAACTTGACTTGACCTTTACTCAACTAGGTTGGCCTCAACTTAACCACTTAACATAATTCTGACTGGGTCGACCCCCACTAGGGTGGTCTAATAACCCTTTGACCCACATGTAGAACCCCCAATAGGGTGGTCTAATAACCCTTTGACCCACATGACTTATACAGGGCCGACCCCAACAAGGTGGTCTAATAACCCATCAAGTATAAGTTACGACACTTACAATATAAATGACGACACTTCCGTATAGAGGAATAATAACATCTCTATAGGAATACAATATACATATATGTGAAATACATTCCAAAGTTACATATACATCAACATCGAAGAGCAAGTAACATGATTGAGCTAAAAAAATAGTTTGTTCGGAAAAGTGCCACCGTCTCTAGTCATACTACCCGCACTGCAAAAGATGCACAATTACAGAAGCAAAGAGAGGAAGTCGTAAGGCTACAAGTAGCGGAAGCAGAATGAAAGCTGAAGGAAGAAACAGAAAGGAAGAAAAAAGATGAGGCCGAGAGGTTTCAAAAGGAAGAAGAATATAAACAAAGAAAAGAAGAGGAAGATAAGAGACAAGCGGAAGAAGAAAGAAGAGAAAGAGAAGGAAGGGAAGCAACTGAGCAACAAAGGAGAGAAGGGGAAGAAGACAAGTCCAAGGAAGTTGTGGAAATAGAAGGAACTCAAGGTGAAGGCCCAATTATATAGTACATGGATATAGAATCACTAGGGGTGTCAAGAGTTACACTTACCAGAGGACACCTCCCATTTGTAGAGCTTGGGCTCACACCCTTTACCCCGTCCAAACAACACATAGTGGCCAAATTGGACACAATAATTTTTTATTCAAAGAGGAAAACCATCACAAGAAGGTCAAAAAAGAGATTGAAGTTGGGTGCCAAGCCTGATATAGTCACTGTCCAAGAAATCACTATCATGGAGGCACTCACAAAGACCCTAAGTTCACAACATCTGTAAGCATAGCAGTTGCACAAGAAAGTGGAGATAACTTCGATAAGCTGTTGAACGACATTGAGCGCAACAAGGAGAGAATAATGAAGTTAAAAGATAACTTAGTAAAAGCATGAGGAGAGGGAATAGAATTGAAAAGGAATACGATGCTATGGATGCTGAAAAGGACAGATTAATGACTGACTATCAGAATCTGGACATTGAGAAGGAGGTGTTGACTCTACAGTTAATGATCATGGAGGGTGAAAGAAACGATTTTGATGCCTGCATAAGTGAATTGGAGACAAAAGAGCCAACAACGAATCAACAGGTGGAAGAATTGAAACTTCAAATAGAAGAGCTAGTTAAGGAGAAGGAGTCTCTATCCAAACAGTTGGATCTAGAAAATAATAATAAACAAGACATGAATCCTTTTCATGAACAGGCATGTAAAATTTAGGAGAAGATGTATCGCTCGCAAGAATTGTTGACTGAAGAGATTTACAAAATGAAACAAATGATAGAAAGGATGAAAGCGATTGCTACAGAATCACTGATGATTAGAAAAATAAAACACTACAAATAATATTAAGAGGCGGATGGAGTCGAAAGAGAAAAACAGAGTTCTCGGATCACTTGCTCCAGAAGACGACTGTAGACCTTAATCTAGACATGGTATTCCTTGATATTTGTAGAAAATATGGCAGGAGAATAAATGTTGAAGTCCCTAAAGCTATTGAGAAAAATGTGTAGGATTCTACAAGAAGATTCACCAAATCCATGAAAAATGTCATCTCTCCATGTCCCAATATATGGATGAGCTACCTACAAAAGATCAACGCTTACTGAAGTTGCGGGATGGATTGAGGGAGGACTTGGACTATATTAGAAAACTGGACATGTTGACTGAAGAATATCTCCATCACTATATTGGGAAATCATCCATAAATGCTTATTTCCTAAAGGACAGATACAAGGCCGCAATAGAGGGAGTGAAAAGTGTAGAAACAGAGCTATCATATCACAAAATAACTTTGAAAATTTTAGAACATGTACATTTTAATATTATTTTTGAAGAATCTGACATGTGGGCTAATTATCTCTCTATTCTAGTGGGCCCGTTAGGGAATTAAACTATTTTTAATTGTAATTAATTTTTTTTCTTGTGCAAACAATAAAGGCCAAATTTGGGGTAGTCCAAAGGTTAGAGGCAATTGAAACGAACTGTCATGTAATGACAAAAATTTTGTAATATAAATATAGGAGATGTACACTGGATGAAGGAATTTTTGCTAGCATAATAGAAGATGGAAATTTTGTAAGAGAACTATTTTTCTGCTAATGAGAAGTATTGTTTGTTGGGAAGAGCATGCACATAAATGTTTGCATGGAATGTGTGGAATGTCAATGTGGAACTATTAGGATATTCCTATACTCCATCCTAGTCGTAGCAACATTTTCATCATTTGCATTTTCAGTCATGCATGCACTTTTAGGGCTTGCATGCATTATTTAGGGTTTGCATGCATCCCAGTCAGTAGTCCCAGTACCTAGCCCTCAGTTAGCTAGCCCCTGGAGCTTCTTTCCACTCGGTTTTATCCCTCCTAGAGATTAGTGCACCCTCCTTTCATCTACTAGTTGAGAAATGCGCCCTTCCTTACCTACCATTCTTCAGTTATCTTCTGTTCTTTCCTTGATTTAAGGCTATACTGACTCTCAACTGACTGTATCACTCCGATGGACCTCCGGTGAGACTTGGCTTCCCATTTTGACTTCAGTTAGCTCCTCATGCACCCTCCACTGAGCCTCCTTCATTCAGTTAGTTCCATTTATACTCAGTTACACCTACCACACTCAGTTAGACTCAGTTTGACTAATGGTTGACAGTTACTTGAGCATTGATGACTCCACTGATGATGAGATAGACTACTAGTTGTGCTCCGATGACACTCCCGTGATCTTTTGATCACTCCATGAAGGAAAATTCGAATTTCCACCTTAGGCATTCGAATCCTCATGCATTGTACTACTTATTTGTCCATATTGTGATTAATTAATTAGGGTGTGTGAAGTATTTTTTCTTCTATCCGAGTTCTACAGTATTATTATTCTGTTGCTCATTATACTGCATTGACCACTCTTCTATTTTCCTGCTTAATCATAATTATTCTCTTGTGAGGTATACATCATCTCTTAGAACTTCTGTGAGGATTTTCACATGGTATCAGAGCATGTTGAGAGTATTATTTATCTCCATTCCTGAGAGTTTTTTGCAGGTTATTATCAAGATTTCGAGTGCAGCAGTTGCGGCAGTTTCTGCATTTATGCAGTATTAGCAGTTGCAGATATTCTCTATTGTTTTTGCAGGTCTTCTACAGCTTCAATGTTTTCAGAAGATCCTCCTCTTTATCTATTCAACTATGTTGAATGGAAATAAAAAATGATATCAAATTTAAAGAGACATGATCTCTTTGATTACTAAGTTGAAAGAGAGTTTGAATCCTCTGAAGAAGAGAATGACTGGTTAGATGAAGGTGTAAGAGGTATTGCAGCCATGATGTTTGCTTTTCCTAAATACATGATATACCAATTCATTGATGATGTTGAATCTCCAAAAGATCTATGGGCCCTCCTGGATGAAATATTTGGAAAACAGAATGAAGGGATTGGTCCAAACCCTTTCAAGAGCAAGCAAAGTGATGCATTCGCGCTCCTTGATGATCTCATTGATCATGAACTAGTATCAAACATATCTCATGTTGAAGTTGTCCACAGAGAACAAGAACTTGTAGATTCTACACTCATGCTCCAAATTTCTTCTATTTCAAATTTTGTGCCAGCTCACACTCTAGAAATTGCAGAACATCCTAAATCCTCTCTTGCACCAGAGTCTGTTGGTTTGCATGATGATCTATTGCATGTTTCGGAGGTCAAATCAGTCATTGGAGGTAATGCATTCTCTCTCCTTAATCACTCACCTCTTATGTACTACTATATGATCATTATTTCATGCTTTCAAAAGGTTGTTAAAGAATATGGCCATTGCCATTCGCTTGGGACAATTTCTCATGCACATCATGGTTTTGATCTCACCTCTTATGGTTCAAAGGAGATCTTAAGAAACCATTGTCATTCACTTGGGATAAATTCTCATGCACTTACTGGTTTTGATCTCACCTCTTACAGTTCAAAGGAGATCTCAAGAAACCATGATTCAAGTCTTGGATCTAATTTGGATTCTAAGCAATTACTACTTGGGATAATTTCTCATACATATGATGGTTTTGATCCCACCCCTGTTGGTTCAAAGGAGATCTCAAGAAACCATTTATCAAGTCTTGGAGCTGATTTGGATTCCAAGCGATCATTATTATTTGATGGTTCTTTTTGGCATAATCTCACCCATGATGGTTTGAAGGAGAAGACAAAAGACTATCTGCACATTCATAGATTTTATCCTACCTCAGTTGATTCAAATCACAGGTTCAAGGATCATCCTCATACTTTTGGATTTGTTCTCATCACATTAAATCTGAAGAGAAACTAAAAGCACATGCCTTTTGATCATGATCCACTTCTTCATAAGAAGAAGATACCTCCAGACATATGACCAAGCATCACACCTGGTTGAGTTTGGAGCATTTATTTTTTGTGTGTTCCTTATAGTCTATTTTGAGGGGGGGTATTTTTCCCATGAGGTTTTCCCAATTTCCTCGGTTTATTGACTCTTATTATTCATTGTATTGGGTGACCTTTGGTCTTAGTTACCAGGGCCCAGGATGGATTAAGGGGGGGTGTTAGGATATTCCTATACTCCATCCTAGTCCTAGCGACATTTTCATTATTTGCATTTTCAGTCATGCATGCACTTTTAGGGTTTGCATGCATTATTTAGGGTTTGCATGCATCCCAGTCATCAGTCCCAACACCTAGCCCTTAGTTAGCTAGCCCCTGGAGCTTCTTTCCACTCATTTTTATCCCTCCTAGAGATTAGTGCACCCTCCTTTCATCTACCAGTTGAGAAAGATGCCCTTCCTTACCTACCATTCAGTTATCTTCACTTATCTTTAGTTATTTCCTTGATTTAAGGTTAGACTGACTCTCAACTGACTATATCACTCCGATGGACCTCCAGTGAGACTTGACTTCCCATTCTGACTTTAGTTAGCTCCTCATGCACCCTCCACTAAGCCTCCTTCATTCAATTAGTTCTAGTTACACTCAGTTACACCTACCACACTCAGTTAGACTCAGTTTGACTGATGTTTGACAGTTACTTGAGCATTGATGACTCCACTTGTTAACACCTAAAAAGTGCTCACTAGCTCATTCCCTTATTCACATGACCCATTTGTCCACTTTTCCACCATTTGAGCCTCTAAAGCCACCAAAAGGTCACCAAAAGACCTTAATACACCCCTTTTCCACTCAAAATGAATATTTTTCCTCAAAAAGCATAAAAAACCCTAAAAAAGGGTCCAAAATTCCCAAAAATATTAAAAAGGGAATAAAAATATTAAAAATATTCAAGAAAGGAAAAAGGAGGGAAAAGTACCTAAACCATGTTCGTCAAATACCATTGGTTTCCACAAAACCATAATGGTATTCCCCACCACCAAAAACTATAAAAAGGTGGTAGGGGCTCCTCACTTTACATCCATCCATCATCCTATCCTCATGCTGCCAAAATCTCCCATGAGTTTTTCGCCATTATAGCTACCTTGGAGAAGGGACCCTTTGGAGTTTGGAGCTACTCACCCTTGGAGCTACTCAACAACCTTCACCATTTGGAGGTATTATCATTGCAAGCACTTGCTTGCCCTTATTTTCAATACAAAGTTATTCTTTATTTTATTTCTTGTTCTTGTTTTCAATTCAAAAATTTATTATGATATGCACATGCTAGTTTAGTTTAGTTTTAGATTTAGATTTAGTTTATTGTTTTTGCTTAATGTTAAAACTACTGCTACTAGTTAACAGGTGCCCATAGCACTAAGCTTGGTTTCAAAACCAAGCCAACACCACTGATGATGGGATAGACTACTAGTTGTGCTCCGATGACACTCCAGTGATCTTTTGATCACTCCATGAAGGCTAATTCGAATTGCCACCTTCAGCATTCAAATCCTCATGCATTGTACTACTTATTTGTCCATATTGTGATTAATTAATTAGGGTGTGTGAAGTATTTTTGCTTCTATCCGAGTTTTACTGTATTATTATTTTGTTGCTCATTATACTGCATTGACCACTCCTCTATTTTCTTGCTTAATCATAATTATTCTCTTGTGAGGTATACATCATCTCTTAGATCTGCTGTGAGGATTTTCACAGGAACTACTTCTTCTTTCATTTTGAAATCATACTGTGAGATTGTTCTAACTTTATTGAATTATTTCAGATGGTGATGAATGATTTCATGTTTCTATGCAAATATGTATGTGTAACAAAGTAATAAATTGTTTTAATTATATTAGAGCTATATTTCATATCTTTCTGCTGTAAATGTGAATATTTATCTTAATGGCTATCTGTTAGGTTTATCTGAACATTTCAGCTTATTACTCTTATTCAAATTCTCCTTGCACGGATAGGTTAGAATAATATAGAATATGATTAGCGAATTGATTGTGTAGAGGTGATAAGATAGAGGGAAGAACCTTCGCATCACTTGTTGAGGCTTTTTCCTGTCAGTTCTAGGTTAAATGCACTTAGTTAGAAAGCACTTGCGTCTCATATTTTAAAACTAAAATTACATAAATGGTGGCCCTTGAAGAAACCGGTAAAATGAAAAACAAACACACTTACGGTAGCTGGACCATTAACCAGACGGATTCCCCACACCAAACGGTGAGTGATCTAATTGGGATAATTTACCGAGGAGAATCCCTATTGTCGATGATGGGATTTTCTGAGCATCAACAACATCTCTTTTTCTTGTGGATTCTTCTTACATAGTTAAATTCTCTCCCATAACTAACGTGCACCACTTGATTATATATTGAGCATCTTGAATAGTAGATTCAGTAGATAATTTCAACTCCTCTCTATGTAGGGTTTATTTGACACATGATCCAACTCAATTTTTCTCTCCTTTACCGTGCATAGTCGCAAAATAGTTCCACACATGTGGCACTCTATATTTTTTGTGGAATGAATGCAACCATTGAAATATGCAAGAATTTTTGAACTAACCATCACACCCATTGGACCAAATCCAGTGTGGACCCATATATATGTTCCTCCCCTTCAGGTGATCATAGAACATGAGGAAGCAATGGCGTACATAATGGAAGTCATGGGACCTGTCATCACTTATGTAGAAGTGATATTACATTAGAATTTCTCATTGCTCTTCACTCCTATTTGGGTCATGTGTATGTATGTGATATGGACCATCAGGGAAACCCGGTCCAAATGACAATACTGACTTTGAATCTCATTTTGGGGCTATAGAGTGTAGTTCTCAACAAAATCAAACTGAAGGTATAGTACCATGGAAAAATGTATCTCTACAAATTCTAAACTAATCTTTCCATAAAGCCACGTGGACATGTTGAACATATTGATGTGTATAAATTCCTGAACAAAGTGGCTGACTTGTACCTGGTGGCACAAAATAATATCGGCATAAGTTATTTTTGTAAGGATTGAAAGATAATTGAAAATAAAATTTATATATAAATACTGATCTGAGATGTCACCAATTTTATCTTTTTCTTTCTTTCCCGAGGCCTATTTCATAAATGATGTATTTGAAAATTTTCATATCTGTAACCATATTCCCAAATTCATTATTTCCACTCTGATGAATGCAATGGCTCAATAATTACATTCCACCATAGTTGGATCATGTCCCATCCAGACAAGCTTTTGCATAGTATGTTTGTCCCTTCGACCTATTACACATGATGCTATGAATGAATTCTCTTTATGAAGGTGGTGGTATTTTCATTGAGAAATCATGCACATGATTAGTATGCAACACACGATGAATGTACAAAAATGTGTCATAGTAATATTCATATTCTACATGGTGTCTACAACAAAAAGTGTTATGAAGAGTATTTATTCTAACATACCAAGGATTTCATTTCTCAAAAGATCTTTCCCCCAAGTTCATTTCTCTATGTGCATTGTTGAATTTCATGTATAGTTATGTTTGTGTTACATCAAGAAAGTGTTTACTGTATGGTTCACAATCCTTTGAATCCCTTCTAAATTTTATTACATCCTTCCGGTTTGAAGAAGGCCTATGGTTTTCATGCCAAAAAAATTTTACTAATCCCTTTACTGCATCAATTGACTTCATATCAGAGCATACCAACCAACCAATGAAGGCCAAAAATCTATCTTGTTGGTTGTTTCAAGATGTTATCTTCTAACATAATACCTATGGAGAATTTTCCATTCAAATTCAAAAGTTTGGATGTAGGATTGAGAAGATGAAGGACCCTAATGTTCTTGTTTGCAACTACTTGTGACAACACATGACAAGCGACAAAGCGATGTTGGAATATTCACACCATAATTTTTGTATTTTGCATGCTTGCATGCAAAACTGCATGCTACATGCATTTGTATGCCACTGCATGCATCCATTCATCATCATGGTCGTCTCCCCAGCACCTAGAGCTTGCTTCTAGCTCTCAAGAGCTTGTCTTTAGCTCTCATTTGGCCTCCTACCTACCTAACGTGCCCTCCTTATCTTATCTGCTTATTAAGTGCACCTTTCTCACCTACCACTATCAACTAGAGCGCTCTTACTCACCTACCTTGAGTTATCACTTAATTAGGGTGCCTTATTTCACCTATCAGGAGTTATCATTCAGTTAGTGCATTGATTGAGTAGTTCTTCCACTGATTGCTCATACTAACTACTTGTAGCTCCTAGTTAGCTAGTTGTAGAGTTCCACTTGACTATTTGATAGCCTGATGCACCCTCCTTGTAGTCTCCATTTCCTGATTTATGCCTAGATGGTTCTGCTAGACTCAGTTAAACACACTTGACTGACTATTACCATTTATGACTGATACTATTGACTGGATGATGTCTCCATTGTTATCCAAGCTAGACTTTGAGTTAGACAGCCTCATGCACTCCACTTAGAGTCTCCATTCCTTGGTTTATGGATAGTTAGTTCTGTTAAACTCAGTTAGACACACTTGATTGACTCTTACCACTCATGACTGATACTGTTGACTAGTTGATGTCTACATAGTTATTCATGCTATAATTTGAGCTCAGAATTCAAATCCCCTACTTGGATAATTCGAATCCTATATGATGCCTCATCATTGATCATTGTAACACATTCTCTACATTCATTATTCATTGTATGATATTGACATTGTCCATTATTCTGTGTTTATGAGTGACTATTGAATCCATACTTCTTCTTCTTTGGAAATAATCTTGAGAGTTATATTGTGAGTTTGTGACAGTTGCTAGATCCCTGCAGATTATCACATGGTATTAGAGCAGTCAGCAATTATTCGAATTGCAGTAGTTGCAACATTTCTTTGAGCATCTATCTTTCACTTGTGCACTAGAAGACTGTGAGTTTCCACAACAAATCCTGGTGCTATTACTTGAATTCATTGCATAAATACAGTGAGGTCTAGCCAGCTGTGAAGGACTTAGTCTATGTGCCAAGTGTCCTTAAAGTAGTGTTCAGTCGAAGTGTAGCATTCTCCATCATCAAAAATTCTCTTGTTTTGCAGGTTTATTCACCCGTTCAGAATCTTCTTCAACTATTCGACCTTCTCTATTTCAGATCGATCTAAAGCTCACATCTTCCAACTATGTTGAGTGGAAATCCAAAATGACTCTCTTCATGAGATCAAAAAGCTTCACCTGAATACTCAACTGAACGATGGTAGAACCTCTCAGCGCAGTTGAAAATTCCAAGTACTTGGATAGGCTTGATGAAGCAATGGGCTAGCTCCTTCTCTCAATTTCTAAAGATCTTCACTTCCATGTCATCGATCTCACATCTCCTAAAGATGTTTGGTACAAGCTCAAATCTCTTTTTGGACTGAAAGATGATATGCAAGGACACAAATTGGAGAATGAGCTCATATGTTTGAGTCCAGACAGCTTCGAATCTATCAATGCCTTCCTCATCAAGTTCAAAATATTGATATCACAGTTGAAAAGATATGATATAGTGAAAGAAGACAAGCATCTTATACTTTCTATTCTCTCAAATTTGGGGGCAACTTCTCAATTTTTGTTTCTACTTTCCAGTCAGCTAGGTTGTCCATTCCAAGATGGAAGTTTGCCTCACTTGATGATTTCATCCAATCTCTTACTCAAGAGGAAGAGAAGTTGATCTCTATGGGGATGATCAAACCCAAATTAGATTCATCCCTTACAATTGTAGAGAGAGCGAATGGTAAAGGAAAGAAAAATATTTCTGACAAGAGATTGAATGATACAATACCTACAGATAGTTCATACCAGTCTGATGAGGTTTCGAACTCTAGAAAGACCAAGCATTCTCAGAAGGGAAAGAACAAGTGCACCTTTTGTCTTAGAGGTTTCCAACCTGAGAGTTCTTGCATCTGGAAGACTATAGATTTGATGGCTCAATTACTTGACAAGAACAATCTTCCTATACTAGCATGTGCAAGGAAGAAAGATCCTGATATTTTATCTTCTAGATCCGAAGGCAAAGAAAGATGTAATGCTCTCAGAACAAGTGCATCAATTGGTCCCTCTTTCATCATAGATTCAGGAGCATCAAGCCACATGGCTTCCTCCAAAGATCTCTTCTCTAGCTTTGAAAGCTCTATTGGCCCTTCCATTAGTTTGGGCAATGATTATGAAGTCTCCTCTCGGGGGATTGGAAGAATTGATCTTGATCATGGTCACTTTCCTGATGTGCTTTATGTTCCCTCTCTTGCAGCTAATGTCCTTTCAGTATTTCAATTGACTCATACTAGAGATCCCAAAAGAGTGATATTTACTTCATATGAATTCAAAGTACATGTATGATTTCAGGGGAATTCATTGCAAAAGGAGTTGCAAATCATGAGACAAAACTCTATGAGTTCTCACACTTCTTAACTCTCTCAAAGGAGTCTGCTCTTTGATCTCATACTCATGAAGAGAGTAGACTGTCTGATCTCAACTACAAGCTAGCTCGGACTGTGGTTGATGGTATCCTAAGTGACAAGTTTGCTCATGGCACCTTCGAAAGTTGTCTAAAAGGCAAGGATACACCAAAAGAGATTGAGAAAAAGAGGACTCTTGAAGAAGTGCGAATGCTAGATCTAGATCCACAAAAACCTGAAGATCTAGCAACTATTGGTCCAAATCCTATTTCAAAATGGGCCTTCACTACTGTATCCTCCTTTGGTATTAATGAAGATCCATCATCATCTAGTTCTTCTATTGGTTCAGAAGAGGACTACATGCACATTCTGGAACAGTTTCATGACATCAATATTTTTGGATATGTTCCTCCTTTGAGTGATGATGACCATGAGCCAGTTTTACTTGCTTCTCTCCATGATATTTCAGATTCAGAGTTCGCACATGATGATGAGCCAATTTTACTTGAGATTCCAGATTCAAAGTTTGCATGTGATGATGAACCAGTTTTACTTGCTCCTCCTCATAAGATTTCAGATTCAGAGTTTGGATGTGATGATTCTTCTTCACATGACATTTCAGATGGAGATGATGATGAGAGAATGTTAGACCCAGATCCACAAGAACCTGAAGGTCTAGCAACTGATGATGAAGATGAGCGAATGGGAGATCCAGATCCACAAGAACCTGAAGATCTCTCACTTGGTTGGCCTCCTATTCCTCGATGGGAATCCACTGCTCCTAGATCAACCAGATCAGAGTTCCAACATGGGAGGTTTCATCCTTCTTTCTTTACTGATCCTCTTCTTCGATGGGAAACCATTGCTCCCCAATATGCCAGATCATATTTTTCACATGTAAGGATTCATCCTTGTGAAATTCCTAATCCATTTCGGATCTATCAATCCTTCTTTTAGAAAGAAGGACACTTACCTCCTTTATGGGTGAGAGATGACATGCTTCAGTACAATCCTTCAGTCTATTTTGAGGGAGGGATTTCTTCCCACTGGGTTTTCCCTCTTTCCTCACTTAGTTTATTTTAGATTGATTTTATGGGGTGACCTTTGGTCTTAGTCACCAAGGCCATATTTTTGTTTTTGGTTATTTCCTCATAGTATAGCTTGCAGGGGGGTGGTGGAATATTCACACCATCATTTTTGTATTTTGCATGCTTGCTTGCAAAACTACATGATGCATGCATTTGCATGCCACTGCATGCATCCAGTTATCATCATGGTTGTCTCTCCAGCACCTAGAGCTTGCCTCTAGCTCTCCAGAGCCTGTCTTTAGCCCTCATTTTGCCACCTACCTTCCTAATGCGCCCTCCTTGTATTATCTGCTTAGTAAGTGTGCCTTTCTCACCTACCATTGTCAGTTAGAGCACTCTTAGTCACCTACCTTCAGTTATCACTCAGTTGGGGTGCCTTATCTCACCTACCGGGAATTCTCATTCAGTTAGTGCATTGATTGAGTAGTTCTTCCACTGATTCCTCATACTGAATGCTTGTAGATCCTAGTTAGCTAGTTATGGAGTTCCACTTGACTATTTTACAGCCTAATGCGCCCTCCTTGGAGTCTCCATTCCCTAATTTATTCCTAGATGGTTATTTTAGACTCAATTAGACACACTTGACTGACTATTACCATTTATGGTTGATACTATTGACTGGATGATGTATCCATTGTTATCCAAGCTAGAATTTGAGTTAGACAGCTTCATGCACTCCACTTAGAGTCTCCATTCCTTGGTTTATGGATAGTTAGTTCTGTTAGACTCAGTCAGACACACTTGACTGACTATTACCACTCATGACTGATACTGCTCACTAGTTGATGTCTCCATAGTTATTCATGCTAGACTTTGAGCTCAGAATTCGAATGCCCTACTTGGATAATTTGAATCCTATATGATGCCTCATCATTGATCATTGTAACACATTCTCTACATTCATTATTCATTGTATGATATTGACATTGTCCATTATTTTGTGTTTATGAGTGACTATTGAATGCGTACTTCTTCTTCTTTGCAAATAATCTTGAGAGTTATATTGTGAGTTTGTTACAGTTGCTAGATCCCTGCAGATTATCACATGTGATCCTTTGAACATTTTTTCTTACCAATTGTTCTAAAGGAATATACTAAGATTTTAACATTATGAGAAATTGACCCATAATGTTTCATCATATTTATCCCTAACTTTATCCTAACAATAATCATACACTTGGATTTTAACAATGATAAAAATAATCCACATTTATCTCTATCATATTTAGAATTAGAATGTTTATAAGTATATGTTGATTTTGATATGAAATATTGCGTTTAGATTATGTACTTTCAAGGGAACTAATGATACTTTCATCAACTTGTTTATGTTTCATAGTTCTTTGATGTGTACTTTCTAATGGAGGTAGGGGGTTGGAAGCGTACCATGTACTACATCAACAAGATGCCCTTGCATTTCAACAGGAGCTTGTTGTCCTTTAGTCCCTTGTTGGAAAATGGATGGTGGCAATTGGAAATCCTCTTGGATGTTCCCAATAACATCCGCTTCTTCAGCAATACTCTGCATGCAACAATTCCATATAATCACCAAATATAAGAAGGAAGGTACAAACAAGATGGTAGACATGATCTCAAAACCATCTACATCCAAGATCACAACATTGGGTATTCTTATGCATATGAAGCCTTCATATAAGTAGGAATACACATAATACGAAGAATTGAAGGAGTTATTTCAAGAGCTACAAGGTCAATTCCATGTAGAAGAAGGTGACAAAAAGGCTAACTATCATCTCTAGGATGGTTTAATCTACAAGTTTGATTACCTCTATGTTCCTAAAGACGAGAAATTGCAACTCATGACAGAGGCTCACACCTCCAAATTTGCAGTGCATTTTGGTGTTGGGAAGATGATTCCTAACTTTCAAAGATATTCTTATTTGCATGGAATGCAAGAATATGTAGCTTATTTTATTATAGGATGCATACTTTTCTTTACCATAAATCCCCATGATAAGAAGCAAGGTCGATTCCATCTCTTACCTATTCCTACGAGAACATGGGAGAGCATATCCATGGATTTTGTGGGTGGTTTTCCAACCACTAGGAAGATGTAGGGGATTTTGGTGTTAGGAATAAATTCCCAACTTTCAAAGTTATGTTTATTGGCCTAGAATGCAATAATATGTAAGAATTATTTTATTAGAGGATGCATACTTTGCTTTACCATCAAGCCCAATAGTAAGAAGCAAGGTCGATACCATCCCTTACCTATTCCTACGAGACCATGGGAGAGTATCTCCATGGATTTTGTGGATGGTTTTCCAACCACTAGGAAGGGACGTGACTATTTATTTGTGGTATTTGACATATTCAACAATCTGTGCATTCTTAATCCTTGTAAAAATACCATCAAAGGACAAGAGGAATCAAACATGTCCTTTGATACTAGACTTCTTAGTTCCTTTCTTACTATACTTTCGTAGAATATGGACACTAAGTTGAAGAGAGATCTAAAACATTCCATCCACAGACATAAGTAGTCAATAGGACTCTGGCACAAATTTTGAGGGGTTAAAATCAGAAGCATCCAAAGACTTGGGATGAAAATCTAATCTAATAATTATGTAAGTTCCTTTGTAGCATGTATTATACTTGTTCTATATCCAAAATAAAAACCACATTGGTATTAACATAACAGTATTCCACATTCAATTTGCATGTTCAAATGAAATAACACATTCATCATCATTAATAAAACAAAAAAAAAATATATATTTACTATCCACACATCTAGAGGGTCCATATGTTCAAATAACAATAATATTCTCAAATCAAACTGAATCCAATAGATAATAAGTAAATAAAAGGCTAAGCTAATTCACATTAGTGTTTTAATTGTAGAATGTAAAAATATGGGGTGTTACAGTATATGTGTTGAAATATTGTAACTTCAAAGAATATTCCATTGTATTTTATTATTGTAATTTATTTGGTGATGTTTTATTCCTCCGTCGGGATGTTATTATTGTATTTGGTCATCATAGAGTCATGAGGTAAAACATCCTTTGTAAGTCGGGTCAATAGAACCCTCCATAAAGTAATATGATATTGTTTTGAGTCTTCCTAGGTAATTCGGCCCAATTAAGTTTGTTGGGGCCGACCTAGTTAGTGAATTTAAGTCAAGTGGAAGATAAAGTATAAATAGGAGTGATGTGCTCCTAATATGGACACACACACTCACTTGTGTAATTCGCATAGGAGAGAGAGAGATATTTATCTGCAAGGAGAAGGAGCACTTGTTTGGGGTTTTGTCTTTGTACTTTTGATCATGAATATTGAGGAATATTTGTTGGGTTTTCTTCCCCTATAGGGTTTCCCGGGATAAATATGTCTATCTTGTGATTGCGTTTCTTTCAATGATCTTGTATATGCTATTGTTGTGAAATTGAATTGAATACTAATGTTATGTATCTTAGCATATTAAATCTTAACATGGTTTTAGAGCTAGCCTGAATAGGACAGCTTTCACAAGGTGAAATTCTCTCTCTCTCTGGAAGTGAAAAATTAGGGCTTTTCACAGAAGTGGAATTTTTTAGTGCTATCAGCATAGAAAGGGGCATCTCTTCAAGAGAAGAATTTTGAGACCAAGATAAATATTTTTGAGTGGGTGAAACTCCAGGAAAGTCAAGCCCTAGTTTGACTCTGGACTAGAAAAATCAGAAAACCAAAAAAAGCCAAAAACTGCAGATCCAAATTTCGCAAGTCAATATTCAGAGGTGAAAATTTGGAATCTCCAGAAACCAAGTGTACCAGTCAATTCACCTCAGCTAAGCGCGTCTCCCGGTAAGGCCAGTTTTTCTTTTTGAGAAATTTCATTTTTTGGTGACCTCCTGGATAAGATGGCCCCATGCACTAAGCTTGAGGATAAGCTAGAAGGAATAGAGAATTTCCAAGCATGGAAATATAGGATTGACCTCATTCTTGAAGAGAATGATCTTTCTAGATACATCAAGGATGAAGTAGATGAACCTAAAGAGGATAAAGATAAGGAGAAGCACAAGAAGGACCTGAATAGGGAAAAGAGAATCATTTTTTATTCTATCAGAGACCACTTGATTCCTCAAGTTTCATCCAAGAATACCCCAAATAATATGTATGATGCCCTAGCGAGAATGTATGAAGGAAAGAAAATCAATAGGAATATGAATTTGAGAGCTCAATTAAAGAGTACCAAGATGAGCCAAGAAGAATCCATTCAAGAATACTTTACAAGCTTTTCCCAATTAAAGGAACAAATAGAAGCTATTGGATACACTCTTGATGAAGACGAGTTGGTAATGACTGCTCTCAATGGTCTCACTAGACCTTGGGATTCATTCATCTAGACTATGTGTGCTAGAAAGGAAAGCATGAAATTTGACATTATATGGGAAGATTGCATCCAAGAGGAGGCTAGAGTAGCCAATAGAGATGCTCTACTTAAAGAAGATGATCAAGCCCTAGCCACCCATACCAAGAGAGGAAGAATTCAATATAAATTCAAGAAGGAAAGCCACAAGGAGTCTCAACCTCCCAAGAAGTTCCAAAGGACAAGAGGAAACAATCCAAGAAGAAACTAATCCAACTTTCAATGTTTCAATTGTAACAAGCTAGGACACATTGCCAGAAATTGTCCATTGAAGAAATAAGAATATAAGAAGAGGAAAAACAACAAAATATATCATGCACGCCTAGCTGGAGACGATGAAGAAGAATCCGAATATGAAGAACCTCCCAGGAAGCAAGCAAAGGAAGAAGTCGAAGAATATGTCTTGTGATAGTGGTGTTTCAAAGCACATGACAGGTTAGAACAAGACTCTCTCCAGTTTAGAAGAAAAGGACTCCCCTCATAAAGGATCACTAGGAGAATAGGAGAATCAAAATACAAGATTGATTATGGAGTAGAGTTCCCCATCAGACATTCTAGCAATACCTGCAAGGAGACTAGGATCAGAAGAGATCCTACCAAACAAACAAAGATAAGTATTTGAATTCTCATTTCTATCACATTGTTTAAATGACAGTATCTAGTTGTATACACATTTATTTAGGATGTGTGTTAGAATGTTTGCCATTTCATGCATGTGATGGGTAAGTAGCCTATGGTGCTATACAACATTCCATTGCTACTTATCTAGAGTGAAACCTCTTTGTTGACTTATTGGGAGTAGTGCACACTCTTAATAATGTCTTGGTAGAGATGTAAGGCATATAGAAAGTTACCATATGAATATGGGATATGGATTAATGTTGTAGCATTGGCTAAGATAGTGTGACTTATGTTTTTATGCATATATTTGGAAACTATTAGATGTTTCTAACCATGCTATTGAATTTGACTTGTAGGAAGTGTTAGGATATTCCTATACTCCATCCTAGTCCCACCAGTATTTTGATCATTTACATTTTCAGTCATGCATGCACCTTTTAGGGTTTGCATGCATTCTAGGGTTTGCATGCATTTTGCATGCATCCCAGTCATCAGTCCAGCACCTAGCCCTCAGTTAGCCAGCCCCCAGGAGCTTCTCACTATTCAGTTTTAGCCCTCCAGTTGCTTAGTGCGCCCTTCTTCCTTGATTTTAGGGAGCAACTCGCCCTTCTTCACCTACCAGTCAGTTACACTCAGTTACATTGAGTTACACTCAGTTACACTCAGTTACATTCAGTTACTCTTAGTTACATTGAGTTACACTTAGTTACATTGAGTTACACTCAGTTACACTCAGTTACACTTAGTTACACTGAGTTACACTTAGTTACACTGAGTTACACCTACCAGAGTTAGTTTGACTGATGGTTGACAGTTACTTGAGCATTGATGACTCCACTGATGATGATGAAGACTTCCAGTTGCGCTCCGATGATCATGAGGACACCTAGTTGTGCTCCGATGACACTCCAGTGATCCTTTGATCACTCCATGAAGGCTAATTCGAATTGCCACCTTAGGCATTCGAATTCCTCATGCATTGTATTATTTATATGTCCATTTGTGATTAATAATCTAGTATGACCGAAGTATTATTGCTTCTATCTGAGTTCTACTGTACCATATTATTCTGTTGCTCATTATACTGCATGTATCACTCTTCTTCTATTTTCTTGCTTAATCATAATTATTCTCTTGTGAGATACATCATCTCTTAGATCTGCTGTGAGGATTTTCACATGGTATCAGAGCATGTTGAGAGTATTGTTTATCTCCATTCTTGAGAGTTTTTTGCAGGTTATTACAAAGATTTCGAGTTCAGCAGTTGCAGCAGAATCTGCATTTTTGCAGCAGTAGCAGTTGCAGTTATTCTATATTGTTTTTTTTGCAGGTCTTCTACATCTTCAATGTATCCTGAATTAGAAGAAATCACTCCTCTTTCTCTATTCAACTATGATGAATGGAAACCAAAAATAATAGCATATTTAAAGAGCCATGATCTCTTTGATTGCTATTTTGAAAGAGAGTTCGAATCCTCTACAAAGAAGATTAAATGGTTGAATAAAGGTGACATGCACATTGGAAGAATGAAGCTTACTATGACTGATTACATATTGTACCCGGCCATCTTTGAAATTGAAACTCCAAAAGAGTTATGGGCTCATCTGGATGAAAGATTCGGCAAAAAGAATGATGGTTTTGGTCCAAATCCCTTCAAAAGCAAGCAAGTTGATGCATTCGCTCCCCTTGATGATCTCTCAGATGATGAACCAGTATCATCTCATATTGAAGTTGTTGACAAAGAACTTGCAGATTCTCCGCTCATGCTCAAACTTTCTTCTCTTTCTGTGCCAGTTCACACTCTAGATATTGCAGAAGGTCCTAAATCCTCTCTTGCACCAGAGTTTGTTGGTTTGCATCATGATCACATGATTATTTCGGAGGTAACATCAGCTATTGGAGGTAATGCATTCGCTCCTCTTCAGCAAACATCTCTTATTTACTACAATATGATCATTAGCACATGCTTTCAGAAGGTTATTGAAGAATATGGCCATTGCCACCCGCTTGAGATAATTTCTCATGCATCATATGATAGTTTTGATCTCACCCCTGCTGGTTCAAAGGAGATCTCAAGAAACTGTTTTGAAAGTCTTAAATCTGATTTTGATTTCAAGCAAACATGTAATAGTTCTTTTTGGCATAATCTCACCCATGGTGGTTCGAAGGAGAAGACAAAGGACTATATGCACATTCAAAAATTTGATCCTACCTCAGCTGATTCGAATCACAGGTTCAAGGATCATTCTAATACTGTTGGATTTGTTCTCATCACATTCGATCTGAAGAGCAAGTACAAGCACATGCTTTTTGAGCATGATCCACTTCTTCCCAAGAAGAAGATACCTCCAGACATATGACCAAGCATCACACATGCTTGAGTTTGGAGCTTTTATTTTTTTATGTGTGCCTTACAGTCTATTTTTTGAGGAGGGGGTATGTTTCCTATGAAATTTTCCCACTTCCTTGGTTTATTGATTGTTATTATTCATTGTATTGGGTGACCTTTGGTCTTAGTTACCAGGGCCCAGGATGGATTAAGGGGGGGTGTTAGGATATTCCTATACTCCATCCTAGTCCCACCAGTATTTTGATCATTTACATTTTCAGTCATGCATGCACCTTTTAGGGTTTGCATGCATTCTAGGGTTTGCATGCATTTTGCATGCATCCCAGTCATCAGTCCAGCACCTAGCCCTCAGTTAGCCAGCCCCCAGGAGCTTCTCACTATTCAGTTTTAGCCCTCCAGTTGCTTAGTGCGCCCTTCTTCCTTGATTTTAGGGAGCAACTCGCCCTTCTTCACCTACCAGTCAGTTACACTCAGTTACATTGAGTTACACTCAGTTACACTCAGTTACATTCAGTTACTCTTAGTTACATTGAGTTACACTTAGTTACATTGAGTTACACTCAGTTACACTCAGTTACACTTAGTTACACTGAGTTACACTTAGTTACACTGAGTTACACCTACCAGAGTTAGTTTGACTGATGGTTGACAGTTACTTGAGCATTGATGACTCCACTGATGATGATGAAGACTTCCAGTTGCGCTCCGATGATCATGAGGACACCTAGTTGTGCTCCGATGACACTCCAGTGATCCTTTGATCACTCCATGAAGGCTAATTCGAATTGCCACCTTAGGCATTCGAATTCCTCATGCATTGTATTATTTATATGTCCATTTGTGATTAATAATCTAGTATGACCGAAGTATTATTGCTTCTATCTGAGTTCTACTGTACCATATTATTCTGTTGCTCATTATACTGCATGTATCACTCTTCTTCTATTTTCTTGCTTAATCATAATTATTCTCTTGTGAGATACATCATCTCTTAGATCTGCTGTGAGGATTTTCACAGGAAGTATCATACAACAATCACCTACAAATGAAGAATGATGAGACTTGTTCCGTAGAACAAGTGACAATGGCTAAACTATAAAAGACTTATGAAATAAAGTAGAGGAGTTCGACTATGATGAGATATCCAAACTCATGGTGTGATCAAAGTATATGAAGAATATGTACCTCCCATAAATGTAGAAGTTGCACCCTCCCCCAAAGATGAAACACTAGAAGACCATGATATGATAGAACCTCAAGAACCTCCTACTATGAATATGTCACAAAAGAGAAAGCCTTCTTAGGAAAGAGAAATTACACAAGAAGCATAGAAGTATGGAGCTCCATAAGGTTCCACAAGAGAAAGAAAGAAGCCAAAGCCATTTTCTAGTTATGTGTCTTTGATGTGTGATCTTGTAGATCAAGAACCTACTAATTATGAAGAAGCTATACAGAACAAAGAATGGGTAGAATCAATGATGGAAGAATACCAATCAAAAATTAAGAATGATGTTTGGGATATAGTTCCCAAACCAAAAGGAAAAAGTGTGGTATCTTCCAAGTGGATCTACAAGATAAAGCATACAACTGATGGAAGTATTGAGAAATACAAGGCAAGGTTTGTGGCTAGAGGATTCTCTTAGAAAGAGGGAATTGATTATGAAGAGACACTTATGCAAGTAGCAAGGTACACTTCCATTAGAACCATCATGGCACTTGTATCCATGATGAAGTGGAGTTTACACCAGATGTATGTGAAGACAACTTTCTTGAATGGTGTGATTGAGGAATAAGTGTAAATAGAACAACCACAAGGATTTGAAGTTGAAGACAGACGGACTCACGTATGCAAGTTGAAGAAGGATCTGTATGGATTGAAGCAAGATCCTAGAGCTTGGTGCAGAAGGATAGATAGCTTTTTTACTAGCTTGGGATTTACCAAAGGTAAAGCTGACCCTAACCTTTACTTTAAGGTTATGGATGATGAACCTGTCATATTATTGTTGTATGTGGATGATTTATTTTCTGATAGGAAATGAGAAACAGATTGTAGAGTCCAAGAAGAAGCTCGCTGAAGAATTTGAGATGAAATACCTTGGATTGATGCACTATTTTCAAGGTCTAGAAGTATGGCAGAGCCCAAAAGGAATCTTTCTCAACCAAGGAAAGTATGATGTGTAAATCCTAAAAATATTTGATATGTTGGAATGTAAAGCCATGGCCACACCCATGGATACCAACCTCGGGTTATTAGATGATGAATTGTCAAAGTTAGTGGATGTGACTCTGTATAGACAGATTATTGGGTCGTTGATGTATCTGAGCAATACCAGGCCATTAATATGCTTTATTGTGAACACCATAAGTCAGTATCTAGTTGAGCCTAGACATGTTCACCTAGTAGTTGCAAAGCATGTGATGAGGTACCTGAAAGGCATGATAGACTTTGGTATATACTATGTTGGAGATCATGACTACAGATTGTATGGTTATATAGATGCAGATTGGGATGGAAGTGTCCCAGAAAGGAAGAGCACCTCAGCTGGATCTTACTATCTAGTATATGCCATGATCTCATGGTTTAGCAGGAAGTAGTCCACTGTTGCTCTCATCACAGCTGAAGCAGATTATATATCATCTTGTTCTTCTAGTTGTGAAGCCATATGGATTTGAAAGTTGATGTCAAGTCTATTTGAACTGGACTTGGATACCACAGTGAGTCTATGTGACAACCGTAGTTGTATAAAGATGATGAAGAACCCAGTGTTCCATGACAAGTAAAAGCACATAGAAATCCGATATTTTTACATACGGGGTATGGTACAAAATAGAGATATAAAGCTCCATTATGTGAGCACTGATGAGAAAGTTGTTAATGTGTTCACTAATCCTATGTCTCGAGTCAAGTTTGAGTACTTTCGTGACAAGCTTGGTGTGGTTTGAAGGGACCTTCCTTGAAAGGGGGAGAAGTGATGATGATGTTGCATTGGGATTGTATCATTCCTGGACATTGTTCCTAAAGTGATCCGTATAATTTTGACTCTGTGATGTAGTTACAGCGATGATGATGTTGCAGGGGTATTGTATCATCCCTGGACATTAGTCCTAAAGTGATCCACATAATTTTTTCTCTGTGATGTGGTTGGGATTGTATCATCCCTAGACATTAGTACTAAAGTTATTTGCAAAATTTTGTCTCCATTATGTTGTTGGGATTGTATCATCCCTAGACATTAGTCTTAAAGTGATCTACAGGATTTTGTCTCCATGGTGTGGTCGGGATCGTATCATCCCTAGACATTAGCCCTAAAGTGATCCGCATAATTTTGTCTCTGTGATGTGGTTTGGATTGTAACATCCATGGCCATTAGTCCTAAAGTGATCCACATACTTTTGTCTTCGTGATGTGGTTGGGATTGTATCATCCCTGGAACTTAGTCCTAGAGTGATTCGCAAACTTTTGTCTCCATGATCTGGTTGGGATTGTATCATCCCTGGACATTAGTCCTAAAGTGATCATCATACTTGTGTCTCAGTGATGTGGTTAGGATTGCATCATCCTTGGAATTATGTCCTAAAGTGATAGGGATTGATCATCGTGTAATTAGATCATGTGTGTTGTAGGTTATGTTGCTGCAGATGATATTGTTGCTTATAAAAATATCAATAGTTGTTGCTCATCAAAAGATCAAGAGTTGTTGTTGATCGAAAGATAAAGAGTTTTTGCTGATCGAAATATCAAGAGTTGTTGATGATCGAAAGATCACGTGTTCTTGTAGAAGATCGAGCGATCGAGTGTTGCAGAAGATGATGATCAAAGATGAAGACTCAGTGTTGTAGAGGATGATACTCTAGTACTGAAGATGTTGAATATGTTCCAGTAATTGTTCTAGTTGTTGATATTATTGAAGAAATATCCCGATGATTTATAGATGTATCACCTTGATGTTGTTGATGATTCTCTCTCTCCTTTCTCCTACAGTTGATTTTGTTCTTTTCAGTAGAATACCCTTCTCATTAAGGGGGAGTGTTAAAATATTGCAACTTATAAGAATATTCTATTGTATTTTATTATTGTGATTTATTTGGATATGTTTTATTTGTTGATGTATATGTAACTTCGGAATGTATTTCACATATATGTATATTGTATTCCTATAGAGATGTTATTATTCCTCTATACGGAAGTGTTGTCATTTATATTGTAAGTGTCGTAACTTATACTTGATGGGTTATTAGACCACCTTATTGGGGTCGGCCCTGTATAAGTCATGTGGGTCAAAGGGTTATTAGACCACCCTAGTGGGGGTCGGCCCAGTTAGCATTATGTTAAGTGGTTAAGTTGAGGCCGACCTAGTTGAGTAAAGGTCAAGTCAAGTTAGTGTATAAATAGAGAGTGTGTCTCTCTCATTTTACACATTCTATTCTCTCACTCACACTATGGAGAGTGGCGCACTTGTGTAGGAGGAGGCTCTACTACTAGGAGAAGACTATCTCTTGTATTCTAGTTGTATCATTGCTCTATATATCTCTGAGGAAGTTATTGGGGTTTTTCACCTTTATGGTTTTCCCCAAGTAAACTCAGTGTCTCTTCTGTGCTTGCATTATTGTGTCCATGAATTATATGCTGTAGATTTGTTGTACATGTTGTTCTCTCAGTTAAGATCCTAGATCAGATTGAAGTAAATTCTGAAATTTTAACATGGTATCAGAGCTAGCCTGAAAGAAGGCATGATATGGCATGTATGACACTTGTTGCACTTACGATGCTAGGGCTTGATATAACAAAAACAAGTCATCATAGCACTTTCGCTATAAATACGTTTTGGAGAAGTTTTCGGATCTGAAATCATTACAGGTCGAAGAGTAAATGCCCATGTACCTTGTGTCCAAAGGAAAACTTCTAATTCGTTGTACTTTGTGATTTATGATCTGTACAATATAGGGTTTCTGCCTCTTCCAGATCTGAGTCAAAATCAGGTCACCTTGGGAAAAAGGTCATAACTTGGGCTAGGAAGATCCAAATGAAACTTAGTAAAAAGTGAAAGGTAGTACACAGATTGTACCATCTTAGGAAAAAATTTCAGAGGCCGAAGTGGAACCAGTGACACGTGGAACTCCGTACAAGTTCGCTCTCCTGTATTATCCCATAAAAAGGTCACGTTGCGACACTTGGCATAACTCTTTCTCAGAGAGTCCAATTGAGGGAAGACCTGTCAGGATGGAAAGATACCAGGACGAGCTATCTCAGAAACATTTTTCAGAGGCCGAAGTTGAAACAGTGACACGTGGCACGCCATAAAAGTTCGCTCTCCTGTATTATCCCATAAACAAGTCACGTTGCGGCACTTGGTATAACTCTCTCTCAGAGAATCCAATTGAGATCAGACCTATCGGGATGGAAAGATAACAGGTCTGGCTATCTTAGGAATATTTTTCCGACCCTATGGATCGAAACGTTCGGAGTTACACCAGAAACAATCAGGTACATATTTTTGTCAAAACAGAATTATTTTTTAGTACCTTCATTCATGGCTTCCGAAATTTAGGGCTTCGGAGAAAGTTGAAATTTTTGTAATCGGAGACCACGGCTGGATGCTACTCATCAAAATCAAAATTTAGAGACTAAGATCAGATTTTTTGGTTGAGAAAAAGGCCAGGCTTGATCAAACCCCTGTTTGGGACTTTGATTGGAAAGATGGAAAATTAGGGCTTTTGCAAAAATTGGAATTTTGAAAATCTGTGACCACAGCTGGAAGCTCCTCAAAAAAATAGAAGCTTAGAGTTTTAAATCAAATCTTTTGGTTTGGAGAAGCTCCAGGAAACTCAAACCCTAATTCAGGGTCCTCCCTAGTGAATCCAGAAATCTAAAAGGCAATTTTGAGGGGTGAAACTTTGCAGTTTTCAAATTCTGAATATACCAACTTGATCAGCTCATCAAGGCACATATTTCTATCCTTTTGGAAGTTTGAAATTCAAAGTTTGAATTTTTGGGGTTTCTTTGACAAACCCTAATCTAGCTCTAGGTCCAGTTCTTACAAATCAAGTGGATTGGGTTAATCCTAGAAGAAGATGGATTGGTCACCTGCATAAGTGAAGAAGTTCCTGTCTTAGAGGGAGATGAGGCTAAGGCCTTCCATAAGAAGATTACAAGCAATCTTGACAGGTATGGCTTACAGGTATGTTTCATAGTTAAGTTTATCATATGTTTGTCTTCATATCATTACAGTACAATCTTGATTAATTACTGGACTTGTCGTATCACCTTAATAGATGATATTTATTGATTAAGGTTTTGACACTTATGATTGTACTAATGCATTGTGATGTTGTATGAGGTTTATGTTGTTTGCTAACACAAATGGTACACCAAGAAAGTCAAATCATGTTCTACTTCAAGAAGATATGCTCATGGTGACATGAAGACAAAGATTCATCCATTGTCATGGATCACATAGAAGATCTACTTTCGAGGTATGTATAACTTGGTTCTACAATGGTTAACTTATGAGACATGCAGGTTACTAGCACAAGTCACTAAAGAGAACCAAAAGACATTATGCGGGTATGTTAGACATAACTAGCTAGCATGATAATTCAGGTATGTTTTTCCTATATCAAGCTAGAATCCTACCTTGTGTTAGGATCTTATACTGTTGTGTTGTTGATAATGATTATTCATGAAGTCATAGGTTTGAATAATCATGGTTGTATGCATATTATGTTTCTTACCATAATTGATGATATGACTAACCAGAAGAATCATGAAGGTATAAGTTTGAATAATCACAGGTTTTATGCATATTATATCTCTTATCTTGATTGATGATTCAACTAACCAGAAGAGTCCTATGATCAAATAAGAATATGTATGAGTAAAAGAAGACTTCCCTGAAACCTTGAATACTAATGTTTATTATCTGTGAATGATCATGAATATACATGTTTAAGATTATTGTGTTTTGATAGTATTAAAATTATACTAATAAATGTGTGATTATGTATGAGACCTCAAGGATAACACAATGATGATACTAATAAGCATGCATAGTGATTAAGGATGGATGTAAGTTCAAGGATAGGTAATCCAGGAAAGCAAAGATCAAGAGGGAGCACACTCTAGTTGTTCCTGCAAGAAAGCAAAGGAGCACACTTCAGTAGTTTATGCAAGGATGCATATATTCAGAGGGAGTTGACCACTTCTCACAATCCACATAAGAATGGAGTTGCAGAAAAGAAGCAAAGACTGAGAGGGAGTCAACCCAACAAACACACAAAGATAAGTATTTGAATTGTCATTACTTGCATATTTTATTGTTTAAATAATACTGTTCAATAATGTATATAATGATGTTCCTAGAATTAGGTTGTGTATTATGCATATTAGAATAGTTGCATTGATGAACAATATACTACTAATATGCATGGGTAAGTGGCCTATGGCACTGTACAACATTCCATTGCTACTTATCTAGAATCAAACCTCTTTGTTGACATGTTGGGAGTTGTGCACACTCTTAACAATGTTCTGGTAGAGATTGGAAGGCATCTAGAAAGTTACGGAATATGGATAAATGTTGTATTGAAGCATTGGCTAAGATAATTGCATGACTGTATGACATATTTCTTTATGTGTAAGAATTTGTTCTAAAAACTATGAGATGTTTTCTAATCATGCAATTTAACTTGTTGTGTAGGAAAGATCGTATGCCATCACCTACAAAAGAAGAACTACAACATTTGTTCAAGCAACAAAATTATCTATTGAAGATATTGAAGTTCCCACGATACGAGAAGAATGCCATGATCCGTCGATCATGAAGAACGATGTTTGGGATGTGGTCCCAAGAGCTGAAGGGAAGTCTGTTGTGACTTCCAAATGGAACTATTAGGTCAAGCATGTTGCAAATGGCAGCATTGAGATATATAAAAGTGATGAAATAGAAGATGCACCAGATGGATTTCAAGACAACATGGTGTAGTCATATATGTGTGCAGAACTTGGTATGGTAGGATAGACAACTTTCTATCCAGTTTGGGCTTTACCAAGAATAAAGTGGATTCCAACCTTTCCTACAAGGTTGAGGAAGGAAATCCAGTGATACTACTTTTGTATGTGGATAACTTGTTTGTTACAAGTGAAGATAGATTGACTGCCAACACGTAGCGGAAGCTTGCTTCCGAGTTCAAGATCAAGAACTTGGGGATGATGCACTATTTTTTTTTTGGCATGGAGGTGTGGCAGAGTGCAGATGGAATCTTCCATGGACAAGGGAAGTATGCAGTAGAGATCCTGAAGAGGTTCGGGATGATGGATTGCAAGGCCATGGCCACACCTATGACATCGAATATAAAACTTCTTTGTGATGCTTCATCTGAGCCGGTTGATGTCTCTATGCATCGTCAGATGATTGGGTCCTTGATGTACCTGACGAACACGAGACCAGATATTTGCTTTGCGGTGAACACATTGAGCCAGTTCCTGACGGATCCGAGGAGTGTTCACCTGGTTACTATAAAGCATGTTCTGAGGTACCTGAAGGGTACAGTGATTATGGGCTCAAGTATGAAGCAAATCAAAAGTTTAACCTGCAGGGTTATGTTGATTCAGATTGGGCAAGCAGTGCTGCAAATAGGAAGAGCACATATGGGTGCTGCTTCAGTATGGGATCAGGTGTAATCTCTTTGTTCAGCAGGAAGCAGTCCTGCATAGCACTGAGTACAGCTGAGGCAGAGTATGTTGCAGCCTATTTAGCTAGTTGTGAGGCAGTATGGCTACATAAGCTACTGTCTGAGTTATTTGATCTCCCGTTGGATGCTACTGGTATCTTTTGTGATAACCAGAGTTGTGTGAAGCTGTCCAAGAACCCAGTGTTTCATGACAGGTTGAAACACATAGAGATCAAATATCACTATATTAGGGATATGGTGCAGAGAGGAGCTGTGAAGCTCTTGTACATTGCGATGGACGAGCAGATTGCAGATGTGCTGACGAAGCCACTAGCCAAGGTGAAATTCGAGTACTTCGGGGAGAGGCTTGGTGTTCTTCAAATTGATGACACTTCGAGGAAGAAGTGATGGACACATTTGCAGAAGCCATTCCAAGCATGTTGGAAGGAGGATCCTTCACATGGCTGTGGATGTAAGCACTGGATGATGAGCGTCAAGACAATGCTCCAATTACTGCTCTGTATACGCATCATTTTGGATGCTGGATATGATCAGTTGGATCATTTATATATGTACGCATCATGTTGGATGTTGGATATGATCAGTTGGATCATTTATATGTATGTGTATGTATGCATCATGTTGGATGCTGGATATGATCGGTTGGATCATTTGTATGCATTTTGTATATGCACCATGTTGGATGCTTGGACCATGTATCTATATATGTATCAGGTGGATACATTATATGATCAGGTGGATCATGTATGGTGATATGTATCATGTATTTTTATTTGTATCAAGTGGATACACTGTATGATCAGGTGGATCATGTATGATGATATGTATCAGGTAGATACTTGGTATGCATCAGGTAAATGCATTATATGATCAAGTGGATCATGTATGATGATATGTATCAGGTAGATACTTGGTATGCATCAGGTAGATGCATTATATGATCAGGATGATCGTGGATGACGAGCTTTAGGATGTTGCTCTAGATGACATGCAGCAGGATGTTGCAGTGATGATGATCAGGATGATCATGTGTACATCAAGATGATGTATGGTGAGTATCAGGTTGATACTCTATGGCCATGGATCAGGTTGTGCAGATGAGCATATAATTTGGCCCTGGGAGATTTGCAGATAGTCTTTCGAGGTTTTTCCTATGGCATGTAATCCGTGCCCTAGGATATCTGGCAGATGCTCTTTCGAGGTTTTGTCCTATGGCATATAATCTGTCCCTGGGAGATCCGATAGGTTGGGCTGTGTGCCCGTAATAAGTCCTGGGATGCTCTTGCGAGCTTTTGCCATGACCACATATAATCTGTCCCTGGGAGATCCTATAGGTAGAGCTGTGTGCTCGTAACAACCTAGGATGCTCTTGCGAGGTTTTTTGGTGACCACATATAATCTGTCCCTGGGAGATCCTATAGGTAGAGTTGCGTGCTCGTAACAGCCTGGGATGCTCTTACAAGGTTTTGTGGTGAGGTCACATATAATATGGCCCTGGGAGATCCTATAGGTAGAGCCATGTGCTCGTAACAGCCTGGGATGCTCTTTCGAGGTTTTGTGACGCACGTAATAAGTCCTGAGAATTCCACAGTATGGCCAGTGATGACGAAGACCTGCAGGTGGTAGGCCTACATCCAGTATGAAAAAGGACTGGCTCTGTAGAACTTCCTTTGATGAGTAGATTCAGAGATTGATTGAGATAGCAACAGTCATGACGATGATGATGACTCGATGACGATTATCCAGTGACGATGATCCAAAGAATATGACTTGTGCTAGAAGACCTGTGTCAAGAAATACCTTCCTAGTTAAGAGGGAGTGTTGATGTATATGTAACTTCAGAATGTATTTCACATATATGTATATTGTATTCCTATAGATATGCTATTATTCCTCTATACAGAAGTGTCATCTTTTATATTGTAAGTGTCGTAACTTATACTTGATGGGTTATTAGACCACCTTGTTGGGGTCGGCCCTGTATAAGTCATGTGGGTCGAAGGGTTATTAGACCACCCTATTGGGGGTCAGCCATGTGGGTCAAAGGGTTATTAGACCACCCTAGTCGGGGTCGGCCCAGTCAGCATTATGTTAAGTGGTTAAGTTGAGGCCGAACTAGTTGAGTAAAGGTCAAGTCAAGTTAGTGTATAAATAGAGAGTGTGTCTCTCTCATTTTACACATTCTATTCTCTCACTCACGCTGTGGAGGGTGGTGCACTTGTGGAGGAGGAGGCTCTGCTGCTAGGAGAAGACTATCTCTTGTATTCTGGTTGTATCATTGCTCTATCTATCTCTGAGGAAGTTATTGGGGTTTTTCACCTTTATGGTTTTCCCCAAGTAAACTTGGTGTCTCTTCTGTGCTTGCATTATTGTGTCCATGAATGATATGCTGTAGATTTGCTGTACATGTTGTTCTCTCAGTTAAGATCCTAGATCAGATTGAAGTAAATTCTAAAAATTTAACATTATTCCTCTGTTGGGATTTTATTATTGTATTTGGTCATCATATAGTCATGAGGTAAAACCTCCTTTGTAATTTGGGTCAATAGAACCCTCCATAAAGTAATATTATATTGTTTTGAGTCTTCCTAGGTAATTCAGCCCAGTTAAGTTTGTTGGGGCCGACCTAGTTAGTGAAAAATTCAAGTGAAAGATAAAGTATAAATAGGAGTGATGTGCTCGTCATTTGGAAATACACACTCACTTGTGTAATTCGCATAGGAGAGAGAGAGAGAGAGAGAGAGAGAGAGAGAGATCTGCAAGGAGAAGGAGCACTTGTTTGGGGTTTTGTCTTTGTACTTTTGATCATCTATATTGAGTAATTTTTGTTGGGTTTTCTTCCCCTATAGGGTTTCCCAGGATAAATATATTTCTATCTTGTGATTGTGTTTCTTTCAGTGATCATGTATATGCTATTGTTGTGAAATTGAATTAAATACTAATGTTATCTATCTTAGCATATTAAATCTTAACAATATGTTTATCAACAACTACACCTATGTGATCATATCCAATTTTACACCTTCTAATAATATAAATTGGCACATCGATTCTTTTATATTTGAAAGTATTAGTAAATCATTCCAAAACTACAATAAATGCCTAAATACTTATATAACCCCATTATAAAGTGCTTCATAAAGGGGCCCGATCATCATCGAGGGGATCTCTAAAGATAAAGATAGAATACTTAAAGTTTGGATTTCATTATAAGAACATCAATCATCTTTAAGGAAAATTTTGATTATTAATAACAATAAATTTCCAATTATATTATAAATCCATTTTTCTAACCTATTTGTTCATATCTAAGTGCTCAATCAACAAATGAATGCTGATTATAATAGGTGAGACATAGAAATCCCTGCTAGCCTAGGATTCACAAAACAGTTGGGTTGGTATCTTAAACTTTAATGATGACAACATTTTCGGGGATAGGGGTAAGGAAATTAGAAATTCAACTAGGAAAGGAAAGGGAGAAAACCTACATCTTCCTTTGAACTCTCTGTGACTATTGTTATATTCATATAGTTAGTTAGTATAACACATCAACATACTTGCCCATGAGTTTCCAATCTATCAACATATAGTTATCCATTCACCATGAGCATATATACAAGTTAAAAGAATATAATGAAAGAAATATATCAGCCTCCATGGGAATATGCACAACATCATAAATAACAAGTTTAAATAGAATAAATACTTAATATCTTTAATAAGGGTGCAACTAGCATCAACTAGGAAACTTTCCTCCCATCCTTAGACACTGTCAAGGAAAAACTAATTCTGTAGGTCACCCCTGAGCTAAAATATTGGAATTCACATAGTCAAAGACTCTTCTGACTCGATCCCTAAGGATAATACTTGTAACAAGGATGTCCCTCCTTCTTCAAGACAAAATGTGACCACTAACCCCTCTTTCTCGACATTATACCCCCTCTCCCAAAAGACAAGATTATGATCACTATGCTTTCTTTCTCAAGATTCTACCTCCTCCCACGAAATACAAGATTATGATCACTGTGATTTCTTTCTTATGATTATACCCCCTCTACCGAAATACAAGATATGTCCAATATATTCTCCTTCACAAGATTATGCCCCCTCTCCCAGATCACAACTTACCATGCTTAAAACTCTCTTGTACAGGATTATCCCCCTCTCCTGCAAAACGATCACAATAACTAGATCACTTGTTCAGTATTACCCCCCTCTTCTACAAGGCCCGAGCACATCACTAAGAACAATACTTGCTCAGGATTATCCCCCTCTCTTGCAAGGAAAGTGAAACAATGGAGTCTCTACACATGATTATTCCCCTCTCCTATCAGACAAAGTTAGGGTGAAGATTCACCACTTCACCCCATCACAACACTTCTTGACCTTCTTGCACAAAATGTACCATTTAAAACTCTATTATATCATTCAAATTCAATGAAGAATAGTTCTCCCAGACTGACTATAATCCTCTTTGCAGGATCTTCATGAACCTACAAGACAATAATGTAATTGTGTGCACAAACCTATGCCAAATCCCTCTTTGGCGTTCACAAATATTGTCAAAGCAACCCCTTCACTGACTAAAAAAATCAACCATGAAAGATTGAATGACCTCCTAATAAATTCCAATCCCTCTAGACTAATTCGAATTGAATCCAAGAGATTGACTGCAGACTATTAAGAAACAAATCTCAATCACTGAGTGCTCCTCGAAACCAATGATTGACCAATTCAAGTTCTCAACATACTAAATTGAATCAATTGAGACTAAATCTACACCATTGGAAAAAACACTCCTAGGGACTGGATAACTCAAATTTATCAACAATGACTCAGACTCACCATAACTAACTCTGAATTACCCTTTAATTACTCCCCATGCATGAAGGCAACTCGAATTACACATACTGGCTCGAATTTCCTTGAAAACACCTCCATGCACCCAAGATAATTCAAATTGACCCAAAAATACTCAAATTAAATGACGATGACTCAAATTCATCTAATTAACTGAAGATTACTACTTTAAATAAAAAAAAATGCACTAATTAACTGAGGACAACTCAATTAAACTCAAACTAAGTCAAATTAACTGACAATAACTCAATTTAACTCAAAATTAACTCACAGTAACTCAATTTAACTTAATTAACTCAAAATTAACTGACAATAACTCAATTTAACTCAAATTGACTTAGAATTAACTAACAGTAACTCAATTAAACTCAAATTGGGTGCATGTATGACCACAATTAGCCTAATGGGTGCATAAAATATGATTGAAATGAGAGTGGGCCCCACCAATATCCAGTGAAGGAATATTCTCTCCATGGAGGGCGTAATTGTGCATGCAAACCATTAATTAGAAAAATTAGGGCCACCAGGGCCCAATAACATTGAAATTAGGCAGAATATAGTAATGTTAGGGGGAGCTACAACTCCTAACCCCAACCCCTTTGCATGTGGAAGCCAAGACACCCCAGCAATGTTGTTGTCCATGTTGATCCATTATTTAGTTATAGGTAATAATAATAATAATAATAATAATAATATAATAACATAATAACCTTATTAATGGTCCATGGTGCAAGCACCTAGTGCCACCATAAAATAAATGATAATTTCACATATGTGTGAGGCTTACCCATTGGGATATTACATCCCCTCCCCATTAAAACAATGCATCATCCTTGATGCATACTTACTCGTGCATGCCTCGACGCATGCATTTATCATTGTAACTCTCAGAACTCCTCTTCCGATAAACCACAATACTTCCCACTACCACCTGCTTTTATGTATATCTCCACAGCCTATGGGATGTGACTTCCTTCACCTCGCTAGTCCCTCGGGATATCATCATCCCTTCACCTTTCTAGCTCCTCATAATATCACCATCCCATTCCCAAAATTCCTCTGTGAGAACTTGGACTATCAAAGTGGTTCCTAGTGTAGAAGCAAGGGTCAATCTTGCATCTCCATTACAAGGTATTCCAACCTCATTAGAAGTCCTTCAATAATTCAAGTGAATACATCCACCTGAATAATATTTCAATCAATCAACCGGCTCATGATTATCCATCAAACACAAATATACAAGATACCTAAAATACATCTTCATGATACATGAAATAAATTCCAATTAATAACAATAAATACATGAGTATATACTAAGGTACATAAATATAGATACTTCTTCAACAAAGATCACAAAGATATCCATATCACAAATATACTTTTCTTAACAAATATCACAAGATACTTATCTAACGAGGATCACAAATATATCCATATCATAAAGATACTTATCTAACAAGGACCACAAAGATACTTTTCTAACAAACATACATGTATCACATTCTACAAGATTAGTATTGGATATATAAGGATACATGAAGTACATCTTCAATAAGGTACTAGAATCATACTTTAATCAGTCACATGGTTAGTACATACTTTTCAACAAAGATATATTGACAACCACCAAGATACTTCCAGGATACCTCTCAATAAAGACACATGAAATGTCACTAAGACCCTACCAAAATACCTTTCAACAAAGATCACAAAGGTCATATGAACACTTTATGCACTTTAATGCAATGAAAAAGAAACTTATATGCAATAGTTCCAATCTAACTAAGAAATCAAAAGGACATAACAACTAGTAGTTAAACTATTAAATTTTCAGAATTTACTTCAATATGATCTAGGATCTTAACTAAGAGAACAACATGTACAGCAAATCTACAGCATATCAATCATGGACACAATAATGCAAGCACACAAGAGACACAAAGTTTACTTGGGGAAAACCATAAAGGTGAAAAACCCAAATAACTTCCTCAGAGATAGATAGAGCAATGATACAACCAGAATATAAGAGATAGTCTTCTCCTAGCAACAAATCCTCCTCCTCCACAAGTGCGCCACTCTCCCAAGTGTGAGTGAGAGAATAGAATGTGTAAAATGAGAGAGACACACTCTCTATTTATACACTAAATTGACTTGACCTTTACTCAACTAGGTCGGCCTCAACTTAACCACTTAACATAATGTTGACTGGGCCGACCCCCACTAGGGTGGTCTAATAACCCTTTGACCCACATGACTTATATATGGCCGACCCCAACAAGGTGGTCTAATAACCCATCAAGTATAAGTTACGACACTTACAATATAAATGACGACACTTCTGTATAGAGGAATAATAACATCTCTATAGGAATACAATATACATATATGTGCAATACATTCTGAAGTTACATATACATCAACACTCCCTCTTATCTAGGAAGGTATTTCTCGACACAGGTCTTCTAGCACAAGTCATCTTCTCTGGATCATCGTCACTGGATAATCGTCATCGAGTCATCATCATCGTCCCTGCTATTGCTATCTTAATCAATCTCTGAATCTACTCATCATAGGAAGTTCTACAGAGCCAGTCCTTTTTCATACTGGATGTAGGCCCACCACCTGCAGGTCTTTGTCATCACTGGCCATACTGTGGAAATCTCAGGACTTATTACGTGCGTCACAAAACCTTAAAAGAGTCTCTTGACTAGCAAGAACCCTAAAGAGCATCTGAGGCATTTTCCATCCTGTCCAGATCTCTAGGACTTATTACATGTTACCCCACCACAAAACCTTGAAAGAGAGTCCCATGACGGATTACGAGCATAAGGCTCAACCTATCAGATCTCCTAGGGCACAAATTACATGTGGTCACCACAAAACCTCGAAAGAGCATCCTAGGAATGATTACGAGCACAAGGCTCAACCTATCGGATCTCCCAGGGCACAAATTACATGTGGTCATGGCAAAACCTTGAAATAGCATCCCAAGACTGATTACGAGCACACAGCTCAACCTATCGGATCTCCCAGGGCACAAATTACATGCCATAGGACAAAACCTCAAAAGAGCATCTGCCAAATATCCTAGGGCACAAATTACATTCCATAGGAAAAACCTCGAAAGACTATCTATAGATCTCCCAGGGCACAAATTATATGTCCTCCCAAGCAAAACCTTGAAAGAGCATTTGCTAGATATCCTAGGGTACAAATTACATGCCATAGGCAAAACCTCGAAAGACTATCTGCAAATCTCTCAGGGTGCAAATTACATGTTGAAATGCACAACCTATTCCATGGCCACAGAGTATCAACCTGATACTCACCATACATCATCCTGATGTACACATGATCATCCTGATCATCATCACTGCAACATCCTGCTGCATGTCATCTGGAGCAACATCCTGGAGCTCGTCATCCATGATCATCCTGATCATACAATGCATCTACCTGATGCATACCAAGTATCTACCTGATACATATCATCATACATGATCCACCTGATCATACAGTGTATCCACCTGATACAAATACAAATACATGATACATATCACCATACATGATCCACCTGATACATATACAAATACATGGTCCAAGCATCCAACATGATGCATATACAAAAATACATACAAGTGATCCAACTGATCATATCCAGCATCCAACATGATGCATACCTACATATACATATAAATGATTCAACTAATCATATCCAACATCCAACATGATGCATATACAGAGCAGTAACTGGAGCATCGTCCTGATGCTCATCATCCAGTGCTTATATCCACATCCATGTGAAGGATCCTCCTTCCAACATGCTTGGAATGGCTTTTGCAAATGTGTCCATCACTTCTTCCTCGAAGTGTCATCAATCTGAAGAACACCAAGCCTCTCCCTGAAGTACTCGAACTTCACCCTGGCTAGTGGCTTCGTCGACACATCTGCAATCTGCTTGTCTGTCGCAATGTACAGGAGCTTCATAGCTCCTCACGCACCATATCCTTGATATAGTGATATTTGATCTCTATGTGTTTTGACCTGTCATGAAACACTGGTATCTCGGACAGCTTCACACAACTCTGGTTATCACAAAAGATACCAATAGCATCCAATGGAAGATCAAATAAATCAGACAATAGCTTCCATAGCCATACTGCCTCATGACTAGCTGAATAGGCTGCAACATACTCTGCCTCAGCTGTACTCACTGCTACGCAGGACTGCTTCTTGCTAAACCAAGAGATCACACCTAATCCCATACTGAAGTAGCATCCAGATGTGCTCTTCCTATCTGTAGCACTACCAGCCCAATCTGAATCAACATAACCTTTGCAGGTTAAACTTTTGATTCGCTTGATACTTGAGCCCATAATCCACTGTATTCTTCAGGTACCTGAGAACATGCTTTACAGCAACTAGGTGAACACTCCTCGGATCCATCAGGAACTGGCTGAATGTGTTCACCGCAAAGCAAATATCTGGTCTCGTGTTTGTCAGGTACATCAAGGACCCAATCATCTGACGATACATAGTGATATCAACTAGCTCAGATGAAGCATCACACAGAAGCTTCAGGTTCGATGCCATAGGTGTGGTCATAGCCTTGCAGTCCATCATCCCGAACCTCTTCAGGATCTCTACTACATACTTCCCTTGTCCAAGGAAGATTCCATCACTCTGCCACACCTCCATGCCAAAAATAAATAGTGCATCATCCCTAAGTTCTTCAACTCGAACTCGACAGCAAGCTTCCGCTGCATGTCGGCAATCAATCTATCCTCACCTGTTACAAACAGGTCATCCATATACAAAAGTAGTATCACTGGATTGCATTCCTCAACCTTGTAGTAAAGGTTGGAATCCGCTTCACTCTTGGTAAATCCCAAACTGGATAGAAAGCTTTCTATCCTACCAAGTTCTACACACATATATGACTACACCATTCAAGAAGGCTGTCTTGAAATCCATCTGGTGTATCTTCTATTTCATCACTTTTATATTTCTCTATGCTGCCATCTATAGCATGCTTGATCTGATAGTTCCATTTGGAAGTCACAACAGACTTCCCTTCATCTCTTGGGACCACATCCCAAACATCGTTCTTCATGATCGATGGATCATGGCATTCTTCCCGTATCCTAGGAACTTCAATATCTTCAATAGATAATTTTGTTGCTTGAACAAATGTTGTAGTCCTTCTTTTGTAGGTGAATGTATACGGTCTTTTCTACAAAACAAGTTAAATTGCATGATTAGAAACATCTCATAATTTTCAGACAAATTCTTACACATAAAGAAATATGTCATACAGTCATGCAATTATCTTAACCAATGCTTCAATACAACATTTATCCATGTTCCACAACTTTCTAGATGCCTTCGAGTCTCTACCAGAACATTGTTAAGAGTTTGCACTACTCCCAACATGTCAGCAAAGAGGTTTCATTCTAGATAAGTAGCACTGGAATGTTGTACAGTGCCATAGGCCACTTACCCATCACATGCATATTGGTAGTATACTGTTCATTAATGCAATCATTCTAATATGCACAATACACATCCTAAGTCTAGGAACATAAGCATATACATTATTGAACAATTTTATTTAAACAAACAAATATGCAAGAAATGATAATTAAAAATACTTTTCTTTGTTTGGTTGTTGGGTGGACTCCCTCTGAGTCTTTGATTCCTTGCAGGAGCTGCTGAAGTAGCTTCTTCTACACCTTTCTATTGTGGAATGTAGAAAGATGGTCAACTCTCTCTGAATATCTGCATCCTTGCAGAAACTACTGAAGTGTGCTCCTTTGCTTTCTTGCAGGAACAACTAGAGTGTGCTCCCTCTTGATCTTTGCTTCCTGGATTACCTGTCCTTGAACTTATATCCATCCTTAATCACTATGCATGCTTATTAGTATCATCATTGTGTTATCCTTAAGGTCTCATACATAATCACACATTTATTAGTATAATCTTAATACTATCAAAACACAATAATCTTAAACATGTATAGTCATGATCATTCACAGATAATAAACATTAGTATTCAAGGTTTCAGGGAAGTCTTCTTTTACTCATGCATATTCTTATTTGATCATAGGTCTCTTCTGATTAGTTAAATCATCAATGCATGAACCCGTGATTACTCAAACCTATACCTTCATGATTTTTCTGGTTAGTCATATCATCAATTATGGTAAGAAACATAATATGCATACAACCATGACTATTAAAATCTATGACTTCATGAATAATCATTATCAACAACACAACAGTATAAGATCCTAACACAAGGTAGGATTCTAGCTTGATATAGGAAAACATACCTATATTAGCATGCTAGCTAGTTATGTCTAACATACCTGCATAATGTCTTCTGATTCTCTTAAGTGACGTGTGCTAGTAACCCGCATGTCTCATAAGTTAACCATTGTAGAACCAAGTTATACATACCTCGAAAGTAGATCTTCTATGTGATCCATGACAATGGATGAATATTTGTCTTCATGTCACCATGATCATATGTTCTTGAAGTAGAACATGATTTGAATTTCTTAGTGTACCTTTTGTGTTAGTGAACAACATAAACCTCATACAACATCACAATGCATTAGTACAATCCTAAGTGTCAAACCTTAATCAATGAATATCTTCCTTTAAGGTGATACGATAGGTCTAGTAATTAATCAAGATTGTACTGTAATGATATGAAGACAAACATATCATAAACTTAACCATGAACAGAATTCAAAACATACCTGTAAGCCATACCTGTCAAGATTGCTTGTAATCTTCTTATGGAAGGCCTTAGCCTCATCTCCCTCTGAGATAGGAACTTCTTCACTTATGCAGGTGACCAATCCATCTTCTTCTAGGATTAACCCAATCCACTTGATTTGCAAGAACTGGACCTAGAGCTGGATTATAGTTTGTTAGAGAAACCCCAAAAATTCAAACTTTGAATTTCAAACTTTCGAAAGGATAGAAATATGCACCTTGATGAGCTGATCAAGCTGGTATATTCAAAATTTGAAAACTGCAAAGTTTCACTCCTCAATTTTGCCTTCGAAATTTCCGGATTCACTGGAAGTGACCCTGAACTGGGGTTTGATGAAGCCCACTCTTCTGCCCAATCAAAAGGTCTGATCCAAATCTCTAAGCTTCTATTTTTCTGAGGAGCTTCTAGCCGTGGTCATCAATTTCAAAAATTCCCATTTTTACAGAAGCCCTAATTTTCTACTTTTCTGATCAAAGTTCCGAACTAGGGTCTGATCAAGCCTGGCCTTCTTCCCAACCAAAAATTCTGATCTTGGTCTCTAAATTTTTATTTTGATGAGTAGCATCCAGCCCTGGTCTCCAATTACAAAAATTCCATCTTTCTCTGAAGCCCTAAATTCCGGAATCCATGAATGAAGGTGCTCAAAAATAATTCTGTTTTGACAGAAATATGTACCTGATTGTTTCTGGTGTAACTCTGAATTGTTCGATCCATAGGGTATGAAAAAATTTCTTGAGATAGCGCGACCTGTTATATTTCCATCCTGATAGGTCTGACCTCAATTGGATTCTCTGAGAGAGAGTTATTCCAAGTGTCGTAATGTGACCTGTTTATGGGATAATACAGGAGAGCGAACTTGTACGGCATGCCACGTGTCACTGGTTCAACTTCGGCCTCTGAAACATTTTCCTGAGATATCCTGACCTATTATCTTTCCATACCAATAGGTCTTACCTCAATTGAATTCTCTGAGAGAGAGAGAGTTATGCCACGTGTCGCAACATGACCTGTTTATGGGATAATATAGGAGAGCGAACTTGTACGGCATGCCACGTGTCACTAGTTGAACTTCGGCCTTTGAAAATTGTTCTTGAGATAGTACAGTCTGTGTACTACTTGTCACTTTTTACAAAATTTCATTTGGAGCTTCCTATCCCAAGTTATGACCTTTTTCCCAAGGTCACCTGATTTTGACTCAGATCTAGAAGAGGCAAAAACCCTATATTGTACAGATCATAAATCACAAAGTAGAATGAATTAGAGGTTTTCCTTTGGACACAAGGTACATGGGGATCTGATCTTCTACCTATAAAAGTTTCAGATCCGAAACCTTCTCCAAAATGGATTTATAGCAAAAGTGCTATGATAACTAGTTTTTGCTATATCAAGCCCTAGCATTCTAAGTGCAACAAGTGTCATACATGCCATATCATGCCTTCTTTCAGGCTAGCTTTGATACCATGTACAACAAATCTACAGCATATCAATCATGGACACAATAATGCAAGCACACAAAAGACACAAAGTTTACTTGGGGAAAACCATAAAGGTGAAAAATCCCAATAACTTCCTCAGAGATAGATAGAGCAATGATACAACCAGAATACAAGAGATAGTCTTCTCCTAGAAGCAAATCCTCCTCCTCCACAAGTGTGCCACTCTCCCAAGTGTGAGTGAGAGAATAGAATGTGTGAAATGAGAGAGACACACTCTCTATTTATACACTAACTTGACTTGACCTTTACTCAACTAGGTCAACCTCAACTTAACCACTTAACATAATGATGACTGGGACGACCCCCACTAGGGTGGTCTAATAACCCTTTGACCCACATGGCCGACCCCCAATAGGGTGGTCTAATAACCCTTTGACCCACATGACTTATACAGGACCGACCCCAACAAGGTGGTCTAATAACCCATCAAGTATAAGTTATGACACTTACAATATAAATGACAACACTTCCATATAGAGGAATAATAACATCTCTATAGGAATACAATATATATATATGTGAAATACATTCCAAAGTTACATATACATCAACATAAACATACTACTTTTCATCTGAACAAAAAACATAAGTCTTCTTTAGGGAGTAGTCCAAAAAGACATTGTACATTAGCTAATAGCAACCAGTATCATCTAGTAACATCAACCAACATCAATCATACATCATCCATACAAATTTCAACCCATAATATGCCAATTCATAATACCTCATTCCTATATCAATCATATATTGATCATATATCAATCATACACTAATATCAACCGATGACAACCATATATGCATCAGATAACCATACAAACATCAATTAGAATATGTCAACCATGGTACATTGATCAGAATACATCAATCAAAACAACTGAGGGAAACCAAATACAACTATGTCTAATATTCATCACATTTGATACTATATACATCAACTAATTCCTCATTAAATCATACCATACCATTATCATAATATCCTATATATTAATAATACATATATACAACCAATAGGATCACCCAAACACTACCAATATCGCACTTATGTAAACACTCAATACATACACAATCTTACATCTCTCCTGCATACACACTACATTAATAGAAATGCAAGACATACTTTGATATAAATTATTCATATGTCACTTATACCATCAACCAAGGTAAATACATACTCACATCATGTTACCAGGTTTCCTACCAGCAAAATCTTCTAATATTCTACAATAAGATAATACTTAGTTATACGACACTCATACCATACATATAACACAATCATACATATATACACATAGGTAATTCTATATTATATCACTCTTATATACACATATCATATGATACCATATATACACAACTCACTACTATGGTTACATAAACTTACATTATCAATTTTACATACATTATAATATACATATACTATGTGTATACCCATATACATACAGTTCCTAATACCATACAACATATTTGATACAATATATATATATATATATGCTTACTATATTCCATATGTCACACTTACACATATAATATATACACAATATCACATATTGTATGTAATAATAATAATTATTGCATATAATAAAATGTACATTACAACATATACAAACATACCTACATTGATACACACACTATAACACATGCACTCTGTACACAATATACAATTAGTATATACCTATATTATTGACATATATATCAATTGCGAGGTTGGGGATGCATTCTCTTTAGGAGAAATGCCCTTTCTAAACACCATACCAATTAATTAATATATATTAAAACAATTTGAATGGGGTTGCATTCTCTCCAGGGAAATGCCATTTCCAAACACCATACCAATTAATCAATATATATTAAAACAATTTGAATGGGGGTTTCAAATTTTTACAAAGATTAAAACTTAAAGTTAAACTCAATGCAATTAAACTAAGGATTTAAGTTAAATTCATTATTTAACTAAACTCAAAGTTAAGTAAAATCCCATATTTAAATAAACTAAGACTTTTTTTTAATTATTATAAAATTTAACATTTAACTCCTTTTGACATAATTGGTGACACCTTAAAGTTTTTGTAACAAATAATTAATAATACATTAATATTAATAATAAGTAGGTGTAATAGTTAATGAGAGGATGCGTCCCCTCAAATAGACAATGCCCAAGCTACTATAAAAGTAGGCCAACAATTGTATATTTATCATCTCATCAATCTATAAATTTATATATCATTTTTATATCTACGGATATGTGCGTTATTTCAGAAATTATGTGTTCATTCTGAGTTTATTGAGAATATCCAACTATGAATATTACATTGGTATCATAGTGTCGTTGGCTGATCCGGATTTTGGCCAAAATTTTCAGACTTTGTCTGGTAGGTTTCAGAGTTTCTCTGAGTTATCGTTCTTTGACTGAGATTGGATTTTAGCCATTCCATCGGCAGCATATCCCCATCTCCCTCTCACCTTCACCTCTCCCTACATCCACCTATCTCCCTCACCTGCTGCGATAGCCTCCCTCTCTCCACCGTCACCTCACCACATCACACTCCTTCAACTTCCTTCCATTGATGTGACCTCCTCATCTCACAAATACCTCCATCCTCCTCCTCTACACACCATACCACCTACTCCAATATCCATTACCAATCGGCTTCCACACTCTCATTCTTCCACTGCTACCGCTACCCTAATCACCATATTTCCACTCTCAAAACACTCCAAGGGACCTCCTCTAAATCGCTCTCTCATTTTCCATTCTACGCAACCCTCCCTCTCGGCCTTCCTCCCCCCACCATTTCCATCTCCCCTACCATCCTCCGCGCAGTTCCTGTAGCTTCCACCCTACCTTCCATCCAACCCTCGACCCTCCTTCCTCCCAGTCTGCCTATGTGCACCTTCCTGCTACGTGCCCTCACAGTCCTCCCTTCCTCCATCTCTTCAGCGCCCCACTCCTCCACCGCTCCTGCTATAATGTCCCCATTTTGACCCCCTTTTTCATTAAATCGTAAATGATGTAAATATTGTAATTTAATCATGGTGAGGAGCTCAAGGCCAAGGCCCCACCATTGATTTAGCATTTTATGTATCGGCAGTTAAAAATAGATGCCTATGGTTCTTGTGCTAGATAGGCACAATGTAAATAAGACATCATGTAAATACGAATTTTAATGAAAATACCCACAACTAGCTATGCAATGCAACGAAGAGATGGGGGCATGATTCTACAAGGAATAGGGAGGGAAATTATTCAAACCCTTGAGCCAATGGTGTTGATCCATGTGTCAATGAGAAAACCCATAAACCACCAACTACCCATTTTGGGTTATGCACCCAATCATTTAATTCTTCCAGAAATTGGTTGAGGCAGTTAATGCCTTGGGAATGAAGAGGTATGGCAGCCAATTTTGTGTATGGGCAAGCCATCAACCTGGAAATTCATGTTTTTGCTTCTTGGACAAGAAAACACCCACGAAATGGTGCCTAAAGCCATTCTGAACCCACAGTCTTTCCTCTCTCACACAGTCTGAACTACTGGGTCTTTCCCCATCACGTTTTTCACCATTTTTCCTGCATTTTCCATGCCTGGGAGCTCGTTTTTGCATTATACAGCAGCTGGGAGAGTAGGACCACGATTTGGGACTGTTATGGAGGCCGTTTTTGCCCCAGAATGCCCATGGACGTTTTTCTGAAAATGATTTCTGCTCTCCAGGGTTGTTCCCCAATTGCCATTTGGTTTTGGGCTTTCCCACATTTTTTTGAATTGGTAGAAACCTCCTCTTTGGGCATCCTACTGAAGAAACGTTTTTCCTCATGCCCAGCAATTGTGGTTTTGTTGTTATGTGCATCCCTATTTTGGTTTGAACCTGTGAGCAAAAGTTTTGGAGTGGTAGTGGACAGAATTGGCTTGATAAACCTAGTGGGGAGAATAACCTCTCAAGAAGATCAAGAGGGTTGGCTACTCTTCTATGCACACCTGGGACACTCTATAATTGGAAGGTATGGCCTGAGGGACTGTGAATTGGTGAAGGGAATACTTCCTTGAGTGGGGTGTGTAGGCATTGTGGGTGCCAAGCTAAATAGATCTTGTAGAGGTATCCATAGCTCTGTGGTTGAGCTCACTAGCTTAACAATTCTTCCTTTCCATTTCCTAGCAGCCTGATAAACCCAATTGTAGATTGGCTTGGCTCATCTTGGTGTATGTTTGGCTATGTGTGAGTCTGTTGTTCCCTGGTTCCTTGTAGTAATCATGCCCAGCTCGGGGGTGGCAGTTGTATCAAGAGGTTGATAAGCACAACTGGCCTATGGTTGGGTGGAATGTTGCAGATGCATGGCTGGTTGCTTGGGACTACTTTGTTAAGATAAGTATTCTCTTTTATAAATTCTGCAATGTCTTTATTTAATGGTTGTCATAGTAATGTTGAATGTATATTAGATATTAACATGCACATGTATATTAAGGGATTTCTAATTCTGCTGTGTTTCTATAACATGCACATGTATATGTCTTTTTATCAATGAGTTTTTACTAAATGGATATGGGGCTAGATGCCCAAATTTAGTGTCACGTCCTCTCTATCATGTTGGTATGATGGGAGGGGACATTGCACCTGCCTCCACCATCCTATCCAGTATCTTCCACGCTACCCTCACCCATCCTCCTCCACGTTCCTCTCCCTCTGAAACCACCTTGGCGCCCCTTCCGCCACCTCTTTCCCACTCCACGTGAGCCCTACACACAAATATATATATATATATATATCCATTTCAAAAAATTGTTATAATAATATTATTATTAATTATAATATTTTAATCAACAAAACTATTATTACTATTTAGTAATAGTAATTATCAATTACCCTTTAGTACTATTAAAATACATATATTATTATTATTATTATTTCTATAATAACTACTATTATTATTACTTTTAATAGTTGAAAATTCCAATTTTTTTTCCCAAAGAAAAGATTATTGAAATAAAGTTTGAAGTTAAAAAAAAGGGAAGATTAAAAAGAAGGAAATAAAAGATATATCTTTTACAAAGAGGGACCACATTAAGGGTTACTACAACTTTTTGGTGTCTACTTATTGAAAAAAAAAAAATTTATTATTATCTCAATTAATAATTGTGTAAATCATTACAATTATTAAAAATTAAGAAAAGAAAAAGAAAAAAGAGATCAATTATTATCGAAGGAAGCCAAAGACCAGTTGTCATCAAAGAAGACCAATTCAAATAAGATATTGAAGACAAAAAATTATTGTCAAAGAAGTTGAAGATCAGTTATCATCGAAGAGCAATATCAAGTCAGAAGAAGACCCTTATCATCAAGAAATAAAGTCAAAGGAAACCAACTATCATCGAAAAAGTTAGGAACAATGGAAAACACATATTCAATAATGAAGTCAAAACTATAAGCAACACTGGATGAATTAGAGCAGTATAAAGCGAGCAGTAAACACCTACAAGCTAAGATTGAGACACAGAAGTTCTTGAAGGAGTGGAGAGACAATGAGAATCGTCACTTATGGAATCAAAATCAAAAGCTAGAACAAACCATAAGAGATAAGAAAATGTTATCTGATGGAAGTGATAATGATTTAGAAGAAGAAATAAAGCATTTAAACCATCTCGTCAGAGACAAAAATGATGTCATACGCAATTCCAGAGGAAGCTACAAAGTCAAGAATCAAACATAGGTCAATAACAACAAAAGAATAAAGAACTCCAGCAGACATACGACGCTACTAAAAAGACGCACAAAGTGGAAATTAAGAAAATCAATGACACATTAGCAAGCAATACCGAAGAACTATTTTGACTAAGAATTCATAACAAAACATTACTTACGAAAATCAAAAAGTTGAAAAATAGTAAGAAGATGGAACACTCTAAGGAAGAACTAGAAGGAAAAATATTAGAACAACAAGAAGAAAACCATCATCTGAAAAATCGTAATCAAGAACTAAGAAACAAATTGAGATGTTTAAAGAGGACAAAAAGTCACAGGACAAAAGGTTCGAGAAAATTCAGAGTAATAACAATCTATTAGAGAGAAAATTAGCGCAAATCTAGGAGGAAGCATCTAGATCCCTAGGAAAACAAAGTCAAGTTGAAGAAGTAAAATCAGTCCTCGACACAGTTCAAAAAGAAGTCACTCCAGCAGAAAAACAAATAGCTAGGACTCCTTATCGACACCCCAATTATAAACGTCATTTTGACCAACGACGGGGTCAAAATGAACTTACACAGAGGAGTCATGTTGTAAGACAAGTAAGAACATCAAATTAAAATACTAAACAAACGAGAAGTCCCATCTCACAAAGCGATCAAATAGCTCCGATAAAAATAGATCTCAGATGGAACACATCAAAGACGATGCGACAGTTCTTCTTTGGAATTCGTAACTCGTACTGCCTCATTTCATCAAGTATCGCAAATACAAAAAAAGGTCTAGAGATGACAGTTCAAGATAAAAGAAGACATAACCCTTGTCTTCAATAAGCTTTGAGGACAAAGCTTCCCTTAAGGGGAAGGCAATGTAACAAATAATTAATAATACATTACTATTAATAATAAGTAGGAGTAATAGTTAATGAGAGGATGCATCCCCTCAAATAGGAAATGCCCAAGCTACTATAAAAGCGGGCCAACAATTGTATATTTATCATCTCATCAATCTATAAATTTATATATCATTTTTATATCTATGGATATGTGAGTTATTTCAGAAATTATGTTTTCATTCCGAGTTGATTGAGAATATCCAACTATGGATATTAAAGTTGTAGTTTTTAACTAAAGTATTTTCTAAATATCAGATATGTACCCTATGATATGATTGCACATAGGATCGCATGCATTAGATATATTGTGATTATTATATCCATTAAATTACTTGTCAAAATTATGAAAACCATGTAAATAAGGCTAAAGGGGATATATTTTTATTGGTGTGTAGTTATAAAACTATTGAAATTAAGGCTTGTTTTAATTTTAATAACGGATCTCTGCACATTCATTTCTGTCAAATTGTCATAATAAAACTTTAAGGTGTCACCAATTATGTCAAAAGGAGTTAAATGTTAAATTTTATAATAATTATAAAAAAAGTCTTAATTTATTTAAATATGGGATTTTACTTAACTTTGACTTTAGTTAAATAATGAATTTAACTTAAATCCTTAGTTTAATTACATTGAGTTTAACTTTAAGTTTTAATCTTAGTAAAAATTTGAATTTAACTAAAAGTTGTAGTTTAGTTAAAAACTACAACTAAAAGGTGTCACAATAAAACTTTTTGTAGTTTTTAACTAAAATACACCTTTTAGTTAAATTCAAATTTTTACTAAGATTAAAACTTAAAGTTAAACTCAATTTAATTAAACTAAGGATTTAAGTTAAATTCATTATTTAACTAAACTCAAAGTTAAGTAAAATCCCATATTTAAATAAACTAAGACTTTTTTTTTAATTGTTATAAAATTTAACATTTAACTCCTTTTGACATAATTGGTGACACCTTAAAGTTTCATTATGACAATTTGACAGAAATGAATGTGCAGAGATCCGTTATGAAAATTAAAACAAGCCTTAATTTCAATAGTTTTATAACTACATACCAATCAAAATATATCCCCTTTAGCCTTATTTACATGGTTTTCATAATTTGGACAAGTAATTCAATGGATATAATAATCACAATATATCTAATGCATGTGATTCCATGTGCAATCATATCATAGGGTACATATCTGATATTTAGAAAATACTTTATTTCAATATCACATATAGCCTAGTTAACAACTCATCTCACTTGGGATATTGGAGTTAATAATAAGTGTTGGAGGTAGTGATATGTTGTTCATTAAACATTGTTAGCATATCATAAATCTATTTCACAACTTTCACATCCCCATTGACCTCCTTAGGCCACAGGAGACCCTGATGCATTTTTTTTCCTCCAAATTCGAACGAATACACACACATATTTGAAATGACTCGGATCCGCAATCTGCAACCTGCAACTGCGAATCCGCAATCCATAATCCGGAATTGCGGATGCGAAAGTGCCAAACTTCATAACCGAAAAGATTACCTTTCCGCAATCCGCAATCCGCATCGGCAAATCCGCAATACGAAATCCGAAATCCACAATCCACAATTGCGGATGCGGAAGTGCCAAACATCATAACCAGAAAGCTTACCTTTTCGCAATCCACAATCCACAATGATGGATCCACAATCCGCAACTGCAGATGCGGAAGTGCCAAACTTCGTAACCAGAAGCTTTCCTTTCCGCAATCTGCAATCTGCAACAGCGGATCCACAATCCGCAATCCGTAATATGCATTGCGGATGCGAGAATGCAAAATTTCCAACCGAGAAAACTTACCTTTCCGCAATCCGCAATCCGCAATTGTGGATGTAGGCATGCGGAACCATAAACCTGCAATAACTCCCCACACAACTTCTAAGGGGCATAACTTCCTCATCCTTGGTCGAAATGAGACAAGGTTAGTACCATTGGAAATCTCTTGGTCAGCTCTATCCAGAGGTGAAATACCTGCCCCATCTGAGCACTCATACCATGTTAAATTTTCCATTGAATTTTTGTCCATAACTCTGCCAAAAAGGACTTAAGGCTTCTTCCTATCATGACTTTCCCTTCCACCTAACCCACATAGGGGTTCCGAAACATTTCCATGGAATTCCCCTCCTCCCTAAGGATTAGATGTAAGCATACAACTCATTCATAGGGTTAATCATACATATCACATCATGTAAGGTGCATAAAGTTAGACCTAACAATAATATCTATCTCCTACCAGGCTTATAATGCATTACCCTCATGCAATACAATGATATGCATAACAATACTCAGCCTCCTACTCGGCTCACACATATGATCCTCCTATCAATCAAATTGATACAACATACAGTCCATAAACGTAAAGGTACTAAAGCATTATCCACCCTTAGAAGGGATTATACTTAGTCTATTTCCTCTTAAACAAATTGAGGGATGATATGCATACATTTAGCCTTATTCCTCAGGAACGAATGTATATGAATACCAACATATTAAGAAGATGCAAGGTGCAGGATTAAAGCAATGACATTCCTACAACATAATACATAATACCTAATACTTGGGCATTCATCCCTATTAACCATCTGAACCAAATCATGCATTTGACATATATAACACACATACATCTACCATGCATACAACATTCATCATGGCACAACAACAACTTCAAACAAAATTCATATACAAGGCATAAGTATACAACCCTACTCATACAAAGCTTCCTATTTTTGCACTTCCATATAAATTCATTCAATCCATAACTGGTATGTAATAAGCAAGCCATAAACACATGAGACATCCTTATTCAAAACACCACAAGGCACTTATCTTTAATTGGAAACTACCAGGAAACCGACTATGGACTGCAACGTTCCATCCCAACCATAGATATTTGTCTAGCCTCTATTATTTCAGAAATCAGAGATCACCCCTGAGCTGGGGCTATGTATCCACTAAGGAATATCACTAAGGCTCACCTACAACATTGGTTCATAGTCACTCAAGGCATTCAGCACACAGTGGATTTGTCAAGCAAATGGGGGGGCAGGGACTGAGTTTACTAACTCATTGAGCTCAAACATAGGGATACAATCATATCCCTTTGGCCTCAGACATCCCAGGAACCCCCATCACCTCCACTCTCAGTCTGAGTAAGGTCCCCTTCTCTACTACATAGTCCCTCATGCGCCCCTTCCCTCAGCAATGATATGGGCAGGTATGGCTGGTCCTGACTTGTAAACCAATGGATACATGAACTTGCTAGTTCCACTATCGGCCTCTAAGACAGGGTCTTCTGGGTATTACTTGGATTTGCGATTCCAATCCCTGGGTTCTCACGGATTCTCTGCACTATTCAAGCTTCGTAATTCTTCTTAGGTTCATACCACTTGGTCACTAGTAGACTGGGTTTGCACACACTGTTTCTATGGCTATAAAATATCTAGTATTTTCTATTACCCAAGAAAATGCGCCTATATTTAGGCTTCCACCCGATTGGCTCTACGTATGTCGGAATGTATGAGCAAGCTCTCTCCCTGTGGGGCGATGGATCGTGAATGGTTGGTGCGTTAATGGATCATCGATGTCTAAATGAATGTGGTGTTTGTTTCCTTCCACCCATTGTAGTCAAATAGGCTCTGCCATTTTCATGTGTTGAATGTTTTTCCAGATAAGCAACCAGATTCATGCTCTGCCATACGAAATCGCAGGCATGCTTCATACTCCATCGGCTTCAGCAACAAGGTTCTCAACCACCCTCTGCAACCTCATTAATGTCAACAAGAAGCTCAAACAGGTTCACAGTCGGACATGTGAAACATGGGAAATGAATCCCATAACCCCCTCCCCTCTCCCTATTGGATACGTAGCCCCTTTTCTTTCACGTTGCCTCCATAGCCAGTCCCTTATGTATTTTATTGCATTATTAATATTTACATTGTTTACATTTATTAATGGCTTAACAACTCATGAATAATCAAACTGTCAAATACTTTCCCCTGCAATAACCTTACACATCCACTAGTGGGGCCTTGGCCTTGAGCTCTAGACTAGGGCGACACACATTGCATACAATATTTATATTGAAGCCAATAAACATTAAGGGTCAAGATAGGGGTACTACAACTCCCTCTCCCTTAAAATAACATTGTCCTTCATGTTCCATTACTTAGGATTACATTTACAATTTATACATATCCTAAATCGTAAAAGAAAATGTTGTAGGTTGTCCCTACATTGCATCCTTTACTTGGAACTTCCAGGACCAACTCCTTTGTCTTCCACAGGTTGCTCCATAATTCTGGAAACTATGTGGTTGCTATCTTCCTTGTTGATTCTCGTTGGGCAGTTGCAGCGGCAATGCCGTCCTCCACATTTCCAACATTTCCTCGGTTGCTTCACCTTTACCTACTCAATTTCCTTTGATTCTTCCCACCTGGGATGTTTCTTAATGGGATGATTGGATGAATTCTTGTTCATTGATCCACTTCCATTTCCCTTACTGATTGCTCCCAGAATGGTTTTTACTTCCCTTTGCAAGCGAATACAGTCCTGCAAAACCTTGTGGTTCATGTCATTATGCTCCTTCTATAGCTAGATCATCTCCCCAAGATGTCCTTGGTTCTTGGAAATGGTTTGAAGGAGACTCTCATCCAAATCCAATAACCTCTAGTCTGATGCCATGGTTAATGTGCACAACATCCCACACTCGCTTGCTAGCTCTGTTGGTATTATAACAGTTGCAACCAATTGCTTTCAATTTCCCACCTGTGAAATTCATCATTGCAATTTATGTTAGGCCAAGCATAATATAAACATTAAGCTCAGTCAATCACTTTCCAAATTGAAATAGGGATTTCATGCTTTATCCAAACACTTCCACACGTTTCATGCTTTCCCAACATGCAAATGGACTCATTCATGTTCATCCTTTCAAAGGGGATTCATTAATTCAGCAATCACAATTCTTTCAAGCAATTAACACAATCATTTCAAGTCATGACATGCATCAAACAATTTTTTGTTTTTATAAATGCATCAATAAAATGAAATAAAGAGAAGTAAGATTTTTCTCCTCTTAGTCTTGTTCCATTCTGGAACCCACACCACCACTGTGGTTTTCATGCTCCTAGCCTCTTTCAATTCAACATGAATGCTTGACTTGCCCTTATAGGATATGACACTTAGTGTCTATGGTCTATCCCAGACCACTCAACCATGGAGTCCCTTACATGGTTTGTATACCACTCTTGGCTGCTAGGACCCACATAGTTCCACTAGCACCATCATTCATTCATGGTCATGCTGAGCTCTCTAAGAAAGTCTCATGTCCAAATGCATCCTTAGTATTCCTTCGTAGTCCTTGCTTCCATCAATACCTACACTCAAACATTGAATCAATTCACATGTTTAGTTGATTTTCATAGGGTTTATCATTAAGAAACGGTTTAAGAAATTATAATCAAATCATATACACACATATATTCATATTAAATAAGCAAGAAGCTTCAAGATAACCAAATACTTATCTGTATTGGATGTCTTCACTTTATTCCACAGGCTCCTTCCTTGCTTTACAAGCCTTGGATTTCCCGTGGATACAATAATGAATGTTGGGCCAACACGCAGGCTGCTCCACAACCATCCGAATAGGCAATGTCAATCCAGTAGGTCGATTGGGTTTATCGGACATCCCTTTTAGCAATATGCTAATCCAGTACTCTGACTAGGTTTATCAAGTATTTAAGGAATGTTTTTCCAGCATGTCGTCTGCTCCACAACATTAAGTAGTCAGTGCCCAACCAATTACTCTCTGGATTTACCAAGCATTTGTAGCACCCAACCAGTTACTCTCTGGATTTACCAATCATTTGTAGATACCAACCAATTACTCTCTGGATTTACAAAGAATTTGTAGCGCCCAACCAGTTACTCTCTGGATTTACCAAGCATTTGTAGTTCCCAACCAGTTACTCTCCGGATTTACCAAGCATTTGTAGCGCCCAACCAGTTACTCTCTAAATTTACCAAGCATTTGTATCCCTCTCAGGGTCCTTGCTTCCTTCACTGACCAAGGTTTCCAACAAGAAATAACAGTGTATCATCTTAGCTGTTAGAAGGATTATACCTAAAATCTTCATTATTCCAAACAAGAATAAATGAAATTGAATACTTATCTATATTGTACATTTTCTCTATAGTCCACAGGGTCATGCTTTGCTTTTGCATGCCTTGGGATAGCCTATGGACTTGGATGTTTGGATAGCACACATGCTGCTCCACAACATCAATTAGTTTATGGTTCCCAACCAATACACCTTCATGCCGACTAGGTTTACCAAGCACTTGGTGGTGCCCAACCAGTCCCATACCTGGTTTGCCCTCTCCATTTCCAAGCCAGCACATCTATCTGGGCCTTTAGCCATTGGAAGGAAACTACGCCACCGACCATATAGGTAAAGGCTCTACTACTCTTCCTTAGGATTGCATCAACTTTTCACATTTGCCACAACCCTTCATGCACATAACACCCTTCCCCACAACCCCTCATGAAAACCTTTTCACTTTGCTTCTTCAATGCGCAACACTAATTGCATTTGTTCAAGTTGGATAAACAAGCTCATCAGTGGTGTGGTTCCAAAATTATAAACATATTTCATAACATTCACTATCAACTATTGGAACACTAGGAATGCGTCCATTCCCTTAGGGTGTAGTCAATATTGACAACCCTAACATAACTCGGCACCAGAGAGGTGTGCACCCCTCACTAATGTGAGCCATGTAGTCCCCTAATCATACTCAAGCAGTGTGCCATAATGGAAATAAAATCAAAACATGCTCTGCATAGTAATTCTAACAATTAGACATGCATATATATATCAGTCAGGGTTTACATAACACTTATCCATTTGCAGATGTAGTCTCTCTTCACTTGTGAGGAATAGGGACTCCCTTCTCTGAGTTAACAATCCCTCGATTTTCCATCCCATTTCCTTTTTACATTCTGTAACCCACACATGTATTCTTGACATAATCTTTACCATCTCACTTGCATGGCTTACCACATGTAGTTCAGTTGAGATATCATCAAGATTCACAATGGCGTTTTACCCGAAACTCATTTCCAAAGCATGGGATCCTTCCCATGAAGTTTGGCTTCTACAGGCCATCACACATGGTCTTTTTGCAGTGTGTCTTCCTAGCACATTTATCAAATAGTAAAAAAATCATTAGTAATTATCAGCAAAATCACAAATCTGAAATTTACAAATCTGTTCATGCCAAAATTAGATTTCACATTGTCCCTACAATTAAATTAAAACTTTAAATGCAGCCATATCATTTTTTTGTAACTATGTCCTTCCAACAGAGCACTCTGGTAGCCCTCTCATCATGACTACCTTTGTGCAACCCTTCTCCTGCATTCACAGCAGCTCATGAAATGATCTCAAAATTACCACAAATTCCCCATTTCATCTATTATCTAATTGTAATGAACATACATCACAACCATGCATTCACACAATGCATCTCAACATGTGCACCCACACCTATGCATGCACATTTGCAACATTTACACAAACTTTTCATGTGCATTCACTTTATGCAAACATAAGTTTACAAATCTTCTAATGCATGCTTACCATTCCAAACACATATGGCCCTTACTTGCTTAGTTATTAAACTCATAACCAATCTATGCAAATGGCACGATGTAACTTCATATGGATGCATTCTAACATTTAAACAATAACATGGTAGAAGGTCCTTTTCCCTTACTACTCCATACCTTACCATGCCATGGTGGTATGGTATTCACATCAATTGTATTCAACCATACATGCATACCAGCTTATGATTATAAGGTATGGTTCAAGGGATTCTTACCCAATCCTTCAACACTTGTACCGTGAGCACAAACATATCATACCTGCATGGTTCCCATGAGTATTCTTGATGTTACCTGGTCATCTTGGCTTCAAGGATTACACAGTCCTTTCACCAATCCTCATGCACATATCTGTTGCACCAACCTTTCTTCATAAGTTTACTGGTCACATGCAACAACATTATCATCATTTTCAACCAGGATTCAACCACAACAATTGTCATTAGTGGTTTATTGCATATGTAAAACATCACTAGCTTTACCAATCTACAGTTCTCATATTCATGTACCATGCAATATCTAGCAATATGTCTACTAGTGCATATTCATTTAAATTTATCTAATCATCTCACATTTTCAGCATCTCTATGCTATGATTTTCTATATATACAATCATAAAATATAACACAAGATTAGAATGGGGTTAAGGAATTCTCCCTTCCATTTCCCTTTCATAGCATCGAATTCTTCTTCCATGTAATAGCTAGTCCAATTGCATGGCCATGTCAGCCTTTTGTAGCTCTCCTAGAGCACTGCAACAACTCTCATTGAACCAGGTCCACATGCTTTCTGCTCACGTTGATTTCAGAATCTGTGGTCAAGTCCAAATCCGCTTCTCTTGGACTAACCTGTAGGCTCGTACTTCGGCCCAAACAGCCCCAGTGCTGTAACTGAAGCTATGATACCACTTTGTCACATCCCCACTGACCTCCTTAGGCAATGGGAGACCCTGATGCATTTTTTTTCCTCCAAATTCAACTGAATACACACACACTATTGAATTGACTCAGATTCGCAATCCGCAACCCGCAACAGCAAATCCGCAATCCGCAATTGCCGATACGGAAGCACCAAAATTCATAACTGAAAATCTTAGCTTTCTACAATCCGCAATCTGCAACGACAGATCCGCAATCCACAATCTGCAATCTGTAATTGCAGATGCAGAAGTCCAAACTTCCTAACCAGAATCTTACCTTTCCGCAATCCGCAATCCTTAACATCGGATCCGTAATCTGCAATCCACATTGCGGATGCAGGAATGCAGAATTTACCACCTGGAAAACTTACCTTTCTGCAATCTGCAATCCACAATTGCGGATGCGAGGATGTGGAACCATACCCCTGCAATGGTGACTGTCCACACAAATTCTGAGGGGCATAACTTCCTCATCCTTGGTCCAAATGAGACAAAGTTGGTACCGTTGGAAACCTCTTGGTGAGCTCTATCCGGTTGTGAAATCCTTTCCCCATTTGAGAACTCATTCCATGTTAAATTTCCCACTGAATTTCTCTCCATAAATCTTCCAAAAAGGAATTAAGGATTCTTCCTATCATGACTTTACCTTCCACCTGACCCACAGAGGGGTTCTGAAAAATTTCCATGGCATTCCCCTCCTACCCAAGGATCAGATGTAAGCATACAACTCATTCACAGGGTTAATCATACATACCACAACAAGTAAGGTGCATAAAGTTAGACCTAACAATCATATCTATCGCATGCCAGGCTTATGATGCATTACCCTCATGCAAAATAATGATATACATAACAATACATAGCCTCCTAATCGGCTCACACATATGATCCTCCTATCAATCAAATTGATACAACATACAGTCCATAAACGTAAAGGTACTGAAGCATTATCCACCCTTAGAAGGGATTATACTTAGTCTATTTCCTCTTAAACAGATTGAGGGATGACATGTAGACATTTAGCCTTATTCCTCAAGCACGACTGTATATGAATACCAACATACTAAGAAGAGCAAGGTGCAAGAGTAAAGAAATGACATGCATACAACATAATACATAATACATAATACTTTGGAATTCATCCCTATTAAACATCTGAACCAAATCATGCATTTCACTTATATAAGACACACACATCTAGCATGCATCCAGCATTCATCATGGCACAACAACAACTTCAAACACAATTCAGATACAAGGCATAAGTATACATCCCTAATCATACAAAGTTCCTATTGCTCCACTTCCATATAAATTCATTCAATCCCTAACTGGTATGTAATAAGGAGGCCATAAACACATGAGACGTCCTTATTCAAAACACCATAAGGCACTTTTCTATAATTGGAAACCACCAGGAAACCGGCTATGGACTGCAACATTCCATCCCAACCATAGATCTCTGCCTAGCCTCTATTATTTTAGCAATCATAGATCACCCCCAAGTTGGGGCTATGTATCCACTAAGGAGTATCACTTAGGCTCACTCACAACATTGGTTCAAAGTCACTCAAGGCATTCAACATAGTGGATTTGTCAAGCAAATGGGGAGGCAGGGACTGAGTTTACTAAATCATTGAGCTCAACCATAGGGCTATAAGCATATCCCTTTAGCATCATAAATCCTAGGCACCCCCATCACCTCCACTCTTAGTTTGAGTAAGGTCCCCTTCCTTGCTACACAGTCCCTCAAGCACCCCTTCCCTTAGCAGTGATCTAGGCAGGTATGGCTAGTCCTGACTTCTAAACCAATGGATACTTGAACTTGTTGGTTCCACTATCGGCCTCTAAGATAGAGCCTTATGGGTATTACTTAGCGTTGTGCTTCCAATCCCCGGGTTCTCATGGATCCTCTGCACTATTCAAGCTTCGTAATTCCTCTCAAGTTCATACCACTTGGTCACGCATAGACTAGGTTCGCACACACTGTTTCTATGGCTATCAACTCTCTGGTATTTTGTATTACCCAGGGAAACGCGACTATCTTAGGCTTACACCCGATTGGCTTTGTGTATGTAGGAATGTATGAGCAATCTCTCTCCCTGTGGGGCAATGGATCGTGAATGGATAGTGCATGAATGGATCGTCGATGTCTGAATGAATGTGGTGTTTGTTACCTTCCACCCACGGTAGTCAAATAGGCTCTGCTAGTTTCAGGCATTGAGTGTCTTTCCAGATAAGCAACCAGAGTCATGCTCTGCCATACAAAATCGTAGGCATGCTCCATAATCCATCAGCTTCAGCAACATGTTTCTCAACCACCATATGCAACCACATTAATATCAACAGGGAGTTCAAATGAGTTCACAGTCGAGCATGTGTTAACATGGGAAACCAATCCCATAACCCCCTCTCCTCTCCCTAGTGGATACGCAACCCCTTTTCTTTCACGTTGCCTCCATATCCATTCCCTTAGGTATTTTATTGCATTATTAATATTTACATTGTTTACATTTATTAATGGCTTAACAGTTCATGAATAATCAAACTGTCAAATACTTTCCTTTGCAATAACCTTACACATCCACTAGTGGGGCCTTGGCCTTGAGCTCCACACTACGGCGACACACATTGCATACAATATTTATATTGAAGCCAATAAACATTAAGGGTCAAGATAGGGGTACTACAACAACATATATAACATACATAAAATGCATAAACACAAAGTCTTAATTTCATAGAAGTCCCTTTTAGTGCAGTCTGACAACGAAGGGAAACGAGGTCGTTGGATAGCAAAAATTATGAAATATGATGTTGAGATCAAACCTACTAAATTGGTAAAAGGACAAGGCTTAGTTAAACTTCTTGCAAACTCAAATTGTGACGATCTGGGACTTTATTTGGTATTAAATCAATCAGCACAGGAGGAATTGTAGGCAGAACAGAATAAAGAACATATTTATAACAAGTATGTCGAATCCCCTTGGTATGGTGATACAGTTTATTTTTTCTTCTATTTATAGTTTCCTCCTGGTTTGAATAAGAAGGAATGTTGGTCATTAAATATTAGATATATGAAATATTGTCTGATTGATTAAACCCTGTATTGGAGAGACCCTGGATGAATGCTTCTTAAATGTTTGGAAAAGGACGAAACTGACTGGGTTACTACATATTTTCATGGAGGTTCCTATGGAGTACATAAATACTAGAAAGCTACAACCTACAAGATCCTGAGAGTAGGCTACTACTATCCCACCTTGTTCTCAAATGTATATCCCAAGGTAAGAGCTTGTATAGAATGTCAAAAAAAATTTGGTAAACAAAAGCTTCAATCTCATCCTTTAAATCCCATTGCAGTAGATGTTAGGATATTCCTATACTCCATCCTAGTCCTCCTAGCTTTTCTGTCATTTTCATTTTCAGTCATGCATGAAAAATTAGGGTTTGCATGCATCCTAGTCATCAGCACCAGCACCTAGCCCTCAGCAAACTAGCCCCTGGATCTTCTTTCAAATCAATTTCATCTCTCCTAGAGCTTAGTGCGCCCTCCTTTCACCTACTGCATGAGAAGGGTGCCTTCTTCACCTACCAGTCTAGTTTAGTTCAGTTATCTTCAGTTCTTTCCTTGATTTAAGGATTAACTCACTCCTAACTGACCTTACCACTCCGATGGACCTCCAGTGTGACTAGACAGCTTGTTCTAACTCCAGTTAGCTCCATTTGCACCCTCCACTGAGCCTCCTTCACTACATTAGTGCTTCCATGTACCAATTACACCAACCACACTCAATTAGACTTAGTTTGACTCCCGGTTGACCATTACTTGTGCATTGATGACTTCACTAATGAGAAGGTGGACTCCTAGTTAGGCATTGATGACTTTCCATTGATTATGGATCCGTGCATGAAGGCCAATTCGAATTCATCCTAGTGAATTCGAATCCTCATACTCAGCATTGTATATTTACCAGTTTATTATTCTATTTAATGTAACATGTGTAATTATTCTACCTCAATCAGAGTTTCTTTGGATCTAAGTTCTATTGCTTGTCTCTTCTTCTATTATTCCTAAATTCTTTCATTGTGAGGTTTACATCATCTCTTTGGATCTTATGTGGTAAATTTCACATAGTATCAGAGCCATTTGAGAGTATATTCTACCTCCATTCTTGATCATTTTTTGTAGGTATTTCGAACTTCCAGTAGTTGCAGCAGTAGATTCAGCAGTTTCTATTTGCACTTGTTCCACTAATCAAAGATGAGCAATTCAAATGCTTCTTCTTCTCTTTCTCCCATGATCCTCACTCCTTTCAATTACTTCGAATGGAAGAGTGAGATGAAGATTCACTTGATGAACAAAGGGCTTGAAAGATTGGTTTATGAAAGAGATGCCACACCACATATAGCTAGAGAGAGAATCAAGCATCTAAATAAATTGGATGAAGCCTTTGGCTTCATATGCTTTCATATGTCCAAAGATCTATTGTTCCATGGTGAAGGATTGAAGTCTCCAAAAGAGTTATAGACCAAATTGGAGAGTCTTTTTGGCAAACAAGATGGGTTAAGAGGCTACATTCTTGAAAATGAATTGGTTTCCCTACAACCTAGCAATTTCGAGAGCATTCAAACATTCTTCTCAAAATTTAAAAATTTGGTTGTACAATGCAGGCATTGTGGCATCACTAAGAGTGATGAGCAATTGGTGCTTTCCATTTTGAGCAAACTTGGATCTCAATTCTTTGTCTTTGTATCTACTTTCCACTCTGGGCGAATGTCAATCCCTTGATGGAAGTTTCCTACCTTAGAAGCCTTCACTCAAGCCCTCATTCAAGAAGAGGACAAATTGTTTCAAATGGATGCCATCAAAACCTCCAAAGATCTAGCTCTTTTAGCTAGTGAAGCAAGTGGAGTGAATGCAAAAGGGAGGCAAAAGGACAAAGGAAAGAAACCTTCAAGATCCAAGAATGACAAACAAAAGAGACCAAATTGTACCTACTGCAAGAGAGGAAACCATCCTGAGAGTGCTTGCATGCACAAGAAGATTGATCTTCTAACCAAGCTTCTTGAACAAAACCAAATTGTTGTTCCAAAAGAAGCAAAGATGTCTAATTCTGGAAGTGGATCTCATGATTGTCATGCATTGATGGCTATATTTTCAAAGACAAAATCCCTCCTCAGAGATTCTGGAGCCTCCAACCACATGATTGCATTTGAAGAATCCTTCTCCTCTTTGGATCTCCAAGATGGGCCTACCATTCACATGGGAGACAACTCTCAAATTTCTGCCAAAGGATTGGGAACAGTTCATATGGAGCATGGTAAGTTCAAAAATGTCTTATCTGTTCCTTCTCTTATAGCTAATTTGTTGACAGTATATCAAATGACTCATACAGGATCACCAAAGCAAGTAATTTTTGGTCCAAACATAGTAGAGATTACAGAAATCTCCACTGGAAAGGTTATAGCGATTGGGATCGCTAATCATGCCTCAAAGGCATATGAGTTCTCACCCTTCATGCCTTTCTCTCCAACTATTCCTTCAAATTCTGATGAAGATCACAGTTACTCCTCTTCTTCTAATGAAGAAGAAGATCAAGATTTTGATGTTGAGATCATGGTTCAAGAAGATTCAGATCCAGAACCAACACCTATTCTCAGTCTAGATTCAAGGTCAATATGGGCTCACACAAACCTTGCTACTACTGAGAACATAGTTGATGACTTATATGTTCACAGAACTACTAGACTTCAGCATTATGCCAACCTTGCATTATACCATCCACCTCTCCATGAGAAATGCAGCAAGATGATGGGGTTCTCTCTTCCATCTTTCGGGAAGACTCCTCATGTTCCATTCGCTCCAGATACAAAAAGAGTTCCTGAAAGACTTGCTTAATCCTCCACATAGTGGGAGACCTTCCTACAGGGGATCAGCTTGCCAAGTCTTTTGCAAATGTTTTCACTAATGAAATCTTCTTTCTTTTCTGCATAGTATGATGGTTCTTTGAGTTTTACTGTTCTTTTGAGGGGGGGTATTTTTCCCATGAGGTTTTCCCCATTTCCTCAGTTTATGGACAGTTCTTTATTTTTTTATCATTTCATTGATTGTATGGGTGACCTTTGGTCCTAGTTACTAGAGCCCAGGATGGATTAAAGGGGGGTGTTAGGATATTCCTATACTCCATCCTAGTCCTCCTAGACTTTCTGTCATTTTCATTTTCAGTCATGCATGCAAAATTAGGGTTTGCATGCATCCTAGTCATCAGCACTAGCACCTAGCCCTCAACAAACTAGCCCCCGGAGCTTCTTTCAGATTAGTTTCAGCTCTCCTAGAGCTTAGTGCGCCCTCCTTTCACCCACTGCATGAGAAGGGCACCTTTCTTCACCTACCAGTCTAGTTTAGTTCAGTTATCTTCAGTTCTTTCCTTGATTTAAGGATTAATTGACTCCTAACTTACCTTACCACTCTGATGAACCTCTAGTGTGACTAGACAACCTGTTCTGACTCCAGTTAGCTCCATCTGTGCCCTCCACTGAGCCTCCTTCACTACATTAGTGCTTCCATGTACTAGTTACACCAACCACACTCAGTTAGACTTAGTTTGACTCCCGGTTGACCTTTACTTGTGCATTGATGACTTCACTGATGAAAAGGTGGACTCCTAGCTAGGCATTGATGACTCTCCATTGATTATGGATCTGTGCATGAAGTCCAATTCGAATTCAACCTAGTGAATTTGAATCCTCATACTCAGCATTGTATATTTACCAGTTTATTATTCTGTTTAATGTAACATGTGTAATTATTCTGCCTCAATCAGAGTTTCTTTGGATCTAAGTTCTATTGCTTGTCTCTTCTTCTATTATTCCTAAATTCTTTCATTGTGAGGTTTACATCATCTCTTTGGATCTTATGTGGGAAATTTCACAGTAGATGCCCCATTCCAACAATGGGGGTTATATTTTATAGGTGAAATTAACCCTCCCTCAAACAAGAAGCATAAGTGGATCCTGATAGACACTGTTTTCTTCACTAAGTGGGTAGAGGCTATTCCCACTAGGAAAGCAACTAATGAGGTTATAATAAATTGTTTTCAAGATAATATCTTAAGTAGATTTAGCTGTCCTAGGAAATTAGTGGTTGATAATGTTGTATCTTTTAAGTCTCATGCTATGGTATATTTCTGTAATAAATATGACATTATACTTAATAATTCCCCACATTATTACCCACAAGTAATGGGTTAGCAGAATATACAAATAAGAACATCATTAACAACATCAAAAAAAAATTGTTTCAGAAAAAGAGGTCTTGGCACACCATGTTGAAGTATGTTCTTTGGGTAGATCGAGTAACTACTAACAAGGCTATCTGTACATCTCCCTTTCAACTTGTTTATGGCATCGGCACTGTGTTTCCGGTTCAGTTAGGACTTCTTGTAATGAAATTCATGTCGAAAATTGAAGAAGAGACAAATGAGGTTCAATGGAGAATTTTTAAATTGATTGAGCTGCAACGAGAAAGGGAAATACTAGCAGAAAAAGCATAGGCATACACGAATAAGGTGAAGGAGAGGTTTGGCGGGAAAATCAAAGAGGACACTTTCCTTCTTGGTGATGGTGCCTAGGTGGGATGCATGGAAGGATAATAAAGGTAAGCATGGGAAATTTGATAAATTATGGTTGGGTCCTTTCAAAATTGCCAAAAATTTGGGAAATAACCCTTTTGTGCTACAGAACTTGGAAGGTGAGGAACTTGTTGGCCTAGTTAATAGGTGTTTTTTCAAACATTTTCATGTTTAATTGGGATGTGGGTGTCTTAATTCATTGTACATACCGATGATTTTTTGGTTTTGTTGAAGAAGACTCTAGCCCTATGGATTTGTACACAGCTTCCAATTGGTGTTGGAGAAGTTTTGACAAAAAATCATTTCAATTCCAGGAGGCATCTAGTCTATGTGTTCTTGGAGCTTTGCAGGAAATTCTCCATCCCCAATCAAAGCCAGATGTTAGTACTAGATTTGTACTATGAACCTTTCCCTTTATTTTTATTCATTTTTCCTTATTAGCCTTGTTTTTTTTAACTCTAACCATAGTATATTGTTGGATCTATATATGTTCTTTAAGATTTTCCAAGAGAGACCCAGGTTCTGCGCAGTTCAGGGAACCAACAAAACCCCTTCTCACAGGCCCTTTCGGCAACAGTCTGCGAGTGGACTAAGGTCTTACCCGAGGTGAAGTTATGGGGAGGTTGTGGAATCAAGTTTCCACAACCGGGTGATGTGCGCTTCAACATAATGGTGGACTGCGCGAATTTCACCTACATCACGGGTAACAATTAGGCTATCGCATATCCAGGGACTGCACGATACCGGACTGACTACTTAGTAACATGACAATGCAACGGGGGACTGTGGTTCCTCTTTGGAAATCACACTACTTTGATAGACTTTACTTGATCTAAGATTATACATTCAATAAGAATATTAGACTGTAAACCTTGGAAACTTATACAACAAGATGATCTTCAATGCAACTACGCACTTCAAGTGCTGTGCTTCATGGAATCACACTATACAGATTCGTTGGCTTAACTGTTTACCCAATCAACTTATGCATTCATCTTACTTAGAAATACTTGCACATTCAACATAATATGCATGCCTGTTTAACTCTTAATACATTATTCCCATCATTTATCCTTATGGCGAATACATACAAAAGTGAAGATACATTCCGTTATAAACAAGCACTTAACCATTCATCAAATCAAATACAATGATGTAACACATAACACAAGGATTTAACGTGGTTCACCCTCGGGATGGGATTTACGTCTACAAGAACTGTTGATTATATTATCAATGGGAAGGGTTCAATAGTTCCAGTCTACACACTCAGCTACAGACTCTCTTCTCTCTCAGTAGGTCTTTGAGCACACAACTGTAGAGCCTTTTTACAATCATTCTCTCAACGGGGATCAACAAAACTCAACAATAAACAATATTAAGACTAGAGATTAACCCTTTCCCTTATCAAATATGTCGTTGTATAGATCATTGCCTTAGGTCACATCTTTACATTCGTGATGGGATCAAAACCCTAAGGTTCCCCCAAAACTGGTGCGGTTACCTTGCTAACCAGGATTCTTAGGCTATGATAGAGACTCATCATCGTGGCCATCCTTTTGCGCATGGTGATGTCGCTTTCAGCCCCTCTGTCGAGCACGTGTCGATGGGTCGCTCTCATCTCATCGTTCCTTCTCTAACGGCTTCATGTGGCCGGTTTGCATAGTGCTTCCTTTGCTCGTGCGACCGGTCATTTTCCTTCCTCGCCACTCCTTACCCGCCTGTTGGGAATCATGGAGTATCTTAACCAAAATAGACCGTTGATCGGTCTCAATGAAATTTATACCGTTTTTCGTCCAAAACTCTGCCATGTTGCATCTTCGCGGAGCTGGCACTTCACAGTGCAGTAAGTTCATGACGCTGGCTCTCTTACTCTATTAATTCTACGCTATGTTGTATCCTCGCGGCTCCCAAAACTGACTTACCAAAAATTGGCTTATTTGGGCCAGGCCCAACAGGATCCTAACACTTACATGTGGCTCGTACCTGATCCACTCTCAGTATGTTCATCGGGCTTTGCTTCTCCTTACTGAGCGATCTTTGCTGTAAATTCTTCATAAGCTGCACCTAGCTTCGCAACAGTGTATTTGGCTTCTTGTTCGACTGCCTTAACAGTTTCTACCAACTATCGCGACAGGTCTTCCTTAGCCTATTCTTGTACTGTAGCCTCTGATGCACAGAGTTCCTGCAACTTCTCTTCAATTTGTTGCGAGATTGCAAAAGCTTCTTACTGGAGGGGCTGTGTCTTTGTCGAAGTTTTAGCCTCCCTTTCTTTCAACACTTCAAGTTCCTTATTTAGTCTTTTGACTTCTGCAAATCAACGGAGTCTCTCTATTGCTGGAAGGGTCTTCATCTACGCATTTAGACCATCTAGCTCTACTTGTGTCTTTTGTACACTTTTTTGAACCTGTAGCAGCTGGGGCTCTTCTTGGAGCGTGGTCCAAAATCTAGTTGCCTCATCCAACAAATTTTGGAACTTAGTTATTTCACTGGATATGTTCTCTACGACAGCTTTCACTTCTGCTGCTCTAAGTTCTGTCTACCAAGCCAATCTTAACGATAGTTTCTGCGAGCTCTGGTTGCTCATCACATTCTGGTATCTCTATGCAGACCGAAGCAATAGTCTGCTCGATTTTGTGGCGCTACTCATGTGCACTTTCAAGCTCCTTATCCTTCTGCTCATGTTCTTCTTGCAACTGCTTACAACTTGCCTCTAGGTTCTGGTGTTGACTCACAATCACCATATCCCTGTCATGGATTTCCTCCACAACCTGCAAGTGCAGATTATGTAGGCCTTCTAGTGGTAGCATGGCAATATCAATATCCACATGCAGTAATGTCTTTGCACCTTGACTTAGTTTGTCGCTCGACAGAATTACACCGAGTGGATCTATGCAGATGATGCGTGGTCGCGGTGCGATGTCGAAGCTTACTTTGTCTCACAATGCTTTAAACTTCTAGTCAAATTCCCATACTGGCTCAGTTTTTTTTTGCTTAATCTCTTTTAGCTCTATTATAAATTGTGATTTAGACTTCAATTTCTTGAACTCTCTTAAGAGGGCAGCCTTGATATCCGGTAGGGTTCTATTCTGTTCGATAGAATATTTCATGAACCAAGTTAATGCTCTATCCCTAAATGTAGTGATGAGTTGTGCGTGCTTAACAGCATCATCCTGGACTTGCTTGATGTTCCGCATAGATTCACATAGAAACCAATGTTGCTCAAGGTCTTCTAGACCTATTCCTTTAAATATCAATAGTTTTATATCATCAGTTATTCTTCGTCTAGGTGGCACAGTATTCGGCACAGTGTTCTGAGTGTTGTTAGGGATGTTACTACACAGAATGTTTTGACTACTCACTCCTACAGTGTTACTAGTATTGATGTTCGGGTGCACAGTGTAATGTCCCTTGTTAGGAATTTTATCAAAATGACAATTTTTCACTTTTTTCCCTAATTAGACCTTTGACTAGTTTTGATCTCTAGGTCCCAAATTTGCCCCAAACGATCCCAAATCTTCTGAGAAGGTATATGAATTATATTATAACATAAATATGTTTTTTAGGGATGCCTTTGGACCTTTAAAATACCTCTGAAAATCCTCTTTCAATTATGGTCAATGTAGGTAACTTTACTAGTGATTTCCCTTTGACTAGTATTGGTCTCTAGGTCTCAAATTGACTCCAAATGCCTTAAAATATTCAAGGGAGGTGTATGAATGATATTAGGACTTGAATATGATGTTCATGGATGACATATGGCCACCAAAATACCTCTGCAAACTCTCTTAAGATTCTGGACCAAGTATGCAATTTTACTAGTAATTTGGGGCTCAAATCCCCCTGGGGTAAGTACTGAAAATGGCTTCCCAAATGCCTCCAAACCCACTCAAATTTATGAACAGAGGTAGGGAATGTATTAATTATTTTATTAAGGTCTCATTTGCACCATTAATTTATTATTATATCTGTTCCAACCCTCTCCCATTCAACTGCAAAAATCACCAATTCGATCCTTGGGGAAATGGCACTATTTCTTCTCCCAATGCAATTAAACTGAGTAAAAATACTTCAAATGCTCAAGTACAATACATGAGACTTGTAAAATACATCCATTGCAGTCCATTAATCAAAAATTCATCAAATAATCATCCATTCATTCGAAATCATCAGCATTACGTTGATTCACAACAAGGTAGTGGGGAAATGGCACTGTTCTTTCATTAAAATTGAGATTTATACATTTCTACTTGGAATTTAGACCTGAAAATTTTTTGAGATGAAGAACATAGTATTTAATTCATATTAGAATATAAATGGGGCATTAGAATCTCCCCCAAAGAGTACAATAGCTCACCAAAAACGCCCTCCCTCAAGGATCAAGAATATGCCATCAAAACTGGAAATGGTTGAAGGAGTGAGCTGCAATAGAAGAAACCATGAGCTTCCCTGTAGCTTACACCTGCAAATAAAGACTCCATTAAAGCTCCAAATGAAAGGTCTGAATGGCCTTTCCAATTACCAACTTGGATGGGAATCTTTCACCCTCGAAATTGGCTAAGGCAAGAAACTAGTCATCCGCTAGCTCTCCCTCTTCACAAATGCAATTGCAAATTCTAAAAATGATCAAAATCTGGTTTAGTTATTTGTTATTGACATTTATAAACTTCTAATGTCCTCCATGGGTCGAATTCCTTCCAAGAGACTCATGCCAACTCAAGTTGGGAAGAGATTCCAAAGAACGCCACTTGTACAACAATTCCTAGTCTCCCACTTCCACCAAATCACATGTGGAAGCATCTTAGATGCCCTAACACCCTTGAGCGCCCTCTTGGGGTCTATTTTTAGCCCTGAAATGTCATATATTTCATGTGTCAGCCTTCAGGTCTGATTTGTGTCATAGGTGTCATAGCATCTTCATCATTGTTGTCATAGAGCTAGGGAATCGAGCCCAAGTGTCTCACTAGCTCCAAATTGCCTCTTCCTCTTCCATGGGAGTTACTCTTCCTCTATATTTAGACCTTGGATGAGTCATGCAATGAATAATACCTTTTGGACTCCCCCAAGTATGTTACCATTCACCTTGAATTCGAATTGGTGAGAGAATGATGCCAAGTGTAGTGGGGAAATCTAGCCATATGTGGGTCCCACTTCCTCCATGTGTCTTCATGATGAAATGCCACTTTGATTTTCACTTGTATATATTTATTTAGATCCTTTATTAAATATTTATGCCATTCTAATGTTCAAACATCATTTATTATCCCCATTATTCCAAATCCCAAATCTTCCACCCCAAACCTAGGAAACTAGTAATTTTCCTCCTTGGTAATTATTTGACCTTTAGCATCAATTTGACAAACTCTAATGAATAGGGCCAATGTGATTAGGCCATTGTGACCTAATGCCAAATTTGGGACATGACACACAGGGTACTACCAAAGGTCCGAACACCAAGAGCAACCACTTCACACAAACAGATCACAGATCAACACACCGATGTTTTGACGTGGTTTAAACCCTATTGAGGGAAACACTCCATGACCCCGGCCAAATAGCTTCTACGGGACAATTTATTATGCAAAGAAAGAAAGTTACAAATGAGATTCTCATAATCGATCAACTAAACAATGACCCTCCATGCTCTTTAAATAGAGATCATGGACCAATCGGGTGTTAAGCCACAGATCAAGGTTAGGTTTGATCAAAGAGAAGTTGAGTCGTCGGATCACTCTATGTCGGGAACATATCATGACCGTCAGATTAAGTATTTACAAATGCATACTAATGCATACTAAAGAAACACACTATCCCTAATGGATATATTACACAAGTTGATCTTAACTAACTCCTAAGTGTCTAAATATCCTAACAATTTACGTTCTGATGGTTAGCAGTATTGACAACTGGAGGTATAGTGTTTTGAACTGGAGGATTCCATGGAGTAATGGGTTGATAGGTAGCTACGCGAGGAGTTTCGCTATCAAGCTCAACTTGGAACTCCCTTTCTACGCGGAGTTCATGTTCTTTAAGGTTATTTTCTGTATTAACCGTATATATTTTACCACTTCTTAATAGATGAATATCTTCTTCTATATCACTATAAATATTATCGACCATTACACACTCAAGACAACTATTTATCTTACTGCATTCTTAAAACTCCTTTTTCAGCTAAAAGCATTTTGATATATAAACTTAGATTGTTCAGATACGTACCTCTGAAACCTTTGAAGAATTATGCTTATGCTATGTTGTAGGCCTTCAACATGTCCACAACGAACTCTATCATGAATCCCTATAGTATACTATCAACCCAAAATTCGATTGCTCGCGAGAGTGGACTATCTACTATTTTAAGCCTCTGAATGAGCTCTACGTTCCACTCGGTAAGTGCTCCCTCTTGGAAACAGTCCTTTCTCTCTGTGAGTCTTGATAACCACTCATGCAACTCGTTTCCAAAGGTTGCGAAGAAAATTTCATGAATATCTGCCCATAGATATCTCTGTAACCACTCTACGTTAGATAGACACAGATGTCTATTCTCCTTTCTGGAAAACTCTCTTTCTGTCCTATCCACCCAGTTCCATATTTATGTTTTCTCATGATTCCAATATTCGATGCTCATCACCAGTTCAAGCACAACAACAGAACCATTTGTTGGCTCTATATATGTTCTTTAATCTTGTCCAAGATAGACTCAGGTTCTGCGCGGTTCAGGGAACCAACAAAACCCCTTTTCACCGGCCCTTTCGACAATAGTCTACGAGCAAGTGAGGTATCACCTGAGGCCAAGTTATGGGGAGGTTGTGGAATCAAGTTTCCACAACTGGGTGATGCGCGCTTCAACATAATGGTGGACTGCATGAATTTCACCTACTACGCGGCTAACACTTAGGCTATCGCATATCCAGGGATTGCGCGATACTGGACTAACTGCTTAGCAATAGGACAATGCAACGGGGGTCTACGCTTCCTCTTTGGAAATCACACTACTTTGATAGACTTTACTTGATGTAATATTATACATTCAACAAGCATATTAGATTGTAAACCTTGCAAACTTATACAACATGATGATCTTCAATGTAATTGCGCACTTCCGGTGCTGCGCTTTAGGGAATCACACTATACAGACTTCGTTGGCTTAAGTGTTTACCCAATCAACATATGCATTCATCTTACTTAGAAATACTTGCACATTCAACATACTATGCATGCCTGTTTAACTCTTAATACATTATTCCCATCATTTATCCTTATGGCGAGTACATACAAAAGTGAAGATACATCCAGTTATAAACAAGCACTTAACCATTCATCAAAGAAAATACACATATGCAACGCATAACACAAGGATTTAACGTGGTTCACCCACAGGATGGGAGCTACGTCCATAGGAACTGTTGATTATATTATCAATGGGAAGGGTTCAACAGTTCCTGTCTATGCACTCAGCTGCAGACTCTCTTCTCTCTCAGTAGGTCTCTGCACACATAGCTACAGAGCCTTTTTACAATCAGTCTCTCAACAGAGATCAAGAAAACTCAAAAATAAAAAATATTAAGACTAGAGATTAACCCTTTCCCTTACAAAATATTCCCTTTTATAGACCGTTCCCTTAGGTCACCTCTTTCCAGTCGTGATGGGCTCAAAAACCCTAAGGTTCCCCAAAAACAGGTGCGGTTACCCCGCTAACAAGGACTGTTAGGTTATGATAGAGACTCATCATCATGGCCATCCTTCTACGCATGGTCACATCGCTTTGAGCCCCTCTATCATGCCGATGGGTCATTTTCATCCCGTCATTCCTTGTCTAACAGCTTCATGTGGTCGGTTCGCTTAGTGCTTCCTTTGCTCGTGCGACCGGTCGTTTTCCTTCATCGCCACTCCTTACCCTCCTGTTGGGAATCACAAATTATATTAACCAAAATAGACTGTTGATCGGTCTCAATGGAATTTATAATGTTTTCCCTCCAAAACTATTCCATGCTGCATCTTTGGGGAGCTGGCACTTCACAGCACTGTATCCTCTGTAGCGCAGTAACTTCGCGGCGTTGGCTCTCTTACTTTGTCGATGTTGCGCTGCACAGTATCCTCATAGCTCCTAAAACTAACTTATCCAAAATTGGCTTACTTAGGCCAGGCCCAACATATATAAACTATGTCCTTCCTATATTCCTTAATATTTGCTCTATCTTACCTTATCCATTTCCTAGTTAATGGGTATCATTTGGCTCATATTTGTCAAAATATTTTCTAAGGTCTTGAAATATTCGATTCTATATTCTTATTGATCTTATTTTATGAATATTTGCTAATGTTTTTCCATGATATGCGAGTTGGCACCTTCCGACAACGTAATACTTGGATGTTATGCAACGTGGTGCTGTCGGAATGTCAAATCATGAGATTTGGTGGTCCAATACCTGATTCAATGATCATGCAGCCAAATCATGGTTTGAAATGGAGTATTTCTTCATTATTAACGTTCGAGCCTCCTGCTCATTTGTTAAATTCATGATCCAAGCTCAATTCGTTGTAACTAGTACGCCTACAGGTCAGCATTTAATTATACCCTAAATTCCCGATTATATTGTCAATATTGGTTTATGACATTTGGATTTGATGGATTTCTAAGCTTGTTTTAGAGGATTATTCCCCAACAGGTGTCCATCCCATTTGATAGCTACCAACATGAATAAGAGCAATGGTAAATTGTGTAGGTTCGAGTCGGTCAACACATAGTGGGAAGAAGAATTCCCTAGATGCGCCAAGTTGTTGATGGGTGCGGTATGGTATCCCTTTTTTGAGAAGATAAGGGGCTACAATGTTGAAGTCACTCAATATTTGTCTTGCAATTATACAGGTTCAACAATCAGTTATCAGACTCTGAAATTTGAGCTAACCAAGGGTTTGTTTGTAGAAGCAACAAGAATGCCTGTTGAAGGATATACATGGTTTAAGAAACACCCATTTGAAGTGTATTTGAACCTATATTTTTTACCTGGATATGAATATTTGGATTGGAGTAAAGGAATACACTTAAATAATGCCAGATAGAAGTGGAGAGACGTTCTAAGCATAATCCAACATTGTGTCACCTGCGAGGGAAGTATTACAACTATCTATATATACCATCTTAGGTTCCTTCTTCATGTGGCGGGGCAATCTAAGTTGAATCTTCCCTATTATTTGTTTAAAAGCCCCTTAAAAATGGAAACTAGGGTCAGAAATCATCCTGAGCACACTAGTCATTCCATCGTCCACCATAGCCTAGTAAAATTGTTAGTGTTGACTGAACTCAGGAAATAGGATCATTCCTAGCAGCACTTTCTCTTTGTCAATTTTTAGACCAAAGATAAAATATGAATAACAAAAAAATATGGAAGCTGAATTTAGTAAGGAAGAAACAAAGACCTCAATCAGTAAGAAGAAATTTCATCATACTAAACGTAGAGTCCAAGAGGGACAGGGATCCTCTAGGATTTGTAGAGGACATAAGAGAAAAGTTGATCATAATACAGATCAAATTAAAGAAGAGTCCAACCTAAAAGGTGAACCTATTACATAAGTAGATGAAGGAAATGATTTGGATGAAGCAGTATATGCACCTAATAATGAGGCTATGTCTATCCCTGATACACCCAAAAATACAAAAGGAGAAAATAGTCTCTAAAGGAACATAGAAAGGTATGTCATAAAATCCATCTTCTAACACTGAAGTTCTGGTTACTTCTCCTTTGAAACATGAAGGAACTAGGTGGAGACAGAATACTAGGTGTACAAATAAACTCAGAATGAATATGAAGGCCATTTTGGACCCTAAGTTCAAGAAAATAACAATAACCAATATTGAAGACTCCTCAAGCGAAGAGGATCCCTAAATTAAATTTATGGAATAGACATTAGCTCAAACCCTAGTGAACATTGAAAAACGTCTCAAGAACTATCCAAAGATTCCTGAGAAAGACAAGGTTCAGAACTTTGAGATTGGCATGAGCTCAAAACCTGCCAATGTGGAAATTTAGGAAAAAGATGCTAATGTACAGAAAATGGAGCAGCTATCTAAACTCCAGGAAACTCCAATTGTTGAAGATTAGGTTGAAGTTTCTCCAAGTCTAAATTTAGAAATCCCTGTACATCAACCACCAATGGAAATAGTGTTAGAAATTGAAGATATTAGAAGAGCATTGCAGCATTACAAATCATAAAATGAGCATCTTAATGATTCTAATGACAAATTATTTCAATCCAATCATAGGTTAAGGGAAAGATTGGATGAAATTAATTCCAACTATGGAGAACTAGAAGTGACTACAAAGGAAATTGTAAAGAGAAGGAAAATAGCACAGCAGAAAAATGAGGAGTTGATTAGGCAGAATAAAGAACTTCAAGAAAGATTCCAAGCAATGGAGAGAGAGAACGCTCAACTACAAAGAATATATCAGGCACCAGATGGGATTACCATGTTGGATGATGCAGCTAGGTGTATTTGATAGGTCATTCTTTAGCAACCTTCACTTCCAGTTGTCTATGTGGCATGATGGTAAAAACAAGGATAGAATCGAAATTTCAAGATGACTAATCATCTTGAACCATTAGTTAACAAATGGAATATAGGTCTAGATGGCATATTTTTCATATGATAGTCTGGATAAACATAGCATGCAAATATATGATGTAATATTTCTTTACTATTTTGAGTTAGTTTGATCCCCCTAAAGTTGGATCTCAAACTATTTTATTCCTCTATTGGGTTATAAATGCATGAAATAGATCAGAGGGGGGGGGTTGTTTTCTGGAAGGATCAAGAGACATTATGCTTGATTTACAACAAGAAAACTTTGGTCTTTTGTAAGCATGTTTGAAGAACCTTTTTGAAATGATATACAATCAATAATATGAGCCAGTTTTGTTCATTGATTATAGTGAATGCATATGATCAGTGTGGTTCCTCTACTTATGAATTCATTTTCTGATAAAGTATTTATCTTTAAGTGCTCATAAATAGAGTTTTCTTTGCTATATATCTTGTTCAGAAAGTATTTATATCCATGAATGCTATATCCTAATATATGGATGCAGTATGTGTCTCATGTATTAGAGATTAAATATGGTTTATTTTATTTTTGAGATTGATATTCACATGGTTTTTGGAACTGTTTACTCCTTGCATCAATGCTTGTTGTAGATCACTTTTCATGAAACTTTGTTACCTTAATCCTTATCTATTCCCATTAACAATACAGAATGCAATCATTTCTTAGTTCCAAATCCTTCTTGTGCAATATGTTTGGGCTTTGCACCTCTATATTCTAGGTACAAACTCCAGTGAAAACACTCAGTATTATACCCCCTCTCCCAAAGCACCACTTACCACATTTAAAAATATCTTGTACAAGATTATCCCACTAGATCACGTGCTTAGGATTACCCCCTCTCCTGCAAGTCCTAGCGCATCATTAAGAAGAATACTTTCTCAAGATTATCCCCCTCCCTTGCAAGGAGAGTGAAATAATGGAGTCTCTACACATGATTATCCCCCTCTCTTGTCAAAAAAAGTTAGGGTAAAGATTCACCACTTCACCCTATCACAACACTTCTTAACCATTTGGTGCAAAATGTACCATTCAAACCCCTACTGGAGCATTCAAATTCAATGGGCAATAGTTATCCTAGAATCGTTTTAATTCTCTTTGTAGGATCTTGATTAACCTGCAAGAAAATAGTTAATTGTGTGCATAATCCTATTCCAATCCATCTTTGGCATTCACAAGTCCTCTCGAATAAACCCCTACACTAACCAACAAACTGAAACATGAAAGAATGAATGACCTATTGATAAATTTGAATACCTCTAGACCAATTCAAATTTCCTCCAAAATATTGACTATAGGATAATGAGAAACAACTCTCAATCACTAAGTGTTCCTCAAAACCACTTATTGACCCATTCTTCTCAACATAGTAACTTGAATTGACTGAGACTGACTCTACACCACTGGAAAAAACACTCCCAGTCACTGGCTAACTCGAATGTATCAACAATGACTCAAACTCACCATAACTAACTATGAATTACCCTTTAATTACTCCCCATGCATGAAGGAAACTAGAATTACACATACTAACTCGAATTTCCTTGAAAACACCTCCATGCACCCAGGATAATTCAAATTGACCCAAAAATACTCAAATTAACTGAAGATGACTCAAATTCATCTGATTAACTAAACACTATCGACTTTAAATAAAAAAAATACACTAATTAAGTACAATTCAATTAAACTCAAACTAACTCAAATTAACTAACAGTAACTCAATTTAACTCAAAATTAACTGACAATAACTCAATTTATCTTAATTAACTCAAAATTAACTAACAGTAACTCAATTTAACTCAAATTAACTCAAAATTAAGTGACAGTAACTCAATTAAACTCAAATTGGGTGCACGTCTAACCACAATTAGCCAAATAGGTGCATAAGACATTATTGATGTGAGAGTGGGCCCCACCAACATCCAGTGAAAGAATATTCTCTCCAGTGAGGGCACAATTATGCATGTAAAACATTAATTAGACAAATTAGGACCACTAGGGCCCAATAAAATTAAAATTAGGGATACTATAGTAATGTTAGGGGGAGCTACAACTCCTGACCCCAACCCATTCACATGTGGAATCCAAGACCCCCCAGCAACATTGTTGTCCATGTTGAGCCATTATTTAGTTATAGGAAATAATAATAATAATAAAATAATAAGAGAATAAATAATAGTCTTATTAATGCTCCATGGTATATGCACCTTGTGCCACCATAAAAATAAATGACAAGTTCACATATGTCCGTGGCTTACTTGCCGAGATATTACACACAAGCAAGTTTTGATTTCCCTGAGTGCTGGATGCATAGAAAAAGGTGGTATCCCTCTTATGCGCAAAGAAGCATGGATGTTGTATCATGTGTGGAATGAATCATTAGGTAGGTACAGGGGTGGAAGGTGTACTCCTATCCTAGCTTGATGTCAATCAAAGAGGCAAGTCTTCAATTGTGGGAGGAATGTTAGATGGTTTAATATCGGTTATGGGACCAAGATTGATGAACCATGTAGATGAAGAGAATTCCTAGAGAACTGGTGGTTACAACGATTGAGGACACATGTAATCCAGTAGATGGATACTTTTTATATGGACATCAATGACAAGTTTGTATGAACGTACAAAAGGAGGCATGGAAGATGACGAGCATAGAAAAGTGAGAGGATGTAGCAACAGATGGTGATGGTAAAGTCACCATGAGACACATGAAAACAAATATTAATATACTGGAGTTGAAAATTGCAATTGCATGTAAATGGGAACACTGTTGTAAGACCTAGTTAAGCATGCATACCCCTAGTAACTCATTCATAAAGTATAGGTAGATCTAGGTGATAGGGGGAATCCTTGGTAACTTACCAGTGAAGTCATGCAAACCTAGGTGATAGGGGGTTGTAGAAATTCTTTGGTTAAAAACATTGAGGAGATTTGGTGATTTACTCCAAGTAAAATTGAAAGGGGTTTTTTTCAAGGTTAACCTTGACCTTAACAAGAGATTATGTCTTTTAACGAGGACCTAATTTAGATCATTGTTCCAAATTCCTCTACATCCCCTTCTACCCACAGGTCTGTTAGTATTTTGGGTGGCTCTTATTGCACCACATGCTCTAAAATTTCTTCTATGATTTATTTAAAGTACATGCCTTGAATAGAAAGGAGTAGGAACTCACCGCAAAATTTAAAGTGAATGTGCATGTTCTTACCTCTTGTCTTACCATTCCTTTTTTCCCATATTCAAGACACTCTATTCATGCTCTAAATAAAAAACATTATGTATGTAAATCCCATAACTCTTTAGTTTAACAATCACCCTCTAAACGAGATTGAAGTATTAAAAAAAACCAATGCCACACATGTTGGGTATGCATTATATTATTTACATGTGTGTGGGGGGGATTGTCATCTGTACTGTTAGAGATGAAATTGTACCTCAACTTTAATCTCTATTCCTCACTTTTCCTTTTTTATTTTTCCTTTTTGTTTTTATTTATTTTGTTATATCATTTAAACATTACCTTATTGCTATATATGTTTTAGTTTTATTATTTATTTATTATTTGTGATTTAAAAATGGGCTTATAAGTAATTTTTCTCCCTCTTGGTGTTTAAAACACGAGTTAATATTCTCCTAACCTTGGTGTTGAGATTCTGTGAACATTTCACAGTTGAAATGTAACTGGCTACATTCTGGCAGTGCAATCACTACGTTTCACACATATGGGCGTTGCTGGAATCCTGAAATCATTGAAAAGTGTGGTTGGCGCCAGTTTAGTGGCATGCACTAGTTTTTATGAGAGATTGCCTGAGATTTTCGTGAAGAAGGATGTAACATCTGTCAAATATGACCATTACACCACGAATGTTTTGAGAATAGAAGAGGCCACACGTTAACCTTAGCTTTATTCTACCTTCAGGCCATTTGTTCACCAGTGAAGGAGCTCGTGTCAATTATAGAAAGTATGAAGAAGAGTGGCAAGGTATGTGGGTTGGAACCAGCGAGCACTAAATGGGTGAATGATTTCCCTGATTGCATATAACTGTTCAAGGGGGTTGGCTGGTTCGTGATTTTTGAGAAAGTTACAGGTTACAATCTGGAGGTCACTCATTCTTTCACTCAGAACTATTCGAACTCCTGTGTTATTTTTCAGACCCTAAAGATTGAATTGACAGAAGATTTGATAGCCGAGGAAACTTGTGTAGTCATTGAGGGGGAGCATTAGTTCAATAAAATTCCATTCGAATTTGATCAAGGATCATTTTTGTTTCTCGACTTCGAATCTCTTGACTGGAACAAAGGCATTCACCTCACTGCTGTGAAACCTGAATGGAGAGAGGTCATTGGAACTGTGCAACGCTACATCACATGTGAGGGAAGGTTTGCTACAGTTTACAAGTACCACTTCCAGTTCTTATTGCATTTAAATGATCAATTAAAAATTAATTTACCCTTCTACCTCTTAAAAAGCCTCTCCAAAATGTCCAATAGGGTAAAGGGTCATTTGCATCATATGAACCAATCTTTCTCTCATCATAGCTTGGTTAAGTTAATAGTGTTAACAGAATTGGAAAAGAGGAATCGTAGTTGGAAACATTTCTTATTTTGGTCAGGGTTTGAACCAAAGAAAAACACAAACCTGGAAGAAGTCGGAAGATCAGTTAGTATGCAAAATAACGAACCTAGAAGAAATCCTTTGCCAAGAAGACAACCCAACATCACAAATAGGTTTAAAAGGAACATGGTCGAAGAAGTACATCAAGCTGAAGAGTGTGGTTTGCAGGAAACGTTTGTAAAGTCGAATGATGCAGAATAAAAACATATATCAGAGGAAGAACCCTTGGCCTCACATGAAAAATAAATTACTCAAGCCCCCGATACTCCTTCTGTTACCAAAGATAAAATTATAGAGGAAGGAATGTTTCCTTCTCCCAAAACTGATGCTGATATCCAGACTATAGTTGAGCCCAAAGTGCCCAATGGAAACCTAAGACCAGAGAATCAAACAAGTTAAGATTAAATATGAAAAGAAATCTAAACCCTAAGTTGGATAATGAAAAAGTTACTGCAATTTAGGATTATTCAAGTGATGAATAATCGAAGGGTAAAAGGGTAGAGTTAAATCCACAGAAATTATTTGAAGATACAGAGCAGAATTACCAAGGTTTGACAGAGCCATTGGAAAAGTGTTGTGAATTTTTTGAGGAAGAAGCAATGCAAAGCTTTGAACATGGATCGAGCTCCAAAACTTTCCATTTTGAGGTTTCAACAGAAGAAATAAATGAAAAAGAGTCATAGAAGGGCTATGAATCATGGGAAGAACTTCTTATTAAAAAGCTAGAAACTCCATAAAGGTCAGTTAAAGATTCAATACATCAAGAAACAATTCAGATAGATTATGAGATTGAAATTCTCAAAAAATCATTGCAACAGTATAAAGCACAAAATGAATACTTGAATGATTCGAATGATAAGTTTATGCAAGCTAATAGAAGGTTAAGGGAGGATCTGGAAGAGGTGAATTACCATTATCAAGATCTCATTTCAACAACCAAAGAGGTCTTAAAAAGGAAAAGGAGTGCACAGGGACAAATTGAAGAGCTAACCAAACAAAATGGAGACCTAACCAAGCAAAATGAAGAGTTGTCAAACAAGGTTCAGGTACTGGAAGTAGAGCAGGCTTGTATCCTCAATAGATCACAAGCATTGTATGGATTGAACATTTTGGAAGATGCATCTCGACAAATCTAAGATCCAGATGATCCTACAGCTGTCTAATAGAATTTAATGACACACCCTTGGTGATAGATACAAAGGCCTACTTTTGGGAGCTAGTTATACTATTTTGGGAGATTCCTTTTTGTATGTAAACTCTTGAATGGATTCGAATCCTGAAAACATGGATCTTAAACTTCCTTCATGTAATTATAAAAATTGTAGTGATAGGAAGGGGGTCAAGGTTGGTTTTTTATTCTATAAAAGGTTTAGAAGTGCTGAAGCTATTTTACTGAAACACATATGATACACTCTCACATAAGTTTTTGAGGATTAGATGTTTGGAATGAAATATACTATATAAGCCATATGTTGATCTTATTTTCTGGTTGATGTTTATGATCGGTTTGATCACCTCTCTTACTACTTCATTTCTTGATAAAAGTCTTTATCCTGAAAATGCTTTTAAGTTTGTGGACATAACTGGATTTTTATATTTATGTTTATGGTTTACATCTATGTTTTGGATTCTTTCATTTCAAATATTTGTGATATCTTTCTGATTTAGTGATTATATGTGATTTATATTTTCCTACCTTTTCCATGAATGATACCTTCATAATTTATAAAAATTAAACCATTTTCTTTCAGTTTTTCTTTGGATGTTCTAGCTTTTACTTCTCTGTAGTCTAGGTACAATTTCTAGTGCAAACATGTACAATTGCATCTGACAATAGATATTTTTGGGTTTTTTCTAATAATATGTATTTTAATCTTGGTTAAAGTATTGGATCTATTTCTAATCCGGGTTAACGGATTAGGGTTTTGGATGCTATAGAATACCTACATATTCTATTGTGAGTGTTTAATAATCAGAATGAGAAAGTAAGAGGTGTGGCTCTATGTTTTGATGGTTTTCATGGTTAAGTTTTTTCAGGGTAAACTTCTATGTATTATGTGTGAATGTTGTGGTGTGATCTCTATTTCACTTAAAAGAATTTGTATGCTTTTCTTTTGTGCACATGTTTAAAACTTATATGTGGTATTGAAGCTTCATTGTTGGATTCAAGGGAATGCCTATGTAGCTAAGGGTTTGCCATTGTTTATAGATCTTGGGTCTGTGATAAACTAGGGTTTAGTGGGAGATTCACAATGATGATTTCTGCATTGAAAAATAATGACATGGAGTTCAAGAATCTAGATAGAGAAATTTAATGGCTAGAACTTTGAGTTATGGAAGCTCAAAATGGAGGATCTTCTTGTAGATCGGGAACAATGGATTGGTGAGGATTTGGGTATGGAACCCATTGGATCAACAAATGAATATTGGGATAAATTAAAAAGAAGGACAAGAAGTATGGTTGTGGTTATCAAAATCTATGTTGCTAAATGTTTCTGTAGAAGATAGTGTGTTAAATCTATTGAATAATCTACATAGCTTGTATCAATCAAAATTATTGGTAAATAAGTTGTTTTTACAAAAGAAAATGTATCACCTCATAATTGACGATATGAACACAATGACAGAGCATCAGAATGCTTACAATACATTCTTAAGACAAATAACCTTCGTTTGTATTACAATGGTTGAAGAGGATAAATGAATTACATTATTGTGTTATTTTCCCCATTCGTAGGATAACTTGGTTGTAACAATAGGTAGTGTTAGTAAAGAGACATTAAAATTTAATGAAATGGTAGCACCCTTGCTATCAGAAGAGATGAGATGAAAATATATGGATAATAATACCATGGATTCCCAGGAGAGAAATAAGAATAAGGGATATGGGGGAGATCTAAATCTAAAGGTGGATCTAAATCCCCAGGAAAATATTTGAGAAAGTGTTGGAAATGCAGTAAAGATGGGAACTATAAAAAGTATTTTAGATCTAATAATGTTAAGAAAGAAAGGGGATCTGATAATAACCCTTACACATAGCCAAATACCTCATCAGAAGGATGGGATGTGTACCTATCCTCCACAGTTACTAGTTCATATTGTGATGTATGGCTTATTGACTCAAGTGCCTCATTTCATATGACTCATCATAGGGAGTAGTTTTGTGAATATGAAAATCACAATGGCGGATATGTGTTCTTGGGAGATTATTGGATGGTAAATATCAATGGACTTGGAAGATTTAATTTGCAGATCAACAATGGAAGTGTTAGAACTCTCCCTAGAGTACTAAACATTTCAAATCTAGCAAGAAACTTGATATATGTTGGAAAGATGAATGACAGATGTGTACAGGATGTGTCTGGAAAAGACACATCCAAATTATCATTAGAGGATCAATGGTATCAATGAGGAGAGTTCGAAATGGGACTCTATAAAAAATATTTGGAAGCACCATCATCGATGAATGTAACAATTCAGTTGTGCCTAAGGGGGGTGTGAGGAACCTACATCAATTAATTAATGAAAATGCACGATATATTAGAAATAATAGAACACATAATAGATTTATTGATCGTTGGCCACTTCGAGGGGGATGCCTCCTTTGAGCAAGATCAATACAAATAACTCGTGGATTCTTTCATTGGCCTCAACAAATACTTATATACTAATTCTATGCACCAGTATTATGGATCAATACCATGGAACATATAATACTACGGGACGACTTACAAAGCATATGCGTCCAATACTATGGATCAATACCATGGAACATATAATACTATCAGCTAATACAAACTATGGATCAATACCATGGAACATATAATATTACGGGATGACTTATAAAGCATATGTGTCCAACAAAAATATACTAACAAAGTAAAGAGAAGGGTTGACACGGGTTCCTAACATCCCCTCCTCGTTAGAAAAAGCTTTGTCCTCAAATATTTAGATGTGAAAATTGATGCTGAATCTAAAGGAGTGGTTCCCATGTCGCATCCTCTAGTTGCATCTTGTGCCACTGAATTAACACCTATGTGATAGATCGAGAGTGAAGGTAATGAGCGCGCCTATTGAGGATGGCCTCTGACTCCAAAAGGATGGATCGTTCATTATCCAGTTCTGGTAAAACAGTCTATGCTCTGATGTTGGTGCCAAGAACTTTATTTACAAAAGAGACATGAAATATAGGATGAATGCGGGAAGAAGGAGGAAGTTCCAATTTATAAGCAACAGACGCAATCTTATGAAGAACCTTATAAGGCCCATAGAACTTTGGAGCGAGATTATGACGCCATTTGGGTTTCAGGGAGGATTTCTTGTAAGGCTGTAGACAAAGAAAAACCATATCACCTGCTTGAAAAGTGCGCTTAGAACGGGGATGATCGGCTTGTTGTTTCATTCAATTTCTTGCCATGTGAATATTGTCCTGCAAAATGTGAAGAATATGAATGTGGTTTCAAAGGACCATGTCAACTTCCTGAACTGGTGAACTGCTGGGGGTGTAGGGAAGAATAACTAGCGGTGCCTGACCATAGACTACTTCATATGGAGTCATTTTAGATGTAGTGTGGTAGGAGGTATTGTACCACCATTCAGCGAGAAGGATCCACTGTTCCCACAAATGTTATTGTTTGGAGGTGAAGCAATGAAGATAAGTTTCCAAACATTTATTGATAATTTCAGGCTGCTCACTCTATTTGTGGTTGATACCCTAAACTCATATTCAGTTTGGTGCCAGTATGGAAAAATACTTCTGTCCAAAAATGACTGGTGAAAGTTGCATCGCGATCTGAGACAATGGAAGAAGGGATTCCATGAAGACGAAAGATCTGGTCCAGGAAAATTTGTGCGACTGAGGAGGTTGTATAGAGATAGTTGAGGGCACAAAAAAGACTATATTTGGAGAGGTGATCAACCACAACAAAAATCATTTTATTCCCTCCAAATTTAGGGATCCATTCAATGAAATCCATAGAAATATCTATCCGAATCTGTGTAGGGATGGAAAAGGGTTCGAGCAATCCCAGAAAGAGTGTCGTTTCACCCTTGTTGAGATAGAAAGTATCACATTCAACCACTATTTTTTGAATTGTCATTTTCATTCCATGCCAAAAGAAGTTACGTTGTGCCCGCTCATACGTTTTGAGGAACCAACAGTGCCCTCCCAATGGAGAAGAATGGACTTCATAGAAGACATCCTGTTGAAGGTATGTGCTCTAGGGAAGCACTAGATGACCCTTGTATCTCAGAGAAGCACCATCCCAAGATTAATGCGGTACAACCGAAGGGTTGTTGGCCAACCATTGGATGATTTGAGATAATGTTGAGTCATTGATATAGCCCTGTTGAACAGATTGCAACCAATTTGGAACAAGCATAAAAATAGCTGAAAGAGAAACTTGGTCATCAACTATGCAAGAAAGAGAATCCACCACCAGATTGTCCTTACCCTTCTTGTAAGTGATATCATCATAAACCATGAGTTTGCTAACCCATTTTTGTTTTGCTTGGGAGGAGACCCATTGTTCCAAGAAATATTTCAGACTCTGGTGATCAGTCTTGATGTAGAAATAATTCCCTAATAGGTATCGCCGCCAGTTTTGTACTGCATGCAAAATAGCCATCATTTCCTTCTCATATGTAGAGACAACTAAATTATTACCGGAAAGGGATCTTGAAGGTGTAAATCCCACTGGTTTAGCAAAAACACCTGCATATCTATCCAAAATTTGTTGTAGATAGAAAGGAGTAGTCGAGACCATTGATAGGTGCATGTTAATGGAATGGAGATGAGTGATGACACCATGTGAATTTGTCTTAACGATATTTTCCATCCGATGCGAACTGATGATGCGGAGAGACTCTAGTTGTAAGCCCGTCAATGTGTGTTTTTTCCCACTGACTGAAAACTGCATCCAAAGTTAAGCAAAATCCCATAAGATGGCGCCAAGTGTGTGTAACCATTGAGAGCCCAAAACCACATCATGTCCTCCTAAAGCCAAGGAAAACTTGTCAGAGCACAGGTTATAATCTTCCATAGAGATACACACATTGCGACACTTCCCCTTGCAAGGTCAGGTGCCCCCATTGGAAATCATGACTTCAAAGTTGGAGCAAGGATGGACAAAAAAATCATCTTGTTTGGTGTTCAAAGGGTCAATGAATTTATGAGTGCTACCAGAATCAATGATATTGTAAAAGGTATATTCTTGAAGTAACCCCTGGCCCACTTTGTTTGTGGGGTGGTGACTCCAGCTAAAGCATGGAGATATATATCTGCGTGGTCGTCCTAAGACAGAGGGTCAACAAGAATCTGTTGAATGTCGACCTGATCATCTATTGTATCTCGAGTTTCTTCACCAAGTTCAGAGGCATGCAGAGAATCCACATCCAAGAGATAGATCTTTTGCTCAACACATCTACGTCCCTGAGTGAATTTCTCATAACAATTATAACAAAGCCCTTTTCTCTACGTTCCTGCATCTCTACTTCATAGAAATGTTTGATAGGAGTTGGTTGAGGAGCTAGAGTTATGGGAGGTTGTTTGGAAACCATATTTCTGAATGGAACAAAAGTGGATTTGGAGTGTTGTTGGATTGTGAACTTGTCCTCTGCCAACTTATCCAACCCTAGGAATTCCATCATTATGTTGGGACATAACATTTTAACCTCTGATTGGATTTCATCCTTGAGACCATTGATAAAACAACTCTTATAGAATAAATCAGACAATCCTTCTGTGTGATTGGCCAGTTTCCCAAATTCTATCTGATACTCTCTCACAATGTCAACTTTGCAAAGTTTAGTGAGTGCTCTTGTGAAGTCATCAAAAGCACTAGGACCAAATCGTTGCAAAAGGAGTTGGCAAAAATATGTCCATTTTGGCTTGTCACGAGCCTTGATGTACCAACAGTACCATTGAAGGGCTTCATGTTCCAAATGAATGGATGAAAGCAGAACTTTGTTGACATCAAAAGTATTATGCGGACTGAAATATTGTTATTCCCGATATATCCATCTAGTCGGATCATTACCATTGAAGCGAGCTGAAAAATCAAACTTCAGCCCATGAAAATTGCTAGAAGAAGAGAACCTCATGTTTGCAGAAGATTCTGGTTGTCTTTTACTGTTCATGGCTGAATGTTGAAGATGGAGGCTGAGAAATTCATCTAGATCTTGGAGTTTGGGTTGCAAGTTCTTTCTCCATGATTTTTGCTCCTACAAGGGTGACGACAATAACCAGGATTTTTTTTTTTTTTTTTTTGTGAATGGGTATAAAATAAAAAACAAAAGCTTCTTTAGTAAAGGAAAATTTGGATTTGGGAAAAGCTATGATGGGTAATTCGGGTTTGACTAGGTTTTCGACACTTTCTAATGGACAAGGAAGCAGAAAATGGAGATTTCAGAAGCAGGGTGAAAGAATGGGAAGATTTTTCAAAGAGGGACAAAGAAGCAGAAATAGGAAAGGAACACTATGGAAAAATTTGAGGGTGATTGGGTGAAAATTGGAGAAGTTAAGACAAACCCTAAAAATAGACAAATGTGGGATTTCTAGCTTCGAGAAGTAGAATTTGGGATAGTGTCCTCAGGAATGAAATATGAAGAATGGGATTGCAGGGGTGTCTGTGAATTTTCAAGGGAAATAGAGTTAAAACAAAGAAGATATGGAGGTTTTTTTTTTTCGGAACGGATCTGCAATGGCTCGAAATGGATCTGCAACAGTTCTGGATAGATGGAATGTGAGGTTTATCAGCTGGAAATAGATATGGACCCCAAGTATGTGCGGATTCCTAGTAGTTTAGGGAATTCACTCGAACACCATTCTTGTCTGACGGCTTGCGTATTGGGGCAATACCCCTCACTCCACAGCTCAGGTAAAACTGATAACCGCTTTGTCACAAATGGCAGCTCTTGGTTTACTTCACAGGTGGGAACTAGTCAATCAGATAGGGGTCATTTTCCTCTTCAATGGCAAGTCCTCTCAATGGGACAGCTACTTCGGGGTTCCTGTGGTACTCCTCACAATGAGTTTTAGGGCTATTCCCAAGCACTTCCCACAATTAAGTTGATAGGGATTATTCCCGGATTCGAATCTACAATTGAAAGGAACAATAAATATGCGGAAAAACAATTTGGCACAAATTCCACCCAACGAGCCCAAGAAAGTGCTCTGATACCAGATGTGAGGAACCTGCAACGATTAATTAATGAAAATGCACGATATATCGGAAATAATAGAACACATAATAGATTTATTGATCACGGCCCACTTCGAGGGGGAAATCTCCTTTGAGAAATCTCAATACAAATAACTCGTGGATGCCTTCATTGGCCTCAACACATACTTATATACTAAGGCTATGCCAATACTGTGGATCAATGCCATTGAACATATAATACTACAGGACGACTTACAAAGCATATGTTTTCAATACTATGGATCAATACCATGGAACATATAATACGATGGGACGACTTACAAAGCATATGCATCCAACAACAATATACTAATAAAGTAAAGAGAAGGGTTGAAACGGGTTCCTAACAAGAGGAGATAAAAAAAATAGAACCCCAACTATGTTTAGAGGAAATACAATGCTATGGTATGAGATATTGGGGCATATAGGAGAAAAGGGCATTTGAGTAGTACAAAGTAAAGGTATGGTTTAATATAGGTTAGATTGCACACTAGATTTCTTTTTTATGAACATTGCATTTATATAAAACAAAATTGAGTAAGATTTGCATCTGTTGCTACAAGAGAAAAGGGAATTTTAGAGTTAATGCATAGTGATGTGTTTGGACCTGTGCATATTCCATGATTAGATAGATCTATGTATTATGTTTCGTTTGTAGATCTACTCTTATTAGAAATATAAGAAGAGTAGGAAAAGTACCATCAAATCCATCAGCTTTGGATGAAACTTGCACATCTACAAAATATGAAAGGAATCAAAACTGTAACACAACATTATCTTCAACAATGAAGCCTTTAGAGTAGACAACTTAAAAAAAATTCCCTAAATTGTATTAATCCAATGTAGGAAAAAAATCATCCCTATAGTTCCTTTACATGAAACTAACTCTGGATCCCGTTAAACGAAGACAAACCCTAGACAAAGCACTACATATTAATTTAGTACTTACAGCCAACTAACATTTTTGAGCTTTCACAAGAAAAAATCTTAGCAAAGTCCACTACAGCTAAAAAATAGTAATTTGTAGACTCCAACAACGAAACAAAAGTTATATATATTGAAGTTGTAGACTAATGAAACTGACGCCCTACTAATGAAATTGAGTTGTCCATGTTCTGAAACCCAGCTAAACCATTTCGACTTGAGTAAGTAATACATGTTAGAAATAAAAGAACACCAACCTTCGAGTTCCGAGAAGGCTATCCATAGCTTTGGACATTATTTGTGTCGCTCTTCTTTGATTCAAAGAAAAAAAAATGAAATCCCAACGGAAAAGTAAGTGAACACCAGGGAAAATGAATTGCGTGGAGATGAAGAGAGTCGAAAATAGTATTCTTGATGAAGTATTGCGGAAGTTGATAAATGTGGAGAAGCTGAAAGTGGAAAATATATAGTTAAATGGTCAGGATTTGTAGTGTATTGATAGGGAGTAAAATCGAAGAAAACCCACATTTTGGAACAGTGGAATGGATTTGGAATCCACAACATGAACGCTGGAACTAAATGGTCATGATTTTAATGGTTTCATGGTAGTTTTATCCATATGATAGGGATAACGGGTCCATTAGTATTGGTATTATTGGACCTTTAATATAGGTCTAGGTAGTGGAACAAATAAAAACTTGGTGATGGTTAAGTTAAATTAGGTTGGTATAGAGATTTTTTATTACAAATGGGCACATGAATTTGATTAAAAGTATAAGGTACATCATTGTTAATTGAAATTAATATGTTAGATGTATAGTTGAAATTAATATGACACTCATTCTATTAAGTGGAATTCCCAACAACGTCAACAAGCATGAAGTGGAATTAAGCTAGCAGTAGCATTGGAAAAATTACCACTTCGGTGCTGGGAATGTAGAGAAAAACACATGCTTAAAGGATGTCCACATAGAAGAGAGAACCCTCGAGGCTTGAATATATTAGAAGAAGCAGTTACATTGGAGGATATTGTGAGGTAAACTCCCTGAATTTATGCATCATTGGATAACCATCAAGCATACCATCAATCAGCAGTAGTGGAAGTTGAATGTAAGATTGCTAAGCAATCTATTTATGTTCTAATTGATCCAGGATCTACTCATAGTTATGTTACTCCAAACATGGATGACAGTTGCTCTCTTATAAAAATGAATCATCGTAATTCTTGTCCAGTTCAATTATCCACAGGAACAAAAAGAAAAGTGAGCGAAGTAGTGATGGAGTGCCCCATATACTTGAATGGACTCCTCACAAAATTAAATTTGAATGTCCTACCATTGGGATCGTATGATGCTCTTATTGGTATGGATTGGTTGGAAAAGCGTAGAAACAAGATAGGCTGATATGAAAAGGTCCATGAATGCATTGATGAAGAAGTAACGATGAGAGTGGTGAAAGCGATTCCCAAGCAGGTTTTAGTAAGGCATATTTCAGCCATGTTGTTGAGAAATCTCTACAAGAAAATTTTCCACCTATATGAGGTCCATATATCAAATTCATTAGAGGACAAAGGCCCAAAGATAGAGGATTATCTATTGTTGCGAGAGTTCAAAAATGTGTTTCCAGATGAATTGTCAGGATTACCACCAAAAAGGGACATTGTTTTTACAATCAATCATACTAGTTGTGTCTCCTTGGTGAGAACTAGTGTCATTTGTTAGAAATAAATATGGGACTTTAAGGATATGTATTGATTACATGTAGCTAAATAAAGTGACAGTCACGAATAAATACCCAAGAATCAATTATTTGTTTGATCAAATGAAGGGATCCAAAGTGTTTTAAACTATTGACTTGAGATCCAGTTATAATCAAGTGAGGATAAAAGAAGAATACATTCAAAAGACAAATTTTCATACAAGATATGTCCATTATGAGTTCATGGTGGTGCCATTTGGTCTTAGAAATGCACCCTCTAGATTCATGTGTCTCATGAATAGCGTTTTCAAAAAGTATTTGGATAAGTTTGTGTTGGCATTCTTGAATGATGTTCTTGTTTACACAAAGAGTGAATAAGAGCATGAGGAACATGTAAGAATGGTATTGCATGTTCTTTGAGAACAAAAATTGTATGCCAAGTTAAGCAAGTGTGAATTCTATCAAATAAGGGTACAATATTTGGGTCATGTCTCAAAAGAAGGAATTGCAGTGAATCCAGAAAATATTGAAGCCATAATAGATTAGTCTACTCTAAAGAATGCCACAAATGTTAGATCTTTTATGGGTCTTGTAGGATATTATATGAGTTTCATTCAGGGATTCTCCAAAATTTCTTATACAATTACATCGCTGCAAAGAAAGAATGTAAAATTTGTATGGCCTGGAAAATGTGAAAAAATATTTCAACAATTGAAGAAGTTACTTATTAATGCCCTTGTTTTGAAGATTGCATATCCAAAGAAAGATTTTGTGGTATGCATAGATGCTTGCATTGAAGGAAGTCTAGGTAGAGTTCTTACTATGCAAGAAGGATTTGTGATTTTCTATGAGTCCCAAAATTAAAAGAGCATGAAAACAATTATGTAACTCATAATTTAGAGCTTGCAACCATAGTACATGCCCTCATGATGTGGAGGAATTGTTTGCTGGGAAAAAGGTTTGATCTTAGAACATACCACATGAGCTTAAAGTATTTATTTGATCAGCCAATATTAAATGCAAGGAAATCTAGATGGCTAAAAATTGTGTGTGAATTTGATTTTGCAATCAAACATGTGAAATGAAGAGAGAACAAAATTTCCTACGCCCTTAGAAGAAAATTTCATGTAATAGCCTTAAGTATATGCAAATCAAATTTAAGAACAAAAGTTCTTGAATCCCAAAATAAAGATGAGACTTACCTTCAAGTTAAAGAAAAATGGCAGCACAAAAAATTAGATGAGAAGTGTGAAACATATCAGCTCCGAGAAGATAATCTTCTTGTTTATAAAGAAAGATTGTATATTCCAAATTGTGAATATTTAAAGAAGATGGTAATGTTGGTTGTGGAGCCTGATCTTCCTTATTCATAGGTTTTGTTTTAGCTGTGTTTGGATCCCATTCCATGATTGGGGGGGATTGGGGGGGATTTCCCCCCCAAAATAGACACCATGGGGGGTCCAGGGGGTGAAAACTAGTTTGGGAGCCCCCCTTGTGGGGTTCAGGGGCTGTGACCCCATAGTCAAAATTTTGTAAAAATTTCCTTGTAAAATGTTGTAATTTCATATTCATGACTTGGTCAATAATGGGTGATTTATTGGCCCATGTTATTGGGTGTTCCATAGTATTTTTCCATGGTCACTACAAGAAAAAAGGTCATTGGTGAGGTTCATGCATGTGACGAACCTTAAAGGGTTGTCACCAATGTCGCATATGATGGCAGTCCTTAAAACATCATCGTTATAAGTAACTTTTGAGATGGTCCTTTAAGGTTCGTCACCAAATCCCTTTTTAGTGACACTTTTGGTGAGGGTTGTTAAAGATCCATTGCTAATTCTCTCTTTGGTGACACTTTGAGTGACGATATTTTATTGGCCCTCACCAATACTTTTTTTGGTCACTTTTGGTGACTACAGAAAAATGTTTGTCACCATTGATCATTTTAATGAGTTTTTGATGATGCTGTGACCGTCTCTATAGTTTTTGACAAAATATAGTGGTTTAATACCACTACCATGGAGTCTTTGTCATTATGTGTCCAAGCTCGTAGTGGTTAGAGTCAATCAATTTCTTAATAAGTTAGTGTGTCAATGGTATTAGGTGCAATATCACTTATTTTTGGGGCTTAAGTGTGACGGTTATGAGTATAACTATGTCCATGGGTTAAGTGTGACATTTATAAATATCACTTATTGCTTCGACTAGTTTTACCATGTTTGCACCATCCAATCTATTCTCATGAGAACAAATGCGAATAAATTTTGAATTGTGTGTTAGGAGTTCCTAAGAATATGAAGCTTATAAATCCATATCCTACTTATTTTCCTTGTCACTTGACAGTTGAATCAAAATTAACAATATGACAAATCACCCTTTTAGGGGCAGTTTTTCCTTGCGACAATTTTGTTAGAACCGGCTCCAAAAGTTCGTTTAGGTCTTTGGGGGCATTTTTTTAAATCCCCCCCCAAATTCCAATTCTCAAGACTTTTGGGGGGATTTGAAAGACCCTCCCTAAAGGTGCTTTTCAAGACGGTTTTTAAAAACCCCCAGCCAAAATTCATGTGATGAAATGTTTTGGGGGGGGGGGGCTTAAAAACCGCCCCCAAAAGTCCAATTGTCAAGATTTTTTTGGTGGGGGGGTGTAATATCCCCATTTTGACCCCACTACATTCAAATGTAACTGATGTAATATTGTTATAAAATCATGGTGAGGAGCTCAAGGCCAAGGCCCCACCATCGATTTACTGATGCATATGGTTTACATGCTAGCCAGGCACAATAGAATTGCGAATATCATGTAACTATGCATTTTAATAAAAATACCCACAACTAGCTATGCAATGCAACAAGAGATGGGGGCATGATTTTACAAGGAATTGGGAGGGAAAACATTCAAACCCTTGAGCCAATCAAGTCGAGCCAAGTTTCAATGAGAGAACTCATCAAACCCTCAACTACCCATGTTGACTTTTATACCCAATCATTGATTTCTCCCAAGAGTTGGTTGAGGTAGTTAATGCCTTAGGGAATGAGAGGTATGGCTGTCCAATTTCGGGTATGGGCAAGCCACCCTGCATGGGAAATTGCGTTTTTGCTTCTTGGGCAAGAAAAGAGCCATGAATTGCTCCCCAAGCCATTATCCATCAACCAGCTTCCCTTCCTCACGAGTTGGGAGCTACCTGGGCGTTTTCCAACCATGTTTTGAGGCGTTTTCCTTCATTCTCGGCTGGGAGAAGGGAATTTTTGTATTGTATACCAGTGGGGAAGAAGGGGAAGGGAATTGGGGTTCCATAGAGACCGTTTTTCCTGTTAAATGCTTAGAGAGCTGGGGAGGAAACATTTTCCTCTCTGTGAATGTTTTTCCCCATCCCACAATTCGTTTTTGGATGGAAATGATTTGGAGAAATCCCAAACCCATGGCCATCCTGTTGGTAAATCCATTGCTTTGGATTGAGCTTGAGTGTAAGCCTTCAGGGTTCAAATGTAGCCTGATAAACCCAGCTGTGGACTGGCTTGACTCAAATGAAATGATTAATTTTTTTTGAATGAGTGAATGTCCCCTTTTCCTTGTAAGAATCACACCCAGCTCGGGGGTGGCAGTTGTGTTGAGAGCTTGATGAACACAACTAGCCTATGGTTGGGTGGAACGTTGCAGCGACATAGCTAGTTGTTTGGGACTATTGCACAATTACGATAAGTGTTTTTCTGTCTATGTATTTACTTCTGCAATGTTTAAATTGATGATTGTTTGATATGTTGTATGCACATTTATTTTATTGTTCTGAATCTAATGAATTTGGCTGAGATAATGTCAAATCCCCATTAGATTGGCACCGTGTTCCCTTACTCGAATTGGGTTCACAGGTGGGTACATTGCAGGGGGTTGAAAGGCCCCTATTGGTGCTTTTCAAGGCCGTTTTTAAATCCCACCCCCAAATTAATGAGAATTGGACTTTTGGGGGAGGTTGTTTCAAATCCACCCCCAAAATTCGTGAGAATTGGACTTTTGGGGGAAGTTGTTTTAAAGTCGCCCCCAAAAGTCATGAGAATTGGACTTTTGGGGCTGGTTTTTTTAAATTCATCCCCCAAAGTCATGATAATTGGACTTTTGGGGGCAGTTGTTTTAAAGTCACCCCCAAAATTCCAATTATCATGAATTTTTTGGTGGGGGTTTGAAAGACCCCCCCTAAAGGTCCTATTCAAGGTGGTTTTTAACCCCCCCCCCCCCCCCAAAGTCATAAGTTCTAATTGCAAGTAAGATTAACTTGAGCATCCCTCTATCTTATGCATAACTAGTTGACTTATGGCCTAATAACAACAAAATTTGAGCAATTAGCTTGCAAGTATCTACACTATAAAAATGGCATGGGTTTGCATTTCACATAAATGATTGTGAAATAATTGAGCTTTCCCCCCTCTTCAATGTATATTTCTCTTTTGAGTGTTTTACCACATAAAATCTTGTGTCATTTGTGAGTTTCTTGTTCTATTATGAATTTGTGACCATGTGTAATTTCAAATATGGTCTCAGAGTGGTTTGGAGTAAACTGGAGTGAACAATTAACTAGATTACCAGCTTCTACAATCCAGTTACATGGCCACTTTATTGTATTTTTTGGAGAAAAAATGATTGCATGGTTGAATATAGAGAAACCAAATTATCTAGGAATGTTTCCCATTTCAATGACAACAAGTTATGGATTCCTTGAATCTACACATTTTCTTATCTTTAACTTGGATTTTTGTAAATTTTGTTCAATTTTTTCTCAATTTTTTTGTGAAAACCCTCATTTTTCCAACAATTATAGGGTGTTCTTCTAGCAAGTATATGACTTTCACAGCCAGTCCATGAGGGTCATAACCATTTTTTGGAGTCATAGCATTTATGGTTTTGATAATTGTGGCCATATTCTAGCTGGTGTCTTTCCCTCTGGTTTGCAACCCTGTATTGTTGTCAACCTTATCTCCCTATTATTGCAACATACACCAATAGTATTTATATGTCGTGAGATTTATCTCTTTGACATTGTAGCATATTCCATTGATCATCCCCCCACCAAGCCCTTTCTAATTGCACTTTCTGTCAAACCCTCCTATTCATGGCATTAACCTCCATCAACACCCCTATCATCAGTTCCTTATTCCCCATCATTATCCACGCCCAATAACCAATTCCTTCCTCCTTTTGGAGGTACTCTCACACTTGTTTCCCTCCTTGGTATGTACATTCCCTCTTTGACTAATGCTTTAACCAAGAGTGCCAATTCAATGTTGAACCACTGTATAGAAACAAATCAACCATGAGTTAGACACCTTTCCACATGGATACTACCTTGTCACCATGTTGGAAACACCTCCAATAGTATAATCCTCATTTTGGAAGTTTTCATGAGGGGAATAAATTCAAACCGTCTCAATTTTGAGACCCTTTTTTATTAGTGCTAATTTTCAATCTCTGCGTTTTGGTGTGTCGTATTTAAGACCATTCTACTCTATATTTTTTATTTGCACAATGGCTACAAACCCTAATGAGATTCATTGGACAAGCACCAATTGTTGATCCTATAAATCATATATGAATTACCTACTCATGATTAAATATATTTATTGTATCACAATTAGGTTATATCCCACATCAACAAATAACGAGAGGCTTGTGAATTAGTCAAATCACAATGATGAAGAAAGAGGCCTCATTAGCATTTCCATCTCAAGGATCTGAAATTTAATATTTAGACATTTGATACACCATGAGGACCATGGTTTAAATATGAGCAACATTTCAAAAAAACCAATTTAATTCATGCTCGTCAATTGGAAAATTAGCTCATTTCACTTGATCTAGCAAAATTGTCCAAAATTAAATCCTACATTTATATATTCAAGCTCTTAATATTTCAACTTCGTGATTGTGAAATTACTAAGCTAGATGACCAAGCAAATCATAATTATTCTTTTCAATCTCAAAGCTCCATTGATATGTTTTCTCTACATTTCAGTTCACTAACATTAGGTGCAAATTATACCATAACATCCTTTGATATTTTTGGTAAACAATAATCATGTGAGCAAGACAAGCTCTTGTACATGGAGGCAATTGGCATATGTTCCAAAAAAATATTTATTTTTTCATAGTAACAATGACACCAAACAATTTAAGAAGTATTATAAAGGATCCAAATAGAAATATTTGTTTTTTCATAGTAACAACGACACCAAACCCTTCAAGAAGTATTATTAAGGATCTAAACTGCCAAATACCATGCAAATACCACTAAATCTTTTATAGTGACTTCTCCTCCATAGTCATGCAAGGAATCCAAATGAAAGGAGAAGGAACCAACCAAATCTTATTCTTTTAGGGACAAAGATCAACATCACAATACACATTGTTGGAAGAAGATGCAAATATTGCATGAAGTGATCCGATTTTTTCTCATGATTATGTTGTTGATGATCACGTTGTTCCATACAGTATGTTAATTGACCTTCCATGTCATTAATGATGTCTCTTTTGTGACCATTGGCAACTAACTCATAATTTTTCGTGCCACTAGTTGGTTAGGGTTTCACCACTATCTTTTCTTGTATCCTTTAATAACATCTTCCCACATTTATTCCAATCATGTGTTGGTGCATAGACATGCACCAAACTCAAGATGAGTGTAGCAATGGTCTCATTTAAACAATAGCAGATTGCTACAACACCATGATATTTTACTTGTGGCTCACGATATTGTATAAAAGCGTTGGAAAATATACCTTCCAATCGCTCCGTCGAAAAATTTATCTTTTATAGTGTGCCATGATGGAAACGCCCAAAATAGGCAACTTGGTGTTTTGACACACGTGTATACAAGTTGTTTTATATCAAATTGATGACCATATAACTTTAATCCTTATCCCTTGGGAAAATTCACTTAATGCATAATCTCTCCCTTTTGATTTGATGAACAAAAGAAATTGTAAATGACATATAATATTTAATATAACATAATCTACTATGTTTGTCCCCAAAACTTATACCATGTAAAAAAACTCATGCATATGATATTATAATCCTTGAAATTGAACCTATATACACTTAACTTATCCCATATAAATTAACTCATCCATAATATTTTAAGCCTTAAAATTAAACCTGTGTACACTTTTAAGAAGGCATGTGTCATGGTTCCAAACTTATATATATTTCACAAACCATAAACATATTATTTAAATTCTTAACACAAAATTTTCACAATGTACCTAAACACTTAGTTTGTTCTCAAATATATGATGTAAATTTGCATCACATATCATTCATGTAATTTAAGAAAAGGATTAATAGGAAAATATTTATGTTTATTGAAAAGAGTCCTATAATCATTAATAAATCTCCATGACTCATTTTTAATCAATTTTAAAATCATTATTTTTATATAAAATAATTATTTATTTATTTTGAAGTACAATTATATTGGGAGGATGTTGTTGTTGATTATAATATTAAGATTACTTGCACAAATCTAACAAATCCTCCTACTAGTGGAACCCTTTAGTAAAAATTGTTGATGATTCATGTTGATGGGGCTCACATGCCATGTTTCATCACTTAGGGAATCACACATGTCCATAATACATAAACTTTGGCCCATGAGTTTGATATGGTGGTGATTTCAAGGTTTGAAATATTTGATATGTTTCTCTGGTACAAGGACACAGTCTGGTGTAAAAACCTATGTTCTAAGTCCATGGAATCTATCTCTAAGCCTTACATGCCATGTCTAGGGGCTTAAGCCACAACATAGCCCATGCATAGGAAATATTTTGAATGTGAGTAATATGTGGTGTCACATTTGGAGTTTTAGCACACCAATGATGGTTCTCACGGCCCAAGTCGTGGCCCAGGGTGAAGATCTAGAGTTTTATCCCATAACATATGGCTTTCGGGTTTTACATAGGCCATCCATGAGGCCCTTGCCCATATTTTCCATATGGTAGGGATATGATGTCCATTTTGAGGTTTGTCACATCATGAATTCTTCTTGGTCACTAATCCATGGGTTGATACGAAAACCCATGTTGTTGGGATAGAAAATTTGTCTATGGGGCTCATGTTCTTTGCATAGTAGCCCACATCATTGCATAGGATCTATATAGGGAATCCTTAGCGTACATGTGAGAGATGGTCACTACGTTGAGGAGTGACACACTAGGGAGGGATCTTGAGGACCATTCCATGGTATAAGGAACAATCTAGGGCCTTATGCTATAGAATTTTACTATGGAGCTCATGGTCCATGTGTGGGTTCCCAAACCACCACATTAACTTTCCATAGGGAATATTTGGCCTGCAAGTGGGATATGGTGCTCATTTTGAACTTTAGAAAACTAGATATGGTTCTTAGTGCACATGATGTGGTTCAATGCCAAAGTCTAGGGTATTATACCATAATATTTATCTATGGGGCTCGTGAGACATCCTTGTGTCCCTTGGACACCACATAGGTCCTGCAAAGGGAATTTTTGTCATGTGATTAGGATATGGTGGCCATTTTGAGTTTGGAACATTGACATTGGTTATCATGACTTTAGGCACAGTATAAGGTAAAAATGTGGATTTTGAAGCCATGAAATTTTCCTATAGGACTCATAGGCTATGTGTGGGCCCCAAGACATCATATAAGCCTTTGCATATGGAATTGTTGGCATACAAAGATATGGTGTCCATTTCAATATTTGTGATACCTCTTCCTCCTAAGTTAGGCTCAATTATTTCATCCTTACGTGACCCTTCAATCATGCCTATAGCAAGCCAGAGAGAAAGAACAATGGTAATGTGGGGACCAAAGTGACCAATGGGGAGGAGGAAACGAATCCACAAGGTAACACATGGTAAAAGACAAAAGACTTCAAATAGTTGGACTAATCACATGAAAGCCACAAAAGTTTGTCCTTAACAAAATTGTATAATTAATAAGCTACCCATTGTAAATCCATCGACTAAGTTTCTATTCACAGGAACTATAGACAAAAATATTTAGAAACTCATTTAATTTAATATCATGGAGTTATTATATCAATATTTGGAAGTAGAAGCGCAAGAGGTCAAGATCACTTTTTCCATTAGAGTTCGTTAGGAACATGTAAGGTTGTGTGAAAGATATTACTATTTTGAATTGCATTAGGGACTAATCCCTAGTGTTTCACCCCAATCCATGTTTTAAGTCTCGATACCGATACCTCATACATTAATCCTTAAAATTGTGAACATATCTCTTTCTTTAAGTAAAAATTTAGGGTCCATGTGGTGGTCAAATGCTATATCCATGACCCATGAGTAATATAACTAACAATTATCTACTAAGATCCTAGTTTTTATGCCATGGTTAGGCTGTAATAACCATTCATCATGCGACAATACTTGAAATTGTGCCCTTATTAGACTCATAGGTGAAAAACTCCTTCTACATGTATTGTGTGTGATTTAGATCCCTACACATGGCACATTGATTCTTATAATAAAAAATTATGGCATAAGACCCTAGTGTCCATCCCCAAACCATGTCCTAAGCCTTGACACCAATCCCTATTGTGTGTAACCAAAATATTTTATTCATGATTATCACCAAATTGATCTAGGTCTGAGGAGGTTGTTAAAATATTACCTTGTGCTCAATATGACATGTTAACGAGAAAGTCTCACTAAGGATGGTATGTTCTAAGAGCTCAAATTTCATTCTACATTATTTCATTTCATCTTGGGTGCCAAGTTCATTCAAGTGTAATCATTTTTACTAGGTTGGTTGTGATATTTTTTTTTAATTTATGAAACGTAAAACAATATATGACCAAGCAAGAGGCTATGCTAGAAATGAAAAAGATTTTTGAATTTTTATGCAATTCAGTAGAAAACTGGAAATGGGATGAAGGAAACTAAGAGGAAACAATGATTTTTATAATGGGATTAGGTTTCCAAAGTTTGAATATTGTATAGTATTTTCTTGTTTTATTTTCCTATTGTTTATTGAATTTTTTTAGTGTTAACCAACGATAATTCCTTTACTGACTTTATAGGCACATATCACATTTGTTGGTTGTGAAAGTATTGCATGTATGTATTATTTCAATAACTTGGAAGAGGATACTTATACAACATATTGTTTATTTAAAAAAGAAGGGAACTTAAATGATATGCTTAAAATCTTCTTCTTCTTTTTTTAGTTTGTCGCAAGTTGTTGTAAGAGATATATGTTAATAATTGTTTGATCTTTGTTTTTTTATTTTTTATATAATGTTTATTTAACAAATGTCTTTTTGTTATGTCTAGGTTGCAAGATGTTGTCCACAGTGAAAAACATCTCTTTGGGTATTTGGACCTAGACCTTATGGATTCTTATCCTGAGCTAGCAATTGATCCTTGTCTAATCAAAGCAGGTGATACCTTTCTTCCTATTTCTTCGACTTTGTATGAATCCCTTATAAAAATACATTAATAAGTGAAGGTTAACAATTAGATATGATTAAAGTGTTTTATGTCCAAAAAGATATGAAAAAATGCATTTATTTAATAACTAAACATCATTATAATATGAATGCCTTCAAGCCATAAAAAATAATAATAATAACATTTTAGCATGTTATAGGTTAGTAGATATATCCTTCTTGCCTACTTTATTATTGTTATTTTTAAATTTTCATTTTCCATTATATTTTTTCACTTTACTTCAAATGGGATTTTTTATATTTTTACAAATCCCCTTCATTTGTCTCAAGATTATGCTCTTGGACTTACCAAAATAATTTGATTGAGAGATTTCGGATGCGCACCATACTTTGACATTTGCAACAAACTAAATTGTTTTTGGGGGAAAAGAAGACAAGTCTCTCATTTCGACCATTCTTTGTTTTGGGCTTAGAGTTAGCAAGGTCAACTAGTTCTCTGATTTGGTCATTCCAACTTTTTCACTAGATATGTATACCCAGAAAACCACAATTCTTGCCCAACCATAGGTATGTTTGTGGGACCTGATTGAGATTGATGGGTGAGGTTAGGGGTATTATTCACTCTGATCTCGCTAATATTGACCTAGTAGAGATCAAGAGAGAATGGAGCTATATGGGGAAACGCAATATTGGTAGGAATGAAATTGGGTAGAATAGGAACCACTAACTTAGGTTGCATGGTTAAAGTAGATCATGATTCCTAGAAATAGGTAGATGCACTTGGAAGAATTCCTGGGGCGGATTAGGATCTTTCTCAAACGAGAAATTGAAGAAGAGACTAAACTAAACTCTGAATGCGGTTTCATGGAATACGATGATCGTTGCTTGCAATCAAAATGGAGAATTCGACGAGGCCTTAAAATCCTTTTCGAAAATGTTAATGTCAAGGGAGAATCCAGATTCGATAACATTTTTTTGTTTGCTATCGGCTTGTGTTGGTTTGGTTGTTCTCAAATAGGGGAACCAAGTCTATTGACTCTTTGTACTGTCAATAGATTGTAGTAATGCAACACCATGAAGAAATGGGTAAGATTTTTCCTTTGCACTCTAATAATGGCAAGCTTTGTGAAATAATTGTTTGAAGTATGTATACAGAGTTTTAGGCATCAATTTCCCTACAAATTGATATCCCTTGCATGCAAAAATATAATTTGAGATCATTTGTTAACCAAAAAATAGTAAAAACATCTCATGTTGACAGGGTTCATAGCCGCTAGAATATCTATTGAGCCAAGAAAACAAAGTTGAGATATGATTTCTAAAGGCACAGTGATAATGTCAGTTTGTGAATGTTGATCTCCCTTTTCGATTAGAAGCCACGATTCTCAAATTATGCTCACAAGTGTGCAGAATCTGTCCAATCTGTCGGATTTCATATGCAGATCAATAACTTAGTCATCGAATTTGTGGACATTCAATCTATTTTCTAGCATATCCGCTCATGGTTTAGATCACGAGTTACATAATTCCAAAGACACCAAATGTGAAATTTTTTCTCATGTATATATCATGTGAGGCAATTGTTTCTTTCTGCTTGAATTTCCAATTTTTTAGGCATTATATATATCACATATTTTATGTATTTCCAGTCCATTGATTCTTCATCCTGGTTTTCTACTCAGTTCTGATCTTATCTTGTCAACAGTGGCTTGTCGAGTTAGTGAAATCAGGTAGTCAATATAGCCCAAGGTTCAACTCCTACCAAGTGATGTGTTTTTTCTTGTGCTATACACCAACACATGCAACAACAATTGGGGCCAGGTGCAAGCCTTAGGTGACTTGGGCTGATTTTTTAGCTCTTTGGGCATGCCTAGCAGTAGAAAGCAGCCTCCTATCGATGTTTTGGGTTAGCTTGTGCCCTAAACAAAATTCTAAGCATTCATTGGAATGAAGCAACTTAGGAATCCATCCCTGGACACAAGATGAAATTCTGGGCATTTTTCCACCATAAATAAATAAACCTGAAATAAAGTTTGGGTGCTTTAATTAGGCAATCTGAGCATGTTGGAGCAAATTTGGGCATGAAAACAACCCCAAATCTCCAAGTTTGTGCATTAAAATAGCCCTAGAACAACAACATACAGCCCTAGGATGACTTCTGAGTGTGAATTTGGATAAGCACAATAGGTCTAGGCTATTTTAGGTTATTTCTGGATCAATTTCAGGCCACAAAAAAGAAATGCGTGACAATTGTGGGTGAATACATCCTTAAAGCCACATATTTAGGCCAAATTTGAAGCCAATCACTCAAGCAATAACCCTAGCACAAACAGTATCAAGGGAAAAAGGGGATTACCCCGCGCAGTCAAAATATTTGACCTACGCAGTAGATATCTTTCACTCACCTACGCAGTGAATGAATATCTTCCTTTTTTTGCTTTAGAGCTATGCTTCACTTAGGAAATACTTTGCTCTAATTATTTTTGCGAACACTTTTCTTCACAAATTACCTGCGCGGAAATTAACTTCACATTTCCACTTTTTACTGCGTGGTGATTACCTACGCATTTTGACTTTATACTGCGCAGGTGAACTTTGTTGCACAACTCTATAACCTTGCAGAATACTTTACTTTTCATGAGCTTCGCACTTCATACAAATTACTTTTGCATAAGTTATTTTAACTTTACGAAGGTTAACTGTGCATAAGTTAACTTCACATACCTATTTAGCTGCGCGTAACCCAATCTTAAACAAAGTTTGAATAAATGTATTTCATGCTAAAACATAAGAACCGAAACATGTGTAGAAGTTACTGCGCAGTTAAATTAGATCTTTTACCACTGTGAAATACTTGGTAATCTTGATTTGATTTACAGACCGTAAATGTAAACAACATTTACGCAGGTCAATATGAAGTAGATGTGCGGGATGCATAAATCAACATCCTTGAGGATGAATACATAAAACTAAAGACTTATATATTACCACTGTAAAACAGAGTAACTTTGCCGCACTTACAGAGAGATGAGTTTTACTTCAATCTTTCACAATTTTACAGAGCTTGGGCTCTTCATGCATTTCATGGGATGAGTTTCTCCTCCTTTCACTCTTCTTCCCTAACATACATCTCTATCTCTATCTCTTACGGAGCTTGGGCTCCTTACACATCTCTATCTCTATGAGTGATTTTCATTTATACACAAACTTGGTTTGGCTTCTCCTCGAAGCTACAGGGTTTTATTAAAGACTATAATAAGTTTCTACCTAAGAAGTTATGTGCCTGCAAAATACAAACGGCTACTTAAATACTAACTTGCCATGAGCCGAATTGGATGCAAACTTACTGACTGAATTCTGACATTGTAGATTGATTGAGTGGCTGACAAAACCAGCGCATATTAGATACACTATCAGCTCATAAATACAATATTTCCAACACAGTAAAACCTTTAATTGAGCAGTTATGGGTGGACTCCTTGATATTATGTTTTTATTTAAATTTTTATATCCATATTCATGGAGGAGATTCCCTGGGGATTCTATTTCACAATTTTTCACTTTTTCGAGTCCTACTGGCCTATTTTGGTCTTTAGTGGACATTCATATAACTCTTTTATTTTTCTCTCATTCTATGTGGGCATGTTGTAGTCTTGAAAAGGTTGTGGATGAACACTCAAATTCTAATTTTAAGGCCATGGGGAAAGCATAATAGCTTGTATTATGTCCTGTATAAACATGGGTGTAGTCCAACGAACATGTCCAATATCCATACAAAATGGGATAACTCATGATGGTCTCAAATATATACTACTTGATCGCAACACCCCAATATTGAAATTAAAAGCAACGTCTCTTAAGAATTGAAAGGGATTTATACGCATTGCATAGATCACTTTGTGATGCAAGGTGTATGAAAAACTAAAGATAGAAAATCCATAAACTTGTTTATGGAGGCCCTTCAGCATGTAGGAGAGGAGAACAAATGAATTAACAAACAGTGAACTACAAGCAAGAGGTATTTAAGAAGGCACCCTGCTCTGCTTCTTAAATATATGATCATTAAGGTCATTGAGACAGACAAGGAAATATTATTTTATTAATTTCCAATGACTGACCACAAAGTTAGTCAGTGGGACTCAAAAGTACAGCCAATGTGAATACAGGGGGAGTGTGAAAGCAATTAGTATCACTACTCCACTAAAAGCAAAGAAAGGGTTAACTAATTAGCTAATGGAAACACAAGATGTAGTACATATGTACAATCAAAACCATAGACATGTGGATCATACAATACAAATGTAGAATCTAAACAAGGCCAATAAACTAAGAGTGTCTCTAGTGGTACTATTAGAGCTTCCAGCCCATGCCCCAAAACATAATAGGATAGAATAAATATATTATTAAACTATCAACAAGGCCAATTTGTCTATGGGATCAAAATGCTTACATACAGAGGCATATCTTTCTAGGCAGTGTCAAAATATTTTAGCTAAGTCAGTCTATGCAAAAATGACCGCGGAAAATATTGTAAAAAGAAAAAGAAAGAGCTGACAAAACATAGGTTTCGTCCATGATCATGGTGTAAATAAGTACTGGATTCATCTGGACATCACTGCCTTTGCCCCTCTCTCATCATTTACTATCCTTCAATTGTTGATCTCTGAAGCTTGTCTCCAACCTTCATCATCATGTTCACGTTACTTATAGTCCCTATTGTTTCTTCCTAAAAATATTCTTTCCAGATGTTGATTTTAGTTTTGGACTTATATTGACCAAGGATTTTGAACTTGATGCAGGTCTTGGAGCTTCTTCTGAAGAAAGGACTACAACTGATTTTAGGACCACTCTATCTGGAGACAACAGGGACCATCCCGTGGCATCAATTAAAGGGGAGTTTTCTCTGGACACAATATTAAATGGTGAACCTAATACTAGTATAGAAAGCATGCTTTGTACGACAAAATGCTATTCATACCAACCTATAGGAACTAATGTCACTGGAAAGGATGACATTAGTAGTGAGAAGGTTGTAAATGAAAGCTTACTTTTGCAGACAGAATGTACACCTATTGAAGATCATGAAGTTACATATTATGGGTTGAAATTGCATTCTACCAATGAATTTCCTGCTGATACTGGACCTACTTCTTCTTACAATCTAACTTTGGGTGCCTTAACTACTAGAAGTGAAAAGAGTGTGTCTGTAGACATTAATAGTGACAAGAGTGCATCTTTGGATATTGATAGTGACATGAGTTCTCCTGCACTTGAAGTTCACAAAGTTCCATCTTCTAAGTTAGATTTTTCATCTAATAATGGCTTGTCGACTGATACTGGACCCACTTCAGTTTACAGTCTCCCTCCAGGTGCTGAAATTACTACTAGAAGTAACAAGAGCGAATTTGTAGATGTTGATGGAGACAAGAGTGTTGTAGATGCTGAGAGTGACAAGAGTTTGCTTGGGAAGACATAATGTGCACCTAATGAAGTTCATGAATTTCCATCATCTGAGTTGGAATTGCATGCTAATAATGAATTTCTTGCTGACACTAGGGTTATGGTATCTTACAGTCTTCCAATGGGTGTTGAACCTACTATTAGAAATGAAAACTTAGCATCTGTAGATGTTGATGTTGAGAAGAGTGCTTTCATAGATGTTCAGCTGGTTGATGTTGAGGATTATGATTACATATAGACTAGTGGGGAGACTCTGGTCCAAGGAAGTCAACCTACAATAATTGTTGACGTATCATACAAAGAAGCTGAAAGAATGTCTAGCAAAGATGGATCTGTTGTTATTGTTGAGAATTCTTCTATTGATGCTGCAAACACAAGAAACCATTTAGGTTCTACCAATGCTAGCTCTATCTCCAGTGGTGTTTCTGTGACAAATTTGAGTTCCATTACTGCAAATCTAGTGAATGACAATCCACCAGAGATAATAAATTAATGTCCCAGGTGAAGACATCGCCAATGTCTGAATGGTAATAGGAATGCTACTACCACCCCTAGGAAGGGGACCTCTATTACATCTCTAGATAACAGCTAAAGAGATAGAGCTGGTGACGTGGGAGGTGTTGAAGATGATGGTTATGGTTAAAATCTAGCTAAGTAAAATATTGAGAAGGGCCACATGGTGACCCCCATGCCCAAAGGGAAAAGGTCCCAAAATTATGATTCCTCGAACTTGACCTGAATTTAGGTTATTTTTTATTTGCAAACAATGTCATGCTTTTCTTTCATCTTGAATCATATGGCTTAGATACATTTTATGTTTGTATGGCTTATACACAATATTTTATTTTTGCAGGAGCGCAAGTAACATAAAGAGCCAACTTGTATATTTGAACATTTTTTTGTTGTTGGACTTCATTCAACACCAATTTTGAGGCCATTGAGATTGCATTTACTTGAAGGAAAACATGGAGATAGAAATGGAAAATGTCAGTGGAGATGTTAATTTCAAGAAACATCCATAACAAGGTCCTCTCTTGACTTTCATTAGAACCTTATGTTTGTGATTTATTATATTTTATAATTTGTTGTGTTTTTTCTTTAACCTAGAAAAAATTCATGCATTTTATTATTGGATAAAAGTAGTCCAGGTTAAAGGCATGGTAGCCGGGAGTCTAACAATTATAATAGCTAAAACTAGAGCTGAGAGAAAATATGAAAAATATGTCATTAGTCTTTTAAAAAACATAGATGGACACAATTCTAAAAAACTGCAACAGCATAGAATTTTCCTGTCATAAACAAAGATTCCTTAAAATAACATATAGTATAAAAAATTATCAGTACTGCCTGCATCTATCTGTGATACCGCTTTACTCTCTCCTCCTTGATTATGCTTTAGATATTCGTTAGCATAAATTATGTCTTCCTTTATCATGCTTTTAGAGGAGTGGTCTTTACACTCCCACTATTGTACTTAGCAGTCCCAAGACATATTTGTGGTCATTTGTTGGACATTAATAAAATTATCTTATCTTATCGTATCTTTTAAGGGGGAGATTCTTCTATTTAAATATTTTATCATTTATTGCTAATTGGAATTTCCCACGTGGTGAACCTGGGAAGTAAATTCAACACGCAGGAGATTAGAGGTTTCCTTGCTAGAAATATGAACTACCTTGTTAATGCATCTAGCAGATCTGATTGCTATTGGAAAATTTTAAGCCACCATGCACTCTAACTATTAACACGTATTGGAATTTGGAAATGCATTTTTAGATCATAAAACCACAAAGAAGGAAAAACAGATATTGAACTAATGCACTGGTACAAATTTTCTTTCAATTGGAATTTTGCTAAACCCACTCATCGACCCTGGAATTTGGAACTAACTTTCAACTAACCTGGGAAGTAAATTCCACAGGCAGGAGATTAGAGGTTTCCCTGCTAGAAATATGGACTGCCTTGTAAATGCATGTAGTAGATCTGAATGGTATTAACAAGATTTAAGCCACCATGCAATCTAATACCTATTGGAATTTGGAAATGCATTTTCAAATCATAAGACCACAACGAAGAAAAACTTATATTGAACTATTGCACTAGTACACATTTTCTTTCAATTGGATTTTTGCTAAATCCACTCATCAACACTGAAAGTTGGAACATTTGCACAATAGTTTAGATGCTTCTTTACAATTTTCTTCATGAATAGTTTACAATTTTCTTCATGAATAGTCTATAATAGTGTATACAATAGGAAACTTCTTATTGGAAATAGAATAAACCCTACTCATGATGCCAAGACATGTCGTCAAGGATAACAACCTTCATAACTACTATAATAGTGACGTCAATATTTTTGTGTAGTAGTTTGAGGCCTATGGTTCAAGATGTAATATTCCAGATTAGTACCGGGATTGTATCCAAGGGAAAGCATGACGTATCCTTACTATCAATTAGACTAGACTCCATAAATAGATTTCTACTAACTTGTAAATAATCTAGAAGACTAGACACCTTCAATAGAGATAAAAATAAGCATAAAAACATAGCTCTAATCTCACAAAAATATGACCATCAATTGAAAGTCATCATGAAAACTAGGAACCTAGTTCTATAAACAATATATACTTAGAAAAAAATTAGAACATGTTATAAGTGCCAAGAAGGATACATGAGATTATTTGCGAGACATGCTCATTGGAAAGTTCACTGACCTATTGAATTTCCACTAGTTACCTCAAGACGGAAGCATTGAAATGCCTGCCTCTATGACAATGGTATATAAGGATTCCTTGGTCTTTTGTTTCTCGATAAATGTAAAGGATTAGGCTTAAATGTAAGGATCTTTTTGCAAGGCATGGGAAAAACTAAAAAATGTATAAGTTCATTGTTAGCGCTAGAAGTTGATTCTAGACTGCAAATAGAATCAAGCCCAGCACATATTGGATTGAGATAGTTTTGGTGTAAAGGTCATAAAAAATAGAATCAAGCCCAGCACATATTGGATTGAGATAGTTTTGGTGTAAAGGTCATAAAAAGTAGGTTACAGCAACGAATCACAAAGGCTCGAAAATATGAGATCCAGGATCAAAAATATCTTAACACATAGAGAGGAGCTTCATAGGTCATTGGCATTCAACTTAAGGCCATACTAAACATGAACACAACAGAAAAAGAGAAAGAACGTGTGGGTAATATGTTTTAATCTTAAAACAACTTTAAAACCATATACAGAAATACAAATTGCAAGTTGCAGGTGATGAACAGAAGAAGCTCTACTGCGATCTGATCAGAACTATGCATGAAAATCAATGCAACGCAGAGATAATCTTTGTATTTCAGTAAGAAGGATAACATAAAAACAAAGAGTACAGTTGATTCATAAGTTGATAATTTATCTCTTGTATTAGAATTCAGAGAATATACAAAGAAAAATATGCACTCTGTAATCATTTTACTCGAACCCCAGCCAGATCCCCCTTACAAAATTTATAGAATTTACAGGACCTGGCTATTACCAGCTTTTTGGATCGAATATAATTCATAAACTAAAAATAAGAACAATTTTAGATTTGTTGCAAGAATCAGGGACTGTTGAATCGATCTTCTAGCTAAAAATATGGGTTGATCTCTCAGGTATCCAATTTCCTCCTCTGCTGCCAAATGTGTGCAAAATAATCTGCCACTTATGTTTAAATTTGGAACCGATAGGATTAAGCTCTTGACTGTTGATCTTTGACTGCTATCGGCTGCCTCCAATTTAGAATATCTGCCCCTCAAATCTAGAACTAATCTAGATTTTACTGAAGATACTGAATCAATCCCTGGAATTCTGGAACTGCTTGCTAATAACAATATGTGAACAAATAAATCTTAAATGGGATCAACACTTATGGTAATTTACCATATTATCCTCTACTTTCGGGTGTTCATCGAATTCACTGAAAAGGATCTTTGATCAACAAAATCGTCATTAAAAGTTAAGCATTATCCTTTTGAAAGATCAATTGAATTCAAAACCTTCGCTAAGTTCATGGGTTTCCAAATTCTCTGTTTCAGAAGTAATTAAAATGAATTTTAATTCCTTACCCTAAAAATGCCACAAATTTGAGTGCCATAAATTTGACCTAAAATTCAATATTCTTTGGCAGCCTTCAGATTTATTGCAAGACCGTGGAAGAAACAATAAAAGAAATGGCAATGATGAAGCTGGATTTCTTTGGAGTAAATTCACCCTTTTGATCATATTAGAAACAAATCTACGGTCACTTATGTGCAATATTGGCAATTTTACATCTATGGTTACTGACAGTTTGATATTTAAGTATCTTCACATGTCCATCATGAAGAAGACCAAATGCACCATCAATGTAGACATTGCATGAATTTAGTCCAGGGCCCTTTCTATTTGAAACCTTCACAATGCGTCTGGATGTAGGAGAAAATGGGAAGTCGAGTTCCACTAGAAGCACCCCCACTCTCAGCTTTGTGACTCTGCCCATAGCTAAATTGCCACTATAAAGAAGCATGAGTATGAATGTCACTACTGGTTTTGTTTCTAACATCAAGTAGCATTCGACCAACAATATCAATGCTTGATACAATCTCAGTTCACTTTATCTGCTTGTACCGTCCAGCATTTTTGGTAAGGGCTTGGCATAAGCATCACTGCCACTTTGAAAGTAAACACAGATCATCTCCATATATAATATAATCAGTATTATACTCATTAACAATCTATTCATAAATTCTTGATTGATTACATATGGAGCTTCTACAGTATCCTCATCCAGTTGTTTTAAAGCATTTGCCATCAATAACAATAGTCTTTTCCAAAGCACAAATGCAGTGTTCTCGCGTGTTTCTTCTTTCCAAACGAGAAGACATGCTTCATCTTTATTTTGACGTCATTTATACAGAAGAAGAATGAGTGGCAGGCGATCTCTGGAGAAAGCATGAGCCAATACTTTAATTTTCATCAACGCATTCTTCCACCATTGCTATTGCTTCACTATAATGCTTAGCATAAAAAATAAGAGCTCAAATAAAGAGTATTGAAGAAGAGTTCATTTGCATCTATCTATCCTTTCTGCGTTAGTGTTTTCCTAGACTTATGGCTAAGTATGAAGCGTTTGACAGGTGAGTGTTTCTCCATCTGACTTCATAGTGCCTTCGTGGCAGTCTTGAACATTCAGAAATCTTTGTGTATGCTTCCTCGGGCACTTGAAAGCACTTTGACATTTGCATTGGCTGGCTTTGGCACTTAGTATCGCCTTTGGCGGCTTGGTTTGATGTTGGCTTGGACCTGGAAATTATACCACATGCAGCAGGCAGAATTGTTTTTTAAAGTGTTTATAATGCAAACTATTTGAAGCACTTGTAGATACGTTGTGCAAAGCTATGGACTCGTGGGCTCCCATGGTGCTCTTGTGGATGGTATAGACATTTTACTTGATACTTGGCTTAACGTATAGAGTAGACTGCTTAATTCGACTTGTGGAGACATAACCAAACGGTGTAGGAAAAGCAAATAAAAAGGTAGTAATAAAAACCCTTTTGTTTTGTTATCATATAATATAAGGCCACCAAGAAGGACATGATATATGAATTAAATTGAAATATAAGGCCACCAACAAGGTCATGATATATGAATTAAACTTTCAATCTAGAGGTTGGAGTTTATGTTGGGTAAAATAGGTTCATTGACTTGTTTTTATATTAAATAAAAAATTATAATAACAATTTTTCAAAAACGTTTTATATTTAAACTAAAATAATTATTTTTTTAAATTTAAGTGAGTTTAGGTAAGACTTAACGAGGGAAATTTTGACATTTCAAATGGAGAGAGAGAAAAATAGGCAAGACTTTGTTTTCTGAAAGACAAAGATATAACGAGACTTGCCAAGCTAAGCTTTGGGGATTTGACAAACTTTGATGCAAAGATTTAAGGCTTGGAAAAAGATTAGCGAAATTAATGCAAACCTGATGAAAGTTTCAAAATTTTGACTGAGACAGTTCCAAAGCTAACATTCACTAAGAATATTTTTAACATAGTTTTAATTAAGAAATTAGAGTGGGAAAGTCCTTTGCATTTGAAAAATTGGGATTCAAATAGAATACTCTCTATCCATCTACCAAAAACACACCTAAAACGTGGTTCAAAAATGGATTTTATCCTTTAGTTTTGAATGCTCCTAGAATTTCATGTAGGAAAAAAGTTATTCCTGATTAGATCGACAACATTCTTGAGCTTGATATGATTGACTAGAGACAAAACTGTTGACATTTCTTTAAATAGACCGATAGTTTGCGGTAAATGCAAGAAAAATTGCATGGAACATACAATAGGTACTATGGAAGTAGGATCGGTTTATGTCGGTTGGATTGTTGCATCAAATCCTGGTTATGATTCTTAGTCAACTACCATCCTTGCAAAGCAACATGACCATAAACAATGAAACATGTTGTTGTGTTTTTCATATACTATTTGGAAGCTAGGCGACTGGTGTCTACTTCCTACATCTAAAAGGAGGATGTCAAAAGCTACTTTGCCTATCGTAGATGACATTGTATCCCACAAAAGAGCTCATTGAAAATATAATTTTCTTGAAGGGGAACTATTTGTGGGAAACAAATAGACTAATGTAGGTGAATTGGTAATAGGTACAAGGACATGTGGTGTTGATTCTATTACTTTGATCCCCATTGATGATCCTGGGGATCTTGACTTCTTTCCTGAACAATTTGTATTGAAGAAGTGTTTGACTAATGATGGAGAGGTTTCTGAAGCCAAATGAGTAAGACCTGTAAAAAGTTTGGATTCAAAGGAGAAAACAAAAAGACTAAGGTGGTTGAAGCTTGTGGATGAATCACAGTATTAATTACAATATTTATTCTCAACTGATAGAATTGCTACGATATTGGTTCTTGTCCTTGAGGTAAGTTTCACTCTTATCTAATGGTATGGCTTGTCTTGTAATTCATAGCTCGAGCTTTGGGTTTCCATGAGACCAAAATAATAGCTTCATCAACCGAACTCCCAATATTTTTTCAACATACTATTGAGAGAAAAAATAGGAAGCCTACTCATTGGGACCATAACCTTAGAGAAAGTTGTCATCATGCAACATAAAGTAGGGCTCTGCTTCCAAACACAAGACAAGTCATGTCATAAGTATTTTATAACCAACTACACATGAAAAACTAGAATCTCTACTTGAAAATAAAAGAAAGAATTATAAGAACTTCATTATATCCCTCAAGGGCAAGGAAGAGGTTGTGTTTTCTTAATGTTTGTATAGTAAGAATGGCACTTTGACAATGCATATTTTTTGGTTAGAAAGAATTGATGTATTACATTATTTTTTTTACTATTGTTGAGCGCTACTCTTCCCTACAAGAAAAAGTCCATGCTACCAAAAATAGCCATAAGCCACACTCCATGAAACTCTTAGTGAGAGGAGATTTAAAAGTTGAGGGATCACGCTCTATAACCAAAAATGATATGATGCTAGTGTTGCATTATAGCATGCTCAAGAATGGTGTCAAACTTGTATTGGTAGTAAGCAATTATTAGAAAGAAATATGCACTTTGTATTTGAATTTTTGTAAGTTTGTGCTCCACTTATTAGTTTCAGCTACAACATCCTTATCTGCTATGTAGTCTTGAATTTTTGTTAACATTTGCAAGTCAAAGCAAAATATTATGAATGTCAACGAGGATGCTTATATTTATATTGGTGTTCTTGACACCTCTCATACCCTATTTGGTTAGAGTTTTTTCAATAATTTAAATTTAACAATCATGTATGTATGTATGTATAGATTATAATATCACTATATATAGAAATAATCTGACAAATTCCAAGGTGTCCCATACCTATTTCAATAAAACAAAATGATATGGCATTATTTTTTGGTAAAAAGTTATATATTAGCAAAGAAAAATATACAAAGTAGTTTCAATCTCGTTCTTGTCCCTTGACAAACTTCTCTCCTTGTATCTTCTAACTTTTAATTCATTCAAGTCTCAAGACTTATGAGTAGTGTAGCACGATGTTTTTGAGACTTGGGAGTACTCGGGAGTCTTGCAAATTCAACCCTCACCTCGAGTACTGTATGGATACTTGTCTGGAAACTCTCCAAACTTGTCAAACTCGCCAAAACTCATCGGTACTTGTGAAAATTGGGTAGACGCATCCAATACTCAATGGAGACTCGCGTGGGCTCTTATGGACATAGAAAATCCACCCATGGAAAAGGCCATCGACAACCCTCCAAATTCCCTTCAAACTTATGCTAGGAACATCAATCTGCTGACATATCTTGGTAGTGTTTTAGGGATAAACATAGGTATATCAAATTCGTTGTAAACAATGGAACACACCACTAGTACAATAATCACCCATAAGCTGTCATAGAATGTTGATATAAAATCAAATAATGAAATGCTAAATATTGCAACACTATTGTAGCAACACATTCACCTTCAAAAGCTTGGGGCTTGGTGTCTTTATTTCATAGAGGATTGTTCCTAATCTCAATGTCATGAATTAGGACCTCGAAAGGTTTCCTTGATGCAAAGTATTCCTACTGTCTCAAAAGATCCAAATATTACCTTCAAATTCTCTCATCCTAGATGTCTTCTAACTACTCCAGGACAAAAAACCAGCGCACATGTAAAATACATAAGCAACCTGAGTCTCCAAGTGCATCATACTCAACAATGAGGTGAACCCATTCATATATCTTTATATATCAGCATGCCTTATAACAGGTCCAACCCATGAACCACTGGATTCTTCATAGTTTAGACAAGGTTGACCACAAGATATTATTGAATGCACCTTCACATTTAGACCCAATGATGAGACTTCTAGTGATTGTTAAAGGTATAGTATGCCCTGTCAATACCCTAAGAATACATCTTTTGGTCTAATGAACTGTTACTTCAAGCTCAAACATGCTAGTGGTTTTCACAATTGCTATAGATTCACATATTCCTTTGAATTGAATCATATTACTCCTCATGCTAGTGGAAGTCTCACCTGGTATTGAAATTTATTTACTGCCACCAAGACAAAACCTTGCACAAACATACTTTTGTTGAATCAATGGTACAAAATTTGTAACAATCCATGGACTTAATATTTTGGCATCAATTTCAACATACTCCAGTCATATGACTTAAGGTTATGACCTCATATTGATGTTCTGCAACAAGCCTACACTGAAGCTACGTGACCACAATTTCAGACGTGGGGGTTTTTTGCATATATGAAAATTCTCTTTTACAAAAAGTGCACTGAAACTCTGCAAGAACTTTTGGGAAAAGTTTCCATACATTTTCTGACGGATTCAAGCATAATAGAGTTGAATTTTTTAGCCAACATTGATGTTAATTTTGCTAATGAGTAATGGTTATACATGTGGTCGGTAACTTGGTGTTCCTTACATCAACTATGCTAGCTGCCATATACATGTCATGCGATCAATTTTACAAAGCACATTGGAATGTGAGAATATGTCCAGTAAAATGGAGAATTTCTAGCATGGTGATATTCATCATCATCACATGCAATGGCTAGTAAAGAGTGAGGATCTTGAGTTGTATAATTGGAAAACTAAGGGGTATGCTTCTTACAAATTTTTGAATGCACTTAGTCCAAATAAGTTTGAGATTTTGGGCAGACTGTTTGTATGTGATATGACCATTAAGGGAGGGTGAATGAATTAGAGTGACTATATGACCTTGAAGGGCTTGTTTTCCAATGACCCATTTTGTATCATTTTTGGCCCATTACTATCAATGTCCTTGTTTATCATAATGATTCTAAAATGATCATGTATTCATGTTGTGTTTGGCGTTGGAATATTATTGATTCATGTGGTTGTTATGCTTATTACATGCATATTTTAATTTCACATGTTATAACTTTTATATTAGATGCCTTAGGGTGTTAGATTTAGTATGGAATACATTACATGGGAGATCATGCCTTTATCGGAAAGCGATTTTAACTTGGAAGAATTATATATGAAGATGTCCATGTGCCTTGGCCCCTTTCTACTATGACTGTAAAAATAGTTGATTTTTTTTTTTTTTACATTGTTTCTAGACATACGAGGAAGGTACTAAGTAGCTATGCTAATTATACCACTTGTTTAGTAAAATATTTGCCAAGACTTCACAAAGTTTTAGAATTTAATGAAAGTTTTAGAATTTAGAATTTACAAAGTTTCAAGGTATAATTCTTTGAATGGTGCTAGCTCAATGGAAGAGCACCTGCTTTTCAAGTAGGAGGTTGGTGGTTCGATTCCATTGTGCTCTAATATTCATAGGGAATGGTGATGATCACTATCCGTTCCTAAATATGTATCAATAGTGAGGGTTGTTAAAAATACATCATCAAAGGTAATTTTCTATATATGAAATGGTGACGATCAATGAACGTAACCATATATATGCATCAATAGTGAGGTCCATGAAAGGTCCATCACCATAAATCATTGTTGTTCATAAATGGTGATGGTCACTATTCGTCATTATAATAATTATTTGTGATGGAACTTGAATGTCACCACATTACCTATACTTTTGGTGGCGCGGCCTTTGGTGACATTCATCTTTTGGTGATGGTGGCTCTTTTGACCATCACCAATGAGCTTATGATGACAGTTTTCAACCCTCACCAAAATATACAATGGTGACGGCGAACAAACGTTACCATAACAATAGTGAGGGCCATGAAAGGTCCATCAACCTAAATCAATGTTGTTCACATGAAATGATGATGGTCCCTATACATCATTATAATCATTATTCGTGATGGACCTTGAATGTCACCACATCACCTATACTTTCGGTGACGATGCCTTTGTTGATGTTCAATTTTTGGTGACGAGCACTCTTTTGACCCTCACCATTGAGCTTATGGTGTCCTTTTTTTACCCTCACCAATGACCTTTCTTGTTGTAGTGGGTAATCGCTCTTAAAAGGAAGGAATTGTAACATGACTAGGTATTGTAGCATTGTAAATATCTTTGATTGTGTGAGAGATATTGTGAGAGAGTGAAGATGAAGTTGCAGCGGATGTGCTACAGGTTTTATCCCTTCATTTGTTGGATGGTATAATAATAAGGAATGACAATTTATGTGTGGACGTAACGCATCTCGGGTGAACCATGATATATTGGTGTCTCTCTTGTAATTTGTTTTATGTGATTTATATTTGCATCTTGTTCATTGTTATTGCTCTGTGGTCCTGTTTTTCTAACAGGTAATGAATGAAATTCATCAAATGCCATACTCTGGAAATTCAAGATTTCAAAAGACAATAAAAACATCAAGGAAGAAATAATTTTGGCATGGGATGGAAAATGATGTAGCAGAATACATTTCCCGGTGTAAAAAATACCAACAAGTCAAGGTAGAGCATCAACATCTAATAGGACTATTGAAACATATAACCATTCCATAATGGAAGTTGGAAGTAATTTCTATGGATTTTATAACAGGTTTTCCAACGACAACAAGACAACACGATTCAATCATGGTTGTGGTGAAAAACTATCAAAGGAAGCTCATTTTATTCTAGTTAGTTCCACTCATAAAACAAGTGACAACTAATATCTTCATGAAAGAGATATTCATATTGCATGGGTTACCCAAATAAATAGTTTCATATCAAGATGTAAAGTTCACATCCAATTTCTGGAAAGGGTTATTTTAGGAGTTGGGGACTTAGCCAAATTTTAGTACATCGTATTATCCTCAAATAGATGGTCAAGCTAAGAGGGTGAATCAAGTTCTTGAAGACATGTTAAGGATGTATGTGATGGATAAACCATCCAAGTGGGAGGCTTACCTACACTTGGTAGAATTTGCATACAATAATGGACATCAAGCATCCTTAGGAATGAATCCATTTCAAGCATTGTATGGCAAAGGATGAATAAATCCAGTGAGTTGGGATAGTCCAATAAACAAAATAGTACTTAGGCCATAAATGCTCAAGGAAATGGAAGAGGAAACTGTTAAAATCTGACAGAATTTAAAGGAAGCCCAGGATACGCAGAAGAGCTATGCATATTTAAAAAGAATGCAAAAGGAATTTAAAGTTGGTGATCATGTCTATTTGATAGTAAAGCCAAAGAAAAGTTCCATATAGTTGAGAAGTTGTGCCAAGTTAGTACCAAGATATAGTGGGTCATTCAAAGTCCTTGATAGGATAGGGCCAATTGTATATAGGATTGCATTACGTACTAACATCAGAGCTCACAATTTTTTTCATGTTTCTTTTCTTAAGAAGTATGTACATGATCCTAATCATGTAATCGATTGGAATGTTATTCAGGTCGAACCCGAGGGAGAGCTCCAATTGGAACCTATGTGCATCCTTGAGAAGAAGGTAACTTTGATATGGAACTGAGCGATCATACTGGTAAAGGTGCAATGGAAGCACCTTGGACTTGATGAAGATACATGGGAGTTGGAGGATGCCATTAGAGAGGCATACCCATTTTTGTTCAGTTTTGAGAACACCAAGGACATTGTTGTTCTAAGGGGGAGGGGAATGTAACATCCCCATTTTAACCCTTGGAATTATGGGCTTGATATGTAAATATTGTAAGTATGCAGTGTATGATTTCTAGCATGGAGATCAAGGCCAAGGCCCCTCTAGTGAATGATTTGATTATAAAGGAAAATATTTTATATTTTGTGGACATGTGCTAGTCATCCATGGAAAAATGTAAAAACCATGTAAATATTTATAGTGTTAATAAAATTCCAAGAGATGGCTATGGAAGCAACTAAAATGAGGGGGATTTTTGTATCTACTAAGGAGAGGTGAGGCATTATGTGTTAAATCATTTGTTTCCAAGTTTCATCTTGAGAATCCATGTGCCATGAATGGTAATCAACTACCCAAGTGGACTTCCTTGCTGATATTAATTATGTTGTAAGGAAATTGTTGAAAAATCGGCTCATGAATTTAATGGAGCATGGAAACATTCCATAAATTCATATGACTGATTATGGGATTAGTTTTTGGTACCCAGAAGTCAATTTCCCTCATGGGAATTCATTTTCCCTTCATTCCCATTCCATGGTTGGGAAACCAGAATCCAATCTTCAACAAGCCATGCTTTCCCAACGAGAAGAATAATATAAATCATAACCCGAGAAAAATCCATATTTTAGGGTTATGAAATCTAGTGGGGAATCCATATATGTCAATCCTGGGGAAATTTTGAAAGTGTCGAAAGATTGACTATCCATGGTAGAAGCCAGATTTGGGAGCCTGGAAATCAAACTTCATGGTTGAAGTTAGTGTGACCATAAATCAGAAAATCCAAGAGAGAATTGATGTCAGGGATAGATCAGAGGTTCGAATGGTTTTATAAACCCAGTAAAGGCAAGAAATCTCTAAAGTTTTAGTAGATTGGACTTTTCTATGCCCACCCTGAATAACACTAGAGGGAAGGGGTACCTGAGCGACTCTATAGAACATAATGGGGCCTTCCTTGTATTGGGTGTGTTAGGTAATGTGGGTGCAAAGTCTATCTAAGTCCAATTGATATGCATGTATCTATGTGGTTGAGCTCATTGGCTTAGCATCCACCTTCCTTGTCTCTCTACATGTTCGATAATCCCAGTTGTGTGCTGGTTTGGCATGAGTGTGTGATCCTATGGCTCCTAGTGAGCCTCTGTAGTTCCTCCTTAGTAAATACATAGCCCAACATGGGGATGGCCTCTCAGCAGAGAGATAAAGTGCTGGACAAATTTCCTACATTTGGGTGGAATGTTGCTCTTCCATATCCAATTGCTTGGCAAATTCATTGAAAAGATAAGTGTTTAACTGTTAATTTATTGTTGTGTTTGAATGTGCATTATTATTATTATACATGTGATGAATATGTTTTTATATGCACGTTGGGTGTGTTGAATGAGTTTACCTTTCACTGTGTGTTTTATTATGCATCTGCACACAAATTAAAATACTTATGAATTTCATAATATGGCTATGAGGCCAAAATTTAGAAACCCATAGATCATTCATGTCCCCTACACTAGTATGACTAATGGTGGGGACGTGACATCTAGTACACATGTCATCATCCCAAGGGCACATGTCGTGGGGACAGTTTAATTCCTTTGTTTGTTTAACTTTATTAGTTATTTTTCTTTTATCTTAATTCTTTCCATAAAGAGACCGGGACCCCTCATTCATCGGTCATCCCCATAGAAAAAGCATACATTTACCATAGTTCAATAAACAAACCAAATATATAGCATTGTTAATCATAGAGTTCCATTCTTTACAATACTTAGCTGCATATAGGTGTTGGCATTCTGTTGTATTACAAAACCAAGTATGATTGATTTTGAAAGGAATCAATGGTTTCTAGTCGTCCTTCTCAAGCTTAAGAATAATATGAAGTGGTAAAATATCCCACAAAATTTGACCCATGATTTAAGTATCAAATTAAAATTGTAAAGAGCACTAATAAAAAGAAATGGTCTTACCATTTGAGGTCCCCTCTCCTCCACGTCTTACATTTCTCTAGTTAGGGATAAATTTTACTAGCTCCACATCAATCAAATGATGAGACTCGAACAAGATGATTACATAGTATCCTAGAGGATCCATTCTAGTTGATTCCCCATATAACCCTATATTTTAAGGTTATATTTATGCCATTGGGCCTAAGATCACTTTATCACCTTCCAACATACCTTTTTTAGCTCAAGAGTCCTAGAACAATTTCCAATTTATAAGTTTAATATTTTTTCCACTCTATTTGGATTCCAATTACACCACTAACACTAAGTCTACTGGTGAAGTGGTAATAAGGTAAAGGTTAGGGCTCCAACTAGTAATAAGTCCTCTGTAAATACCCTCTACATCAAGAGTACAAAAGGACAAATCCTTTAATATTTTATATAAAGAATATATCACTTTCTAACAAGAGCACATTGTTTCTTGAAGAAAAAATATCATGTTTGACAACTTCAAAAATATTTTTGAGGGTTTTTTTTTTTTAGGCATCCCCTACCCCTATAACATTTTTAGATAGAATGATCATAAAAAATCCTTGAGAAGGGCCTTCCTTAGTACTCTGAGGGCCCGACTGATGGTATGTTCCTTGTCTTCTCTTATCCCCTGTTTAGCATTGTATTTGGTTATGGATAAGTTTTACTTTTAATCATTAGAGGTAGGAATTTCCTTGTCATAAGGAATTCATACACCTAATACCTCCATATTATTCTCTAAAACCTTTTTGAACATAAGCTCGTAGCTATATTTCAAAGGTAAGTAAGAAGAGGGTGTATTTTTTCTCTTTTATTGACCACCAAGATAAGGTTTATTTCAAACCCACATTCAAAAATAAATTGGTATTCCCCTCTTGAAGAGGCTTTGATAATGGTAATATTAGGGTCGACACCTAAAACCTTATCCAATTTGTTAACTAGAAAGTAGAAAACCTATTCAGAGTGGGACCTCTCCTGCAAAAAGTTTACAATGCCAACTTTTTTTATATACCTATTCCCTTGTGTCTTAACTCAAGTTTATATGACCCTTTGAATAATTAGATAACAGAGAGCCACTCCTTAACTAAAGAACACAAAGGAAAAGGAAGAGATGTACCTTTTATCATCAATAACGTAGCTAATCTGTGATATTTGGGCTCTCTGGAATAGAAATGGATTGTTATTTAGTACCACCTACCCTCCAAGGTTTTTCCTTTGAATCTTTGATAATATCTATCAAACCTGCCTTAAAATTGAGAAAACTTCTTTTATCAAAACTTTCTTACCATAATTATTGTTGAACCCATCACTAGGGAAATAAATCTACAAGTGACCCACCTTGTGACACATAATACATCTAAGGGAAAGATGCTAATTTAAACAATATCCTGGTAGAAATATCATGGGCATCTTTCATGGTCCGCTTCATCCAATAAACCCTCACAAAGATCCAATTCCACCATAACTTTTTCAATTCTCCTATCCATTTTTTATTTTTGTTTGTAAAAATACTTCTCATATTTACATAAAATTATTTATGGAAGAGAAGAAAAAGTATAATAGGAGTGTATTTACAAAGATAATTGCATCATCATCCTAAAAGAAACAAAAATAGAGGGAATGTTCAAAGGAAATTACATCTTCTTTCTCATAGAAACTAAAACAACAATAAAATATAAATAGGCATCTAAATCCAATCCCTTGACATCTTTGATTAACAAAAATCCTTTAGCTAACAATTGGATATGTACCTCATATCTATTTTTTCGATCTACTAAATATCTTCAAATGGGATAAACCACTCAATGGAATTATCCATATTCTTCATAAAAACCTCATTCCAAACAATCATTTGAACACCAAGGAGAAAAACCCAAATTTTCTGAATATGGTTGGGTTCCCTTCTTGGATCAAAACATAAGGTCCATGGTTAAAAAAGTAACCCTGAAGACCCCCAACTCCAATCTCACATTTTGATGATGGCCACGCTTGCATTTGACTTCAAAATAATACAAATCCAATTGGTAAGTGAATTTGAAATTTTGGCATATATAGCCTAGAACTAGGAGCATGTTAGTTGAAATCCAATCATGTAGAGAAACTTCTTACATGAATTTACCCATAGATATTCTAACAAATACCAATACCATCATATCCTTTGCCTTTGAAATATGCAAGTCATAGCCAACTGCCATCCCAACCCGATCCGATCAAGATCAACAGAACCCACTTGCAACTCATTCAAATCCACTTGCACATAAGCTAATGAAGGAAATGATGGAGAAAGACCACCCGACAAACTGCATGTCTAGAGAATATGTTATTTGGAAAAAATTTCAAGGGATTGGATCCACTAGAAGCACCATCAAATAGTGTATATCCTCCCCCCCTAGACTTTAAATCCTGATTAAATGGTTTAGAGCTCTCCTATATTTCACTAGTATATGTCCTCCTCCTCTCCATAGTCCACCAGATCCATGCCATCATCCATGGAGAGGTACAACAATTCTTAATTATTGGATTTGGGTGACAATATTGGTGGAAACCCCCCAAAATTTGACCTCATAGACTGCTAGAGTTACTTTGACATTGAATTAATAATGCTTATACATGTTTCATAGGTCGACTATTCCTAGGAAAAAGGTCTATAACAAGATTTTTAAGGGCCCACTGGTTCTAGTGTTGAGAGAGATTGGTGATTAATGACATTGTGAGATAATGACAAAATTGATCTTTTCACTGAAACATCCCTACAGGGGCTTTGTAGAAGGAACATCCCTATGGAACATGTAAAGACATCCTTATAGACCAGTAAACCTTAATGTTGAGACAATGTGAAACATAAACCATTAAAAAAATATTAATAATAATGATTGATTTAAATATTTTAGCTTATTTCTCTCTTAAATTATAATTATATTTCACTTCTATATTACTAAAACCATCATAAAACACAATTTCATTAATTAAAATATATTTAATTTAAAATTTATAAAAATCCATTATTTCAACTCTACCTTTTATTATAAATTTAATAGTAATATTATTTTAAAATATAACAATATTTAATATACCATATTAATTTCAATTAACAATTACCTACCATGATCATTATAATTTTCATCGGATTCATCCAGTCTTTTGGAATAAGATCATTATACCTACTAAATTTAACTCAACCATCACAACAACATACTTTTCCATATTCACTTGGTCCACTAAGGACCCATAATACCACTTTGTGACCAAATCTAACGGTCATATAGCCGACTCCAAATTCATGGTCACATTTGTCACATTATGAACGTCATATATATTCTCCACATTTATTTTATGAATTCCTCAATACTTCGTAAGGTAGTCGTTCTGTTCTGCACTCTAAATTTTTGCGCAAGTCATTTTCGTTGGTGCTCGCTTACTTTGCCATTGGGATTTAATTTTTAATTATCTGAACCAGAGCAAGACGCCATGCAGAGCGTTAATTCTGTAACTCGAAGGTAGGGTTTTTTTTCTTTCTAACAGGTATTGCTTACTCAAGTCCAAATGGTTTAGCTGTGTATCAAAACATGGGTAACTCTGTTTCATTAATAGGGTGTCTGTGGGAACGGTGATAAGTATTCAGAAAGTGTGAGTTTAATTTCGCTGTTGGAGACTATAGCTTACTGTTTTTTAACTGTAGTGGATTTTGGTAAGGATTTCGCCTGTGAAAGTTCGAAAATGTTAGTTGGTTGTAAGTACTTATAAATGAACATGTATTGCGTAGTCTAGGGTTTGTCTTCGTATAACAAGATATATGGTTAGTTTCACTGCCAAGGAACTATAGGGATGATTAATACAATTTAGGAATTTTTGTTTCAAGCTATCTATTCTAAAGATTGGATTGTTGAAGATAATGCTGTTCAACTGTTTTGATCGCTTTCATATTTTGTACAGATTGCAGTCCGAGCTGATGGAATTGATGGTACTTTTCTTACTCTTATTCCATTTCTTTCTGTTTGGGTTATCCCCTATTATATCATGTTTTAAGTTCATTCATGCCCTATGCATTTTCATTTATGCACAGGGAATAGTAGGGGGTGTTGAGTTATGCCCTTTATCATATTTGGAGTAGTTTCAAAGCTTTCGCCATTTTTTTAATCTAGCACCACATTATATGCAAAACATCATTTTGATTTCCTTGGTTCTATGGGAGCACTTGTACTAGTTTCTCTGATGGAAAATAATTCATCTCTAAAATATGAACTTCCTAATTCCTCTGACGTAGCAAACCAATTCCTAACACCACGGCTTCTAGAATCTATTTGAATGCATTTGAGAAGAAGAACCCTGCTTCCTCGCGACTCTACTTTCTTTTTTAGCGTTTGTTATTCTCTGCCTGCCTAATACCCTGCATATGCAGGTTTCATTTCATGTTGTATTTGGTTTTCTATTTTATTCTGTGTAGTGTGCATATTAATCCGATGTTTATGTAGCAATCTCCATGTTTTGGTGCTATATTTTAGTGATTTTATTTTACTTCCCAGAATACATTTGTTATTGTCTAATTCTTCTTAAATCTTCAGATGAGTGGTGGTCCTGGGATTTCAGCTTTTCCAGAGGCGGATAACATGTTCTCTTGGGTTGGCACCATAAATGGTGGAAAAGATACTGTTTATGAGGGTCTGGCATATAAACTTTCTTTGCATTTTCCAGAGGATTATCCATTCAAGCCTCCTCAAGTGAAATTTCAGACACCTTGCTTCCATCCTAATGTTGATCACCATGGAAACATCTGCTTAGACATTCTTAAGGTAGATTTGTTGTTTCATGTCTTTTTCCTTGGTGTCTAGTTTTTGACAGCTACTTGCAAGCACCTATAAGAACAAAGTATGGCGTGCAATCTATTATCTTTTGTACAGTGATTCCCAATGGAAATTTGTTGCAGGATAAATGGTCCTCTGCATATGACGTTCGTACTATTCTACTGTCTATTCAGAGCCTTTTGGGAGGTAAATAAGAACTTTAGGATGATCAAATTTGTAATTTTATATTTCTTGTTTTGGTTTTCAAACTCATCCAGCTATCTATTTTACTGTGTAGAACCAAATAATGAATCTCCTCTTAATAACTTCGCCGCAGCTATATGGAGCAATCAAGAAGGTAATGCTTGTAATTGTCCCATTATAAGATAAAAACATAATTAGTGATAAAAGCATAATTATTGAATTAATTTCGTCTTGCTTTTGACATAGTACAGTTAGGAAATCTCAGTGTAATACTGATTCCTTCTTATAAAACTGTGTAGAATTCAAAAAAGCAGCGCTAAAACAGTACAAGGATGCCGGTGGAGTAACTCGTCAATAATTTAAATTCATCCAGTTCTCAAGATTTTGAGGTCTTTTCTTTGGGCGCAATCAAATTGTACTTAGATGGTAGTTATACAATTTAGTCCTGTATAAAGTAGTGATCATTTATGGACGATCATATTATTCTTATTGCGACTTCATTGGGAGATGGCAATGAAATCTTGTAAAAGATTCATATGCAATTACCCAAAGATGTTGTTTAGGGTGTAATCACGTGAATAACTTGACAGAAAGTTAGACATATGAGATGTTCGGTTATGAACAGATCCAATGAATGAATAATGTTGGATGCTTTTATAGATGTATAGTACTCCTTTTTGCTCTGGTATGTTAGACAGATGTTTGGCAAACTAGTATATGTTGTTATTTATTGCTGGTCTGACAAGATGGGAAACACTTAACAAGTCATTATATATATTATTTTATAAGTGAAAGTGTTTAAAATCTAAATGTTATTAGATCCGATGTCTGGTTATTGGAGAATAACGGAAGCATTAAGTTTGATTTTTTTTATTTTTAATATTGAACATCTTATTAGATTCGATGTCTGGTTATTGGAGAATAATGGAAGCATTAAGTTTGATTTTTTTTTATTTTTTTTAATATTGAAAGATGTTCAAGCAAAGTTTTTAAGATTTTTTTGTATATGGTTGTTGAATACCATCTTGAAAATACCTTACTGTAATGTTATTGAAAAGGTTGGGCAATAGTTTTTTGCAACTGCATTCTAATATTGAGGCTTTTTTTATAACCAATAGAATAATTAAAAAATTAAAATATAATGAATATTTTTGTTTGGTTTTTATTCAGTTGGTTTAAAATCAGATATAATTTTATAATTTCATATATATATGTTTAATAATTATCTAATTAAGTAATTAGTTAATAAAGTTTAGATATTGTAAATTTTAATGTTAATTGATTTTAAATGTTATAAGTTTGAAATTTTTTAATTCTATTTTTCCTACCCATTTTGCATATCAGGTTGCTACTTGTTTTGTGAATTAGTTGTATATCACATTGTTACTTGTTTTGTGATTTTCAACATTTGTGCCATCTTTGGCCTACAACTTGTCTTTGTTCATTATGTCATCTTCAATTCCCATTTTTTTACTAGTGATCATATTTTGGTTTTTTCTTCATATGATGATAGTGAGGATGAAAATCCACCTCCCCTTGCTTACCTTCCTCAAGACGAATCCATTGAACATGAATTTGCACCAACGCCACTGCTTCCTAGATGGGTTCATACAACACAATAAGAATCTACAGATCTTTCCAGCGATTGTTTATATCAGCACCGAACATGTTCAAAGTTCTATGGAGCCTCTTTCCTTTTTGCTTAATTTTTAGACACTCATTATCCAAATACATTTGCAAAAGCTTCTAACCATTGAGATTAGGATGCAACAATGAACGAAGAATATCATTCCTTAATGGTGAACGATAATTTGGATCTCGTACCTATTTCAAAAGGAAAAAAACTTTTCAAATGTAAATTGGTGTATATAACTAAGTATGCTAGAAGTGTTGTAAGAAATAAGGCCCAACTAGTTCCCAAAGGATTTTCTAAAACTGAAGGGATTGACTATAATGAAAACTTTGGCCCTATTTCCAAAATGAACTATGCATGCCTTGTTCTAGCCCTTGCTACTTCACATAAATGGGAGGTCCATCAAATGGATGTCAAACCTGCCTTCTTGCATGGGGATTTACAAGAAGAAATTTACATGGAACAACTTCCTAGCTATGTTCAAAATTACACCAACATTGTTTGATGTTTTCATAAATCTCCCTATGGACTTAAGAAATATCATCAAGCCTGGTATGCCAAAATGAATAGCTTTCTTCTTAACACCATTTTTTCTAGATGTCATTTTGACCCCAATGTTATTCCAGAACCAAGAAACCATAGAGCGAGTTTTATATCGAACGCATGATAGCATAATGAACGATACTATTATTAGATGTACAACATTATATTGAGGGTCCTCACTCTTATAAAGTGTTTAGAGAGACCAAAACCAACTAACTAAAAACCTAACTAATTAACCTAAGTCACATAAGTGACTTTATTACGTATGTAGCCTTATATCTTAACACCCCCCATAAGGCATACAGTATTGATATCAAATACATATACTGAAAAACACATAAGCTGAAAAAAAAAAACAAAGGTAGACATCCTTCTTAAGCTTCTTCTTTGAAAACAATTCTTAGACTAGGTTGAGCTCCATCAAGATGCCTCATAACTCTTGTAAAGGTGTACCTCCTAATTTGAATTACTGAGTTCCCAGATTCCACCTCTCCGAATTCTTGAATCACAAATCTCTCGAAGTCAATTACTAGACAACAATCCACATGCATGTCACATAACCTCACTAATAGACTACAATCCACATGCATGTCTCAACCAATGAGGTATCTTTCTCGAGATCCACAACTTTTGAACTATCTCAGAAACCATCAATACTAAGCTATTAACTTAACCCTTCTTGTCTTCAAAGCACGAGCTTCCTAAAATGCATAAAATCAATTTTATTCATTAGATTATTCACCACTATCAACATCCAATGGATCTTCAACAATGGCTACACTTACTATATGTTGTTTATCTTTTAAATTTCCCATAAGAACGTCATTGGCTTGTTGTCTACAATTCCAAGTTGTTTGACCCAACTTTTTACAATAGTGGCATTACGTTCCCTCTTTGTCTTGTGTTGATCTATTGTATTTGTTTCTTGCATAGAATGCAAGTTCTGGTTGGCTCACCTTCACCGGTTCTTTTTTATTATGCTAGCAATGTTCCAATCATTTCATCCAGGCTTTGTGAAGGTAGCTGACTCAAGGTAAAGATAGCACTATTGTACTTAGGAGGAAAACTATTCAAGAGAATAACATTGGCATCGTCCACATCAACTACAACCTTAACTTCTATTAGTTTTCTAAGGATATAACTCATATTATTGGCATGGATTGACATAGTAGCTTCTGTTGACATCTTGAAACTAAATAATTGTAACTTCGGAGAAAATTTCGCATTCACCACTTGTGCCCCAAATAACTTGTTTAAATTTTCCCATTTCTCCTTGGAAGACTTGTCCGGATCTACATGATGCAACTCTGAATTTGAGAGGACAAGGCCAATAATGGTGTTTTCCTTATCAACTCTGTGTTTCCATTCTATCAACTTGTTCACATCTCCAAGTGATGAATGGTTCCATTCCTTTCACAATACCCCATATATTATTATTCGTTAATTGCATTTAGAGCTTTACTTTCCATGTGTAGAAAGTAAACCTAGAGTATTTACCTAATGACATATCCATGATTGATTAGATCTTATTTCTTTCCCTGCTAAAAATAAATAAATAATGTTGGAAATTATATTTCTAAAAATACAACAATAAAATTGTTGAAAATTACCCTTCACCTGTGTACGGACCATACAACAAAGTGCCTATCTCCAAATTGGATGCTTTAATAGTTAATTTGTTGGAAGGAAGATCATAGATATTTGTCTCTAACGAACCATATCTTGATTATGGTTGTTCAACATATTAAAAATAAATAAATAAATAAAACAGCAATTATGGTAAAGTCGTCTGCTCACATTTAAATTGGCAACGACGGCGACTAGAATGGGCTCTTGTATGGGCTCTCAAATTCATGAAACAATACACCATGGCATGAGATGGCAAGAGATACGGGCACAATTTCGTGACTGGCGACTTAATACAGTAATAGGGATGGCAGGGGCTCAATCTTTGAGATTGCGACTTCTTGTTCTTACACGCAGATTACATGTTGGCTCTCTAAAAGTGGTTGCTCTCTTCCTAACAATGTAATATGTCTCTAATCCCTCAATCGATGTGGACTAGGTCGTGGCTCCTCTGCACAACGGCTCTGAATCTTACATGTTAGCAGCTATGTAAAACTGATTCGAGGGTTCCTTCAGCATTTGGAAACACTCTTCTTCAAAGGGAAAGTGGCATAACATTAATTGACTAAAACAGCAACTACATAAAATACAAGCAAAGAACATGTATTGGCTGCTTTGATACTATATTTCAATAACGAGAGATCAATAACACAATGAGAGATCAATAATACAATGAACAATATTATTACTAGCATAACAACATTTTTAAATGTGGTTGATATTTGTCCATCAACCTATATCAACCATGACCACACATTTAAAAGTGGAAAGAAGTAGGCTAACTACGCAACATCTTTGATTCTGAGAAACACCAAATCATTATCTTCGATCATGTTTCCGGCACCCCATCCCCACTCTGTTTGAGCCCCGTTACCATCCAGCACAGCCTGCAGGGTCCCACTAAGTAGCAAACAATACCGACCAGTTATCAGACCATCTACATGCCTATCATGCATGTACATGCCATCATCATCAACCATTGTGATCACTCACAAATTTGTACATGCCATCATCATCAACCATGGCAGAGGCATTCAAAATCCAATTCACTTTCGCGATGGAGTTGTCCAGTACACAACTGAAAATGCGATGAAATAAAATCTTTGTGTATACAACTGAAATATCGGTTGCCCGCTACTCCTGCCAAGGTAATTAGGCAACTTCCAGCACATTATAGCACCAACTTATCTAATAATTCTCTTGAAAATAGATAATTTGGTGCTCGAATACAATTAAATGAGGATATAATAGCCAGGTAAAATAGAGCAATGAAAAATATAATCAAACATGGTACTAGAATTCTATAGGAATTAATTTGAACTCAATATTAAAATGGTTTAACATGGAAATCTGTTACTCAAAACTAGTATTGTTTAACCTGTTTGAATATTAAAATTGTTTAACATGGAAATCTGTTGAGATTAGTCACAACTAGTACTATTTAACACGTTTAACATTAGACTCTGTTGAGAATATTATTAATTTAATATTAGATTTACCAAATAAGTGTTTTGTTTTCATCAAAAATTCTATCTTCACTCAAAACTAGTATTGTTTAACCTGTTTGAATATTAAAATTGTTTAACATGGAAATCTGTTGAGATTAGTCACAACTAGTACTATTTAACACGTTTAACATTAAATTCTGTTGAGAATATTATTAATTTAATATTAGATTTACCAAATAAGTGTTTTGTTTTCATAAAAAAATCTATCTTTACAATTATTTTAGGTTAAATTGATCTTCATAACAGAATGCATACCTTGTTTGAGTAGAGAATTTGGTTATTTATATAAAAAAAAATTAGTTATTATTTCAATTTATTGGATGCAAAATTTTGAATTGTTTATATAGAATATTTAATTATTAATATAAAAAATTTGGTTATTATTTTAATTTTTTGGATGCAAATTTTTTTTATTTTTTAATTGATGGGAAAAAAATAAAGTTTAGATTACAAGATGCAGTGACCGATTGAGTCATTTCCTCAATCCTTAACCTTTTATTAATATTAATATTTATTTACTTGATGAGTCTATTATGTTTATATTTATTTTTTTAATTTAAAAGGAAAAACATATAATTAAAGTTAATTTTTAATATTTTATCATCTTTCATTTTTTTAATTGTATTCATATTATGAAAACAGTTTGTAATTTTTTTTAACAATTTAATGAAGCTTTAATTTAATGTTTAATGAAGAGTTATGATGAAATGATAATTATTATTTCAATGTTAAAATATAAAATACATCTTTAAATTTAGCTCAATTTAAAATCTTTTATCATTATTCTTTGTATGGAATATGCTTGATATTTCCATATGATGTAGTGTTTCAAAAATTGCGGTTGTATACATAGGATGCTTAGGGTCTTTATTTTAGATATTTTAAGCTGTATTTTTGTTTTACTTTCTTGTGCTTTATAGTGTTTGGTTGGTTTGGGGTTTTTTTAATTTTTTTTTCTTTTATTTATTTATTTATTATGGTCATAATAAGAATGTTGTCATGTTGTCATGGTTTTTATGTTGTTATAATAACAAACTCTTTATCATATGGATTTTGTTCATGTATTTTTATGTATATATCTTTTTATAGGCAACATTAGATGGATCAAACTAAACTTTCTTTTATGTAGCAAAATCTTTAAATAAGTTGTTACTACTTTGCCTTTATCATAACACACTTCTTGAGAGTTATTTCCTTAGTATGGAAACAAGCTACAAGAGGGCATCACCCATGCCATAACCCTCCTAAGACTATGGCTAGGGTCTCCCTTTAAGGGAGTCACCACCTTCTTTATGTAGCTCCAAAGATGAAAGGAGAGATAGTAATGAAAACTAAGGTTGGTACAAGGATTTGATTCTATAACATCGAGTGTCATGGATGCACTCGCTAGCCATTGTTTCATATTTATGTTTAGGGATAAAACCATTTACTGCTTAATCGATCTAGTGAGCCTTGGATTAGTCCACTTAAGGCAGGAGGATACATTTATCATCAAAGTTGGCTCTAAGCTTATTCTCCAATATGTCCATGATATCAACAGATTGAATACTTTCTTTCATTTTCAAAGAACCATAGGATTGGGGATTGCCCTCTGTTGACCATGATTGCCTCTTTTAGTACATCCCCACTTTGTAGATCCAAAAGGCTTCAGCCTTCAACTTCTAGTGAAGGCAAAGAATGGAATAAAGTGTCAAAAAAAGGCCAAGGTGGCATGGCCATGCTCAATTACCATGACCACAATCCCACAGAACTTGGCCAAATATATATTTTTAAAATTCTTTGAATTGATTATACAAAAATTTAGAAATATGTTACCTTACTATACAATATGATAAAATATAGCTAGCATCTCCACAAAGTGGAAAAATAAAAGGCCAAATGAAATCATCATGGACATATTTCACAAATATATGAAGAGCAACTTCTGTATATTTTTAAAATTAAAACGAAGTATCAAAGTGCTTGTAGAGACCTGTAGAGACTTTTCATTCATGAGTTAAGGAACAATTTGTGTTTGGAATTCTTTTCATACTAGTGTATCATGTAATGAGTATGTAACATGTAATGGGTGTAGATGTTTTATCTCCTCAAACAATATTTTTTTTGTAACATGTAATGAGTGTAAATGGAATCATTTTCCTTTGAACAAGATATGGACATCATTAGAAATTTTTAGGCACAAGGGATGGACCTCAAGACCTTGACAATGATAATGGGGGAAATAAAGGTTCTTGGACCTAGATGAAGCTTTTAATGCTCATGGTGCATGAATGAGTTCTTGAATCACTACATAGGGGTAAAGGGAGGAAATAAAGGAACTAGTCAAGACCTATACTTAACTTACAAATCTAATATATTACTGTGTTCTTAAAAATTGTCACTCGGCTTATCTAAAAGTGACCTTTAATCTCTATGTAAGATATGGGTTCCTATGAGGTTTTTCATACTAGGGATGGATCATGGGGTCTTAGCTATGGTTGAGCAAAGAAAAAAATAGTCATATGACCTAATTGAATATTCAATGGCTTAGGAAACAAAAGAAGGTCTTGAACAACTACACATGCCCTTTAGAGGGTATATTTAGTCACCAAGTGGGATACATATGACATTAGGATATTTGGTCACCAAGGATGGGCATTCAAACCTTAATCATTTACATATGGGAACCATTACAAGGTCCATTGGCCATGGATAAAAAAACATTTTCTTATGGACTAAAAGATGCTTTTTGTGGCTCATGAACAATGCATAGAGTTTGAACCATCGTAGAAACCCTAAAAATCAAATATTTATCTCATAATATAATATCTATGGCATTACAAGGATTGACACACTAGTGATTAGCATCATGAACTTGACCATGGTCGAAGGACAACCAATAGCATCTTAGGGATCTTGGATAACATGCACAAAAGCCCTGCAAATAGAATATTTAACATAAGTATAATATGGGTATGATTATGATCATGGTTCCACCAACAATGCTCATGTTTCCATAAATAGAGCTCATGATTCCACCAACAATGTTCATGGTTCCATTAACTTTGTTTGAGATTCAACCACCAAATGTGCAATATTTTGCCACCAAATATGTTCATAGTTTCATCAACAATAACTTCGTTCAAGGTTCCATATGCATTATTCAGGATTCCACCACCTCGTGATCATTATGTATTACTCACCAAATGGTTCACGGTTCATAAATAATGCTTATGATATTCACAAATGTACCAAAATTGTTCAACTTAGGTTCTTAATTTCATGTGGTTTTGTATGTATTGTACATGGTTCCACCCGCATTATTCACAATTCGATCAAAATTATCCATGGTTCCATAAACATTCTTCATGGTTCTACCCCTAAAGTGCTCATTTTGATTAATTTTGTTCAAGGCTCCTTACATGGTTCCACCACCTCCTGACCATTAATCATGGTTCCACTAATAATGCTCATGGTTCCATAAATAAAACTCATGCTTCCACCAGCAATGCTCATGGTTCCACAAAAAATGCTCATGGTTCCACCAACAATGCTCATGCTTCCATAAATAGAGCTTATGGTTCTACCAACAATACTCATGGTTCCATTAACTTTGTTCGATATTCAACCACCAAATTCCAAGAATTTTCCACCAAATATGTTCATGGTTTCATCAACACTAATTTTCTTCAAGTTTCCATATGTATTGCTCATGATTCCACCACCTCGTGACCATGTATGCATTACTCACCAAATGGTTCATGGCCCATAAATAATTTTTATGATATTCACAGTTAATTCTTATAAATAATGCATGTTCTTCCACTTTTAAGAATGACAAAGCTTAGCTTCATTAACATGTTTGATATCATCAAACGAAGCAAAACATAACTAATGTGAAATACTCTCAAGCTTAACCTTCATCTCCCTATGGTGTGAGCATTACACAACTGCAAGTTGATTGCCCAATCCACATATGAATATAATGAATTCCAATGGCTTCTTTCTTCCACTGAATCCAACCATTCTCCTAGGTAGTAGGTTTCAAAGACTTAACACAATTTGGACACAAGTTGCATGATGTAGATGCAACACACTAAAGATAAACTATTACTTAGGGATTCTCATTTGGCATCCCCCTAAGAAATGGAGAAATAATCACTAGTTGGTGATTGGAGAGGGTGGCCTCCCCAAAACATTCACCAAAAGGATGCCATAACAATAAAAGAATGTGTTTTTTGGTGAGCATGGCTTAATCTAGTTTTTTGATAGCTTGCTTCAAGCTAACCCCCAAATTGGACTAAGTAAATTATAGCTTCACAAAGTCCTTGCGCACATTTATTGGGTTAGTATAGTCCATTCCTAACCTTAAGGACATCTAGGTAGAACACTCTCACTATAGCATGTGAAGAGAGTTAGTCCCAATTTTTTCACCTTGGGATTCCACATTGTTAAATTCCATATAGAGAAGCTAGTTGACCTCAAACTAGTACTCAACTAGTGAGTTCCAATGCTAGGCACATTCCTCCACTACATTGGGTGAATACCAATTTTCAAGTACAATAACCCTTCTATCTAGTTTAAGGAGTACCCACAACACTTAGTTAAACAAATTGGTACCTTGATTAATTACACATGCTTTAAATTGGGAAGCATAAGAGCAGTTTCCCCACATCTAACTTCTTCATGCAAGGTATGAAAATCTACAACAACAAACCATATATGATTAAGGCTTGAGCTAAAGGTAAAATTAACCTTCACTTCTCATAGACAAAGGATGAGTAATTATAAAAATAACATGCGAAGTCTTCTCACCATGGTCTTCCTAAGCGGGTTCATATTAGACCCCTTACTTTTGGGATGTAACTTCCATGGGTAACCTTCTAAGATAACATTTATTTCTTCCCAACCTTTCCACTAAACACTTGGTAGGATTTATACGAGATGGTGTTTTTCTTCTCTAAGAGAATTGGAACTTCATTGTCCATGGTATTAGTCTTTGTTTTTTTTTTTTGCTTCTTTTGAATCCATGGTCCCCTACCTATCAACCCTTTGAGGTGTCCATTGGGCCCTTTAGCTACCACACCCAAAATACATAGAAACAATAGACGATCATGTGTGTATGTGCCTTGCCCAAGATTTAAATGGCCAACTAGGAGATTTGTATCCCAACTAGTCATAGCCTTGACTCCAACCTTGGGTTCCATGCCACCTTTTCCTTTCTTTAACACTTTATTCCATTCTTCACCTTTACTAGAAGTTGAAGCCTTTTGGATTTACAAAGTGGGGGAGTATTAGAAGAGGCAACCATGGTCAACAAAGGGAAATCCCCAATCCTATGGTTCTTTGACAATGAAAGAAAGTATTCAATCTATTGATGTTGTGGACATATTGGAGAATAAGCTTAGATCCAACTTTGATAAAAAAAAATTATATTACCACCAAATTATACCAAATTATTTACTTATTACCACCAAATTGTAAAATCATTATTGTATTACCACCAAATTATTTACTTGTTACCACCTCGGTATTGCATCCGCATTTAATTGAGTTTGAACACCAAATTATTTACTTATTACCAGTGTCCATAGAAAAACAAGCAAGCACTTTTCCTTGCTCCATTACAGATTTCCAGGTTAAACAATTTTAATATTCAGTTTATCCATTTTACGTGGGTATTATATCTACATTTAATTGTATTTGAGCACCAACTTATCTAATTATATCTACATTTAATTGTATATGAAAAATCATGGTTGTTGTCATCCATCTTTGTTGAAAAAAAATCCTCAAAAATAAGTTATAATACTTGCATCATAAAAAGTTAAAAACTCTATGAAATGACAGTAATTTGCAACAACCATGCCATGGCTCTTATGCATCACAACAAAGCTCTTATGCATCACAGAAAACAATCACCGAATGTATTTTTCTGATTTCATATGATGTCTGGATCCGAGCAGGATCTGTAAATATTGTCTATGAAGTTGACATGGAAGAATACGAACATGCAAAAACATTTGTCTCAGACCTCTTTGGCTGGTGATGCTAATAATTGCTTCCCTGCCATAAAACTCCACTTTCATCTTAATCTTTGTGTTATTTTTTTGTTGTTGTTCCATATTAGATTCCCAGCAGATGGTCTCTCTTTCTCTTTAGTTGATGCATATTTTCCTCGAGCTTTTTAATGTAATTGATGGATTCCTAAAAGAGTCTGCATCTGTCGAGCTGGATGAAGATCAATATTCCACATCTGTCAAGATGGATCAAGATCAATAAACAAAACAATGGTTCAGGCAAAACCATCGGGCATGCTTGGACATGCAAATATGCCAATTTTGATTCTAAAAGTCGTATAAGTGGTAACAGAGAATGTCTAATTACCTTGGCAGGAGTAGCAGGTAACAGAAATTTCAATCGTGTACACAAAGATTTCATTTCACATCGATTTCATTTGTGTAATGGAAAACACCATCGCGAACGTGAATTGGATTCTGAATGTGTCTGCCAAGGGTGAAAAAATTTGCTCCAATAGCCAGCAACAATCCCATGCTCGACCTCATTTGGGAACAGATTGCGCACTTGCACACCATGGGCAGCCCCAAAGAGATCCAAGGCCGCAGCCTCTTTGGTGTCTCTGGCTGAGGACAATGAACACAACCAGAAATTAATCGTGGAAGAAGGAAAACACTGGCCCTTGCTAAAGCTCATCAGGGAAGGCAACACCATAGCAGGGCAGGAAGCCCCTGCAAAAGCCATGAAAAAAGGGGTGATCAAGAGGTGGGTAATGGAGCGCGGGTGTTTCAAAATTTAAATTTGAGTCACATTGGTTGATGATGATGTCATGCGCATGCATGATAGTGCGCATGATAGGCATGTAGTTGCTCGGGTACCTGGCCGGTATTGTTTGCTGCTAAGTGGGACCCTGCGCTGGATGGTAACGAGAACCAAACGGAGTGGGGATGGTGCGCCTGGAACTTGATCAAAGATATGATTTGACGTTCTGGGAGAGTCAAAAACGTCGTCTGGTTAGCCTACTATATAATGAAAAGGAATGCATATTAACTTTAAAAAAAATTAAAATATATTAAAATAAACTAAAGTAAATTAAAAAAAATAATGTAAAAGAAAAATGGCAATAGAGTGTTTCATTATCATATTTGCATTGATCTTTTGTAAATAAAGTAAATTAAAAGTAAATTAAAAATAAACTAAGTTAAATTAAATAAAAATAAAGTAAAAAAATTAAATAAAAGTAAAATAAAATAGAAAAATAAATTAAATAAAAAAATAAAATAAAATAAAAAAATAAAGAAATAAAATAAAATAAAATAAAGTAAACTAACATAAAGAAATAAAAATAAACTAAATTAAATTAAATAAAAATAAAGTAAAGTAAATTAAATTAATTCATTAATTAAAAAAATAAATAAAGTAAAATAAATAAATGAAATTTAAATAAAAAATAAATCAATCAATATAAGTGAAAAAGAATTAGATAAATAAAAAGTAAAATATATTAAAAATAAAAAAATGTAAAAAAATTAAAGATAAGTAAAATAATTGATATTAAAGGTAAATTTAAAATAAAATAATTAATTGATATTAAAGAAAAATAAAATAATGGTTATTAAAAAAACAGAAATAAAATAATAAATATTAAATGTAAATTAAAAATAAAATAATTGATATTAAAAATAATTGAAATAATTAATATTAAATATAAATAAAGATGAAAATAATTGAAAATTAATTAAATAAATGTAAGTAAACAAAAATAATGGTCAACTCAACTCAACCAAAGTCAACATTTATGGCTATGGTTGACTTTTGTTTTTCTATGGTTTACTTTGGTTGACCATGGTTAGCCATAGTTGAACTGTGGTTAACCATGACCAACCATGGTTAACCATGGCCATTGTTCAACCATGGCCAACAATGGCCATGGTTGGCAAACCATGGTCAACCATGGTTAGCCAAGCATTGAACCATGGCCATGGTCGGGCATGGTTGGCCAACCATGGTCAACCATCATTTTTTACTATGGTTGATTATGACATAAAAAATAAAGTAAATATGGTTCAATATGGTAGACCATGGTGAGGCGAAACAGGTAATCTGGGATGATGTTATAGTTGAAGCAAGAAAATTAAGACCTTGTCTTGATTTTATTTTAGACAAAGAGGCTGTAATTAAATTGGCCAAAAAAAGTGTAACAACAATGAAAGAAAAATTGAATAAGGAGCCTATTGAATGTGATGCAAATGCCATGGAGTTTTTGAATGGGTTAACTGAGGATGAATTGAAAACAGCTAACATAAAAGACAGATTATCTACCATTATTTGGGCCATGAAGGTGGTAAATAAACATCAACAGTTAGATACAATTCAGGCCAGGATAGATATCATGGCACACCAATTGAAGCCCTTTAGAGATATGTTTGATCCATTGTTCAAGAAAGGACTTCCACTCTTTTGGGAAGAATATGGTACCATGCTGACACAAAAGGAGTATCAAGACAGCTTGATGGAATGCAGGTTGGATCATGCAAACTTTGCTGACATGAACCAATCACTGTCTAAAAAAACAGTTGTGGACAGCTGGCAAAGGAGTTTGAGTTGGTATTGATTTTCAAAGAGGCATGTGCACACGTACAGAACTATTCATACAGAGATCATGTAGAGCTGCGGGTATTGCTAAAGGAGGTGGCCACTTCATATTTTTTGCCAACTGTCGACCAATGGAAGAGCCAAGCTAACATTGCATGCATAAGGATTTTGAAGATTGTGGAGATTTGCAGTATAAAGAATTAGTTACTTAGGCTTTTGTTTATTTACTAGGATCTTTTACTAGTTAGTAAATGTTCATTGACACATGTAAAGGCAGTTAAGCCTTTTTTTCAACACTTGTTATTTTTGTTGTAATTGATTCTCAAAGATGATGGACCTGTCTATATAGGTGTCATCGCAGTTGTAACAACTTTCTGTTAGGGTGACTCGAGCCTGAGGGATGAAGATATCTACTCCTATATTCACATGTAATAGAGAGGAAAAAGGGTTGGAACCTGTGAGAACTCGGCTTTGTATTGTGAGACTTACCTTGAATAAAATCACAGCATTGAAGCTGGTTTTTGCAGAGATTCATGTGTTGTTTATGTTGCAGTCTGTTTTCTGTAACATCCCTCAAATTAGACCCCTATTGTTAATTACTCTTTTAAATGTAATTATGAATTTTGTAAAAGGCCATTGTGAGGAGCTCAAGGCCAAGGCCCCACCAGTGGACCCTCAAAGTATTGTCCTGAGTTACTCTTACATTGTAAACTAAAGATAGATGTAACTAAGCACGAGGCAGGTGAAGTCACTAAGAAAAAGGTGAAGGGCAGATAGCCTTCCAAAATCTAACAATAGATGGGTATCGTTTTAGTGCCACGGGCACTTGAGGATGAGTGAGTTTATGGGTAAGCTTTAAAAGTTAGAAGTGTCGTCGTCGTAGGTCTGGGATAATGGCTATACGTCGCGTTTAGATTAACTTCGACAACTAACCTATTAAGGATAAAAGCTACACTTATTGCGACTAAAAACTAAGTGTTAACCCTAGATTTTTAGGACTCTCACTAGAGTGTCGGAAGGGTATCTATATTAATCCTAGAAAGGTAAAGAAACTAGGTTTTTCTTATATATATTATATACAAATATAATTTGGAGATTTAGGTGAAGACAAGATATTTTATATATATGATTATGCGAGTATATTTAGGAGATTGACTTATGAGTGAGTGTTTGGGTATCACAAACTTTCATTCAAATAGGTTTTTAGTCTAAATATTGAAGCTCCTATTAAATAGAATAAATCTTAGAGAGTATTCATGTAAGAATTATATACACATAAAAATATATTCTTGTATGCATGTAATGCTAAAGGGGGAGTAAAGGTCTATAGAGTTATAATAATAAAGGAGCATCTACCAGGTCTTTTTACAAATAATTAAATCTAACTGATAGCCTATGAAGTGCCTACGATAATTCATAAAGATAAAGGCCACATATTTTTATAATTGATTATGTTTTCCTTTTTGTTACCCCCGAAGTATATATTAAAATTGTTCATAAAGACAATATATAAATGTATTAGAAGCTAAGCTCTTTTATTTATTTATATATATATATATATATATATATATATATATAAAAGTAATTAAAATGTTGGTTTAAAGAAAGATCGAATCCAACGACTTGCAATTAATTCGAGCCTGTTTCTAAATCCACCTCATTTTGTTGAGAAGGGGAACACAACCAATCTTGGAGGGATGATGTCGGCCTCCCTCTCCACTAAAGAAAACAAGTCATCGAGGAGGTGAGTTCACCTAAATCGTTCCATATGTCTTTTTATGACGTGCCAAGTGTTGAGTTATGAAAGTATTCCATTGTGGAATAGAGGAAGGGGGGAGGAAAAGGAGGATCGGGATGAGAAAAGGATGGGGAAGGAGCTGCATGGAGCAGCCAGGAGAAGAGCAGGACTCTATTGAATACAGTCATCTCTGTAAGGAAACGAGTAATCTCGGTATGTAAATCCCTGGATGCTTATGTTTAGGGATAGAGGTATTTGTATGGCTACCTTATTTTGCCGTTGCATCTTCATACATCAGGTTATGGATCACTGTTTAGTTTTTCTGGCGGTATTTTTTGTTTGTACGCATCTATGTGAAAGGAAAGCTGAAAGGAAAGCTGACCTAATTCCTGTTGTTATTTCAATATTATTATTTTTTTTAACAACGCCTCTGTTGATCTGATCGGACAACACACCCAGATCTAGTATAGATCTATGTTTAGGCCAGTACATAACTGTTTTGATCTCCTTTTAATTTGTGATTGCTGCTAAAATGTCGAGAGACCTCTGCGGCTTTTTACTGCAAGGAATGCAGTTGTTTATATCTTGAGGATAGTATAGATTCCTGGGGTATATTGCGACAACGTTTTCCGACATATATCTCTATGAATGCAGCGCCGAACCATGGTAATATAATATATTTATGTTGATGTTATATATACATATTAAAACAGAAACGAGATCGGCGTAATTAGTATTGATATTTATATATATAAAAATACTAGGGAAATTAAGATCGATGTAAATAATGAGGATAATCTCGCGCATGCTGTACCCTTACCGAATGATTATTGTTATGGAGTAGAGTTTTCGGATAAGAGTCCCTGCATTTTATTCTATCTCCATTTCAGAGAAAAATCGTGATTTCGGAGGAAGTCTCTATCTATTTGTCTTGATACAAACAGAAATCGCATCACCATTTAGATAACTAGTTTGTTAATCTTCGAAGTACGTTGAGCTGCCACGAAATCGGGGTCTTGTTCATGCAGTTTTATACTTTGATTGTCATTTCTTTTCCTTGTATTTTGTCTCTGCCATGGTAATTATGGTCTAGTTTTGAAAGCATAGATCAAACCTTACTGTTCATTAATTCATACTCAGGATATTTAGCAATCCCGGTGACATGCTTAAATTAAATTTTCTCCTTTTACTCTGAGCTGGCGAGCTTTTGGGAATTGTCCTTACCTCTGCATCATCCTTATCTCAGTGAACATTTATTTCAGTACCGAACCTCTGATAAGAATCTCGGATCTCTTTTCCTTACTATGATTCATGCCGATACGAAGGTTATGACCTTATATTATTCTTATTTTGCTTTGTTAGTATTCTAATTATAATGTGACCAAGTCAAAAGGCTTGAAATCTCGTAGGACTGACCTTAATCGCTTTTGGTAATACTCTCAATAAACTTAAATATAAGTTTATTTCTTTTCTCTTTAAGTTATCATTTTTAATGCATGTACTCTCCACCATTTAAAAGTTTAGGCAAAGACACTTTAAGGAAATTATTATGGTTATATATATATGTATTCCGTATCCTATAAAGTAGTGCATGTGTGGATATTATATATTTATATCATAGGTGAAAGTAATATCTTATAAAGTATAGCATGTCTGGATATTATATATATTTATATCATAGTTGAAAGTGATCTTCTTATGCAACATTATATAGACTATGTTATATATGTTAGCACTTACCAAAATATTATATTAATAGGTAATTAGGTTGAGCTTACATATAGGTTAATGAAGATAAATATCCAAGATATCAATAGATATTAATACAGATCGATACTTGTATCTCAAATTGTATGTATTAATTTAAGAACATTAAGAGAGGTCTAGGGAGATAAATATAGTCATCCTTAATATTATGATAAATGATAATTGCATCAAAATTTCTATGTGCTAGTTTGTCTATACTCTAGTATGAAGAGAAGTTTCTCTTCTAACCTTCTGATTTTGTTATGACTATGTTATCACCATAAAGTTAATTTGGACCCATTTTAGGATACCTTATTGATACTTGGAAAACTCTATGTAATAGAGGCTTGATGAAAGGAGAAGGAATCTTGTTGCAGCAACCATGTTGCTAGTTGTAATCCTATTACTTTTTACCTATTAATAAAAGATGCACACACCTTTGTGGGCTAGCCCGTGTATGGGTAAACCACGTTATCTTTGGTCTCCTATGTTTTCCTTTGGTGTTCCTCAAATGTGTCGTTAGGTATGAGTACTTGTTTCTTTCTTAAAATATTATGATTACTTTGAAGTATTCGATTCATTTAAAAAGTTGGTTGTTTATATTATGTATAATGCTAGTATGTTTCCCTTATTATTATGATTATGTTGTTACCATTTAGGTTGTTCTATTGGTATGATAAAAGATGTACATGCTTCTTAAAAAAGTACATGCTTCTTAAAGATGTATGTTAATACATAATGAAGTTTTGTGTTTCCCGCAAGATTTAAGAAATTGTTGACATTTCAAGTTAAGAATTGATTTAGTTGAAAATAAAATGTCTATCTTATTTGTGCAAATATGACAGGAAATAGTACTTAATATACATAAATTACATTTGAGGGATCTTTTTCTTTGATTATCATAACAACATTTATAACAGTAATAAACGTCGCAAAGTTTTAATTATTTGTAAGCAGTATTTAAAGAAAGTAAACCCACACTTTATATTTCCGCATAGATATTAGTGTCATTTTAGACACTTAGAAAAGTTTTAAATTTTTATAAATTTTGGGTATGTGACATTTCCCTCTCTTATGTGAATGTGTATCATGTTTATTACTTCCGTAATGTTTTCCTTCATGTCTGAAATAAGTGTTTAATAGTACAGAATTCATACTTATATGCTAGGTCTATTGTTTCAGATATTCACAAAATATTTCCACTAAAGTTAACATTGAATTCATCCTTGTTAGATGCTCATGTTAATGGATTGTTCTTGATTTCTTCTTTCCCACCAGACCAAAGCATTTTGACTATGACTAAATGGCTACCTTTCCTTTGTTATAAAGTTCCACGCGGAAGCACTATAATTTGATATACTTGTTTATTTTGACTCCACTACCCAATGAATGCTTACCTTGTTTCAACCAAACAACAATCTGATTTTAATTTTTACTCATATATCTGGCCTTGTTAAACAATTAGCGAGAGATCCCTCTCTGGAAAGAAATAAGCCAGCTATCTTTCCTAAAGTTTGGTTTTGTGGTTACCTTGAAGTGACCTTTACCCACAACTGAAGTTACATTTTGAGTGCTAACATATTGGCGTTGTTGCCAGGGAGTGAAAGTTGTATTGTCCCTGGGAGAAACGACAAAGAGTTCCATATTTCAAGGGGAGAAGGATTTCTATGGGAAAACAGCGATTCTTACATTGGAGAAGGTTGTACATTTTCCCTAGTGACTCCATGTTGATTTCCAAAGAAGTTTTCAGAAGACATCTTGGCCTCAAGAAGGGTACATACAAGAGGTAATTTTAATTCTGAAATTTTACAAAGTGTGGAAAACCCAGAAAGTTTATTTAGACATCGAAGTGGAAAAGAAAAAGCTAGCACTTCTAATACTGAAAGGTCTTTATCTCAAGAAGAGTTTTAAGGTTTTCAATATTTGGATTTAGAAGTAAGTGTTGGAAAGTCTTTATTAAGATCAAAATCAGAGTCAGACCTAAAGCAAACAGAAATCAATCCAAATAGGTTTGAGTCACACTTGATAGATCAATTGTGGTATAACTTGCAAAACACTGTAAAATTTGAAGAAAGTAACCCTCATTTTCAAACCTCTCAGCTTCATATTACAAACCTTGTTAACAATCCTCCTCAAAATCCTCCTTAGAACCCTCTTGTATCACAGAATCCACCTAGACCAATGGCAGCTAGGTTTGCACCTCTGGCTTTGCCAGCCGCTTTGCATGATCTCCCTCAGAACTACTCATAGAGAATTTCTTTATATGATGGAGATGGAAATTTTACAGCAAGACAGCATATTGATAGATTTGAAGATTTCATTAACCTGGAAGAAGTAGATCATGATGATGTGAAAATGAGGTTGTTTGCTCAAAGTTTGTCAGGAGATGCAAAGAGATGGTTTAAAGATTTACCAGAAAGATCTATTCTTACCTTTGAAGCTTTCCAAACACTATTTTTGGATAGGTGGGAGGCAAAAAAGAGTCCCTTACAAATATTATCTCAATATGACCATTTAAAGAAAGAAAACATTGAGTTTGTAAATGAATTTTCTAGTAGATTTATGAGGGTATACAACTCCATTCCAAATGATATTAAACCCTTGGTAGGTGTCTCCAAGCTTCATTATGCAGATGCCTTTAATGGAGACTTTTCATGTATGTTGAGAGAGAGGAAGTCAGCTACTTTGTCAGCTATGTTAAAGGATGCTCTAGAAGTGGAATCAAATTTAATGGCCTTAGGGAAATTGAAAAATAGAGTAGAGACATATAAGAGAAGACAAGAAAACCAACCATCCACTTTTGCTTCTTCCTCTGCAAGTGATGCTAAATTTGAAATGATGATGAAGACTATGGAGAAATTGATGGGCAGGTTATGCCTAGATAATAGACCACCTAATAGAGAGCCACCTGAGACTCAAATAAGGAATCCAAATTTTAGGAGACCGTTTCATCAAAGAAACCAAATAAATCCTGAAGATTAGCAGATAAGACCACCATTCCCAGAAAATTTGGTTGATGAGGAAGGACAAGAAGATCCAATGGATAACCAGATTCATCACTTTGGTGACGTTAATTCTAAAATATACTTAATTGAAAAAGAACATAATTTATTCACCCAAGAAAATGATAGTCCTGTTTAGAGCTAGATTCATAACAATATCAGAGAGGATATCAGAATGCCACAAATGATTTTCAGAGAAAATTAAAACTAAGAAATCGTGATGTAATAACAAATAAAGGAAAGCCCAGCCCAAACCAGCTTTCTAATACCCAGCAAAATTCAGAAAAACAAAATGAAAAGCAGAAGGATTCTATTGTATAGAAGAACCCAGAAAATAAGGAACAACAGCCAAAGGAAAGTAAACAGTCAGGGCCCATTGATATAGACAAACCAATTTCATCCTTCAATTTGAATTCAGAGTTATCAAAGGTCAAAATTTCTATCCCCTTTAATGAGCTGTTGAGGAACAATGAGTATAGAGAAGAAATTACTAAAATGGTCAAGAATCAAGGTGATTATCAACCAGATATTTTAGAAGTAACAGATGATGCTCCCACTATTGTCTTTGGGCCTAAAATTGAAGATACAGATGATGAAGAAGTTCCCCCATTTTATCTAAGTTTGAATATCCATAATATGATTTTGCACACTGCAATGTTAGATTCTGGTGCATCTCATAATCTAATGCCAAAGACAGTAGTGGAAAGTTTGGGTTTAGAGGTTACTAGACCCTACAAATACCTATACTCTTTTGATTCTAGAAAGGTCATATGTCTAGGATTGATAAAGTATATGGTGGTAACCCTTGCACAACTTCCAGCTAAAAGCATTTTGATGGATGTTGTAGTAGTTGACATTCCTCCCAAGTTTGGCATGTTGTTATCAAGGTCTTGGGCATCGAATTTGAAAGGAACTTTGCAACTGGATATGCCGTATGCCACTATACATTTATTCAGAGGAAACAGAAGGTTATATAGAGAGAAGAGGTTAGCCTATGTGGTCAGTAGACAAGATAATCCTGAAAATCATCTTATTTATGTTGTTGATACTGATTTGGGATCCTCTATATTTTTCAATGATGGACCACACACTGATCCTGAAGTTCCTATACAGATTGAATTTAAGGAGGATAAGTAATTTGCAAAAAGAAAAGAATCCTTGGAGAAGAAACAAAATGAAGAAGGATTGTGTACTATGTACTTTGATGGGTCTCTAAGTAAAAATGGGGCTACGGCAGGTGTTTGGATTATATCTCCAGCCAGAGAATATAAAGCTTTATCTTATAAATTGACTTTTCAGCGTACTAATAATGTGGCTAAATATGAGGCTCTGTTGTTGGGTTTGCAGTATTTGAAAGATATGGGGGGGAGAATAGAAGTATTTGGGGACTTAGAACTTGTGATAAATCAGGTGAATGATAGTTACCAAACCAAACGCCCCAGAATGAGAGCATAAAGGAATGAGTTTTGGGACATGTTTGGAAATTAATTTACAGAACACAAAATCAGAATGGTTCCCAGGATGGACAATCAAGTAGCAAATTCTTTGGCTACAACTGCTAGTGGTTTCAAGGCTCCTAATTATTCCCAGAAAAAAAGTATGAAGTTGAAATTGTAAATAGACCCTCAATACCAGACAACTCCAAATATTGGCAAGTTTTCGATGATGATCTGCAAATAAAGAGATTTTTGGAAATGTCCAATGAATTTGTGAATACTCAGATTGATACAGAAAAATGAAAATTTAGAGAGCTTCCAAGATGATGAATCAACTGAAGATGAAAAAGCTGAAAACAAAGAATGCCAGAATATGTTAGGAGGAAAAGACATAATGCAGTTGACGAGCATTTTATTGCAAGAGGCTTGATTCCCCTAGAGAATTTGTTTGATTAGAATGATGTTGCTAAGGATCCTAAAGTTAAACCTGTTGATGATGTCGTTGAAGATTAGAACTTAGGTATTGAAGAAGCACCACGAATCGTAAAGTTCCAAGAAATTACCTACAAAGGAGAAAGAAGAATATGCAATTTGATGAATAAATACACAGATGTATTTTCCTGGAGCTATGAAGACCTGAAAGAGTATGATACCTCTATCATACAGCATACCATTCCAATAAAACCTGGAGAAAAACCTTTCAGGCAAAAGTTGAGAAGAGTAAACCCCAAGTTGTTGCCTGTGATAGAAAAAGAGATCAAAAAATTATTCAATGCTAAGATTATTGTAACTTTGAGGTTTTCAAAATGGGTAGCTAACTTGGTGCCTGTTAGAAAGAAAAATGGTGAGATTAGACTTTGTATTGATTTCAGAAATCTCAACAAAGTTTCTTTGAAGGACAATTACCCATTACCGAAGATGGAGCACATTCTGCAAAGGGTGGTAGGGTCTGAAAGGATTTCAACTATGGATGGGTTCTCAGGCTATAACTAGATTAAAGTATTCCCAGAGGACCAAGAGAAGACTTATTTTACTACACCATGGGGTACATTTATGTATGCCAAAATGCCATTTGGGATGATGAATGCAGGAGATACATTTCAGCGTGCTATGGACATCGCTTTTGCAGAAGAAAAGGATAAATTTGTAGTTGTTTACATGGATGATATCACTGTTTATTCCAGGTCTGAAGGGGAACATATCAAGCACTTGGAGAAAGTCTTTATGAAGTGCAGAAAATATGGTATTTCACTAAATCCCAAAAAATCTAATTTTGCACTAGAAGAAATGAAATTGCTTAGACATATTATTTCGAAGGATGGTATTAAGATTGATCCAGAAAGGGTCAATGCAATTTTAAAGGTTGAGGAGCCTAGGAGCAAGAAGGAAGTGTAGTCATTTGTTGGACAGGTAGGTTTCCTGAGGAGATTCTTTTCCCAGCTTTGCTAAAATATTGAGAAATATTACTAACATACTGAAGAAGGAGAATCAAATAAAATGGACAGAGGGTGCTAGAGAATCTTTCAAAGGTATTAAAAGGGCCATCACTGAAGCTCCAGTTTTGGCGAGTCCAGATTTCACTAGAGATTTCCTAGTATTCTCTTATGCATCTGAGCATACTATAGCTAAAGTCCTATTGCAAAAAAATAGTCTAAATGCTAAGCATCCTATAGCATTTTTCAATAAGGTATTGAGAGATGGAGAGCTGAAATACGATATCATGGAAAAGCAGGCTTATGCCTTGGTAAAATCTATGAAATATTGCAGTGTACATTCTTCATTCACACATTGTTGCATATGTTCCAACTAATGCAGTGAAGAGCATTCTTAAACAAACAAATCCAAAAGGGAAGAGAGAAAAGTGGATTGTTGTATTTTTCGAGTATAATCTTGAAATCAAGCCTGCCAAGTTGATTAAAGGACAAGGACTTGCCAAAGTTATGACAGATGCTAATTGTGAATCTTTACAACTCAACTTCCTGGCCAGTCATCCAAACTAGCTTGACACAGGGATACAGGTAATGCCATATTTTTCTATGTCTCCATCGTACACCAATATTGTATATGTATTGCAAAATCTACAAGCTCCTGCAGGATTGAGTAAAACAAGAGCTAGATCTGTGAAACTAAAGGCTGCAAAGTTCAGCATTATGAATCAATACTTGTACTGGAAAGACCCTAGTGGTGTGTTGTTAAATTTCCTATTGGAAAATGAATCTCATTAGACAATGAAGGAATTTTTTAAAGGAGATTGTCGGGTACATCACTCATGGAAAGTGACAGTAGATAAAATTTTGAGAGCTAGTTTCTACTGGCCCACTATGTTTTCTGATGTTTATAAAGATACTACCACATGTCATCAGTGTCATATTTTTTATGGTAAGAGGAAACTGGTTTCACTTCCTCTTAACCCAATTTCAGTAGAGGCACCCTTCCAGCCGTGGGGGTTAGATTTCATTGGGGAAATCAACCCAAATTCTTCAGGTCAATACAGATGGATTTTGACAACAACATATTATTTCACAAAATGGATTGAAGATATACCCACAAGGAGATCCATTGATGTTGTGATCGTGGATTTTTTAGAAAATAACATTTTGGCCAGGTTTGGATGTCCCAGAAGGATTGTGACAGATAATGCAACTTCTTTCAAATCTAAGAAGATGATAAGTTTCTTCCATAAATATCACATCAACTTGAACCATTCTACTGCCTACTATCCACAAGGGAATGGATTGGTTGAATCTTCTAACAAAATCCTAGTAAGAATAATTAAGAAATTGTTAGAAGAAAAAAAATGAGCTTGACATACAAAGTTGAAATATGCTTTGTGGGCTGATAGGATTAGCACAAAAAGGTAAATTGGAATGTCACCATTCCAGTTAGTATATGGAGCTGAAGTTGTTTTTCCAACATCTTTAGGATTTCTAGTCATGAAATTGTTGCAGGGACATGAAGATGAAGCAAATAATATGCAGAGAAGGATAAATCAGATAATAGAACTGAATGAGATGAGAGATAAAGCCTATGACAAAGTATAAGTACATCAGGAGAAAATGAAAAATACTTTCGATAGGAAGGTTAAGGAAGAACAATTCCATATTGATGATTTGGTCTTAAAGTGGGATGCTCCTAGAGAAGAAAAGCATGGGAAGTTTGATCATATGTGGGTAGGTCCATACATCATTGCAACATATAGAGGTACAAATTCATTCATTTTGGAGCATCAAGATGGGTCTCAGCTAAAAGGTGGCCCAATAAATGGAAGATTTCTGAAGCATTACTTGTCGTGAGGATGACAGGTAACCTTTGTATCATACGTGTATATATTTCTTTGCATTTGGATCAGTACAGATGGTGGACCAAGAGATTGGAAGCCCAAAGAGAAGGCCCTGAGATCTGTAGGGGTAGCCATTTCCTTTATTTTACTTTTATATACAGAAAAAGAAAAAAAAAGTGGTTTGAATTTTTTGAGAGTGTCCCAATGGATCAAGCACTCGGTCTGCGAGGTTCTTTGCTACCTCACAGGGACGTTAGCATCCCTAATTGGAGCCAATTGTTAACACTCGTTCTAGGTTAAATAGTTGGAGGGGGTTAGATCCTTGCAAATAATATGTAAGGTCTTATATTTTGTGAGGCACCTGCAACAATTAATTAACAAGAATACGCGAAATAGCAGAAATGACAAAACTCAGAATCACTTTTGTATTGATCACAGGCCACTTCGAGGGGGCAACCTCCTTTGAGCAAGCTCAATACAAATAACTTCACGGTGCCTTCATAGGTCTCAACACACACTTATATACTAATTCTAGGCGCCAATACTATGGGTCGAAACCATGGGCCGTTACAAACTATGGATCAACAATACTACGGGCGACTTACAAAGCATATGCGCCAACAACAATAACACAAACTATTGATCAACAAATACTACGGGACGACTTACAAAGCATATGCGTCCAACAACAACATACTAACAAAGTAAAGATATGGGTTCCTAACATCCCCTCCCCCTTAAAAAAAGCTTTGTCCTCAAAGCTTCAGATGTGGAAATTGTTGTTGAATCTGAAGGAGTGGTTCCCATGTAGCATCCTCTGGTTGCATGCCGTGCCACTGAATTAAGACCTCTATGATAGAGCGAGAGCGAAGCTGACATGTGCGCCGATTGAGGATGGCCTCTGGTTCCAAAAGGATGGATCCTTCATTATCCAGTTCGGGTAAAATCGTTTGGCCGCTGATGTTGGTGCCAAGAACTTTCTTCAAACAAGAGACATGAAAGACTGGATGAATGCGGGAAGAAGGAGGAAGTTCCAATTTATAAGCAACGGACCCAATCTTCTGAAGAATCCGATATGGCCCATAGAACTTTGGAGCAAGCTTATGACGCCCTTTGAGTTTCAAGGAGGATTGTTTGTATGGCTGGAGACGAAGAAAAACCATATCACCGACTTGAAAAGTGCGCTCTGAACGGTGCTGATCCACTTGTTGCTTCATGCGATTTCTTTCCATGTGAAGATTGTCCCGTAAAATGCGAAGAATCTGATCGCGGTTGCGAAGGACCATGTCAACTTCCTGAACTGGTGAACTGGTGGGGGTGTATGGAAGAAGAGCTGGAGGTGCTTGACCATAGACTGCTTCATATGGGGTCATTTTAGAGGCAGTGTGGTAAGAGGTATTGTACCACCATTCAGCAAGAGGGAGCCACTTTGCCCACTGATGTTGTTGTTCTGAGGTGAAGCAACGAAGATAAGTTTCCAAGCATTTATTGACAATTTCAGTCTGACCATCTGTTTGTGGGTGATACCCTGAACTCATCTTCAGTTTGGTGCCAGTGTGGCGAAATAGTTCTGTCCAAAAATGACTAGTGAAAGTCGCATCACGATCCGATACAATGGAAGAAGGGATGCCATGAAGACGAAAGATCTGGTCCATAAAAATTTGAGCAATTGAGGAGGCTGTATAGGGATGACTGAGTGCACAAAAATGACTATATTTGGAGAGGCGATCAACCACAACGAGAATCACTGTCTTCCCGCCAGATTTAGGGAGCCCTTCAATGAAATCCATAGAAATATCTGTCCAAATCCGTGTAGGTATGGGTAAGGGTTCAAGCAATCCTGGAACGAGTGTTGTTTCCCCCTTATTGCGCTGGCAGGTATCACATTCGGCCACCATCTGTTGAATTGTCCTTTTCATGCCCTGCCAAAAGAAGTTACGCTGTGCTCGTTCATATGTTTTGAGGAACCCAGAGTGCCCGGCCGATGGAGAAGCATGGAGTTCATAGAAGACAGCCTGTTGAAGATCTGTGCTCTAGGGAAGCACCAGCCGACCTTTGTATCGCAGAGAAGCACCATCCCAAGAGTAATGTGGTACAGCAGAAGGGTTGTTGGTCAAGCGTTGGATGATCTGAGATAAGGAAGAGTCATTGACATAACCCTGTTGAACAGATTGCAACCAATTTGGAACAGGCATAGAAATAGCTGAAAGAGAACCTTGGGCACCAAATGTGCGAGAAAGAGCATCTGCCACAATATTGTCTTTACCCTTCTTGTAAGTGATCTCATAGTCATAACCCATGAGTTTGCTAACCCATTTCTGTTGTGCCGGGGAAGAGACACGCTGGTCCAAGAAATATTTCAGACTCTGGTGATCAGTCTTGATGCAGAAATGATTCCCTAATAGGTATGGACGCCACTTCTGTACTGCATGCAAAATAGCCATCATTTCCTTCTCATAGGTAGAGGCAGCTAAATTCTTACCTGAAAGGGCTTTGCTGGTGAACGCAATGGGGTGTTCATTTTGAAGGAGAACAGCACCAAGTCCATTGCCGCAAGCATCACTCTCAATAGTGAAGGGCTTGAAAAAATCGGGCATAGCTAGCACAGGTGTAGTACACATAGCTTGTTTTAGTTTTTCAAATGCACACTGAGCAGCAGGTGTCCATGTAAAAGCATCCTTTTTCAATAGAGCAGTTAATGGAGCTGCAATCTTCCCATAATCCTTGACAAACTTGCGGTAGTAGCCAGTCAACCCCAAAAAACCACGAAGGCTCTTGAGTGTCTGAGGACGTGGCCAATTGTTCATGGCGTCGATTTTGGCAGGATCCACGCGAACCCCTTGTGCTGAGATAATGTGCCCGAGATACTCAACTTCCTTTTGTCCAAAAACACATTTAGACTGCTTGGCATGGAGATGATGGTCAGAGAAAAGTTGCATGACAAGATCCAGATGCTGGAGATGTTCATCCCATGTTTTACTATAGATGAGGATATCATCAAAGAATACCAGAATGAATTTCCGCAAGTATGGTCGAAATATTTTATTCATTAAGGCCTGGAATGTGGAAGGAGCATTAGTGAGGCCAAAGGGCATGACCAAAAACTCATAATGGCCATCATGTGTGCGGAAAGCTGTTTTAGGAATATCATCCTCATGAACCCGAATTTGATGATACCCAGAACGAAGATCCAACTTGGAGAAAAAGTGAGCCCCATGAAGCTCGTCAAGAAGTTCATCAACAACAGGAATTGGAAACTTATCCTTGATGGTGAGGTGATTAAGTGCTCGGAAGTCAATGCAGAGGCACCATGACCCATCTTTTTTGCGGACGAGAATAACTGGAGAAGAAAAGGAACTAGTGCTTGGGCGAATAATACCTTGCTTCAATAAGTCCCGAACGAGCATTTCAATCTCCGTTTTTTGGTGGAATGGGTAGCGATAGGGCCTGATGTTGGGAGGAGCGCTGCCAGGAAGGAGCTGAATACGATGGTCTTCTGGCCTGGAAGGTGGTAATCCCACTGGTTCAGCAAAGACACCTGTATATCGATCCAGAATTTGTTGTAGATCCAAAGGAGTAGTGGAGACCGCTGATGGTTGCATCTGGATGGAATGGATCTGAGCGATGACACCATGTGAATTCTTCTTGAGGATTTTTTCCATGCGATGTGAACTGATGATGCTGAGAGAACCTGGTTGTAATCCTGTCAATGTGTGTTTGTGTCCATTCTCGGAAAACTGCATCCAAAGTTCGGCAAAATCCCATAAGATAGGGCCGAGTGTACGTAGCCATTGAGCGCCCAAAACCACATCACATCCGCCTAAGGGCAAGGCAAACATGTCAGAGCGCAAGGTATAATCTCCCATAGAGATACGCACATTTCGACACTTCCCTTTGCAAGGTAAGGTGCCCCCATTGGCAATCATGACTTCAAAGTTGGAGCAAGGATGGATAAAACAATCAGCTTGTTTGGCGATCCGAGGGTCAATGAAATTATGCGTGCTACCAGAATCAATGAGGATTGTAAGAGGAAGCTTCTTGAAGTAACCCCTGACCCGCATTGTTTGGGGGGTGGTGATTCCAGCTAAAGCATGGAGAGATATCTCTGGCTGGTCATCCTGAGACGGAGGGTCAATAGGCGGTTCCTGAATGTCGACCGGAGCATCCAGTGTTTCTGGATCTTCGTCACCCATTTCCGAGGCAGGCGGAGACTCCACATCCAGGAGATAGAGCTTTTGCTGAACACATCTATGTCCCCGAGTGAACTTCTCATCACAATTATAGCAAAGACCCTTTTCTCTGCGTGCTTGCATCTCTGTTTCCGACAAACGCTTGATAGGAGTCGGTCGAGGAGCCTGTGGTATAGGAGGTCGCTGAGACCCCATATTTCGGAAAGGAACAAAAGTGGGCTTGGAGCGTTGTTGGGCTGCAATCTTGTCTTCTGCCAATTTAGCCAACCCGAGTGCTTCCATCATTGTGTTGGGACAGAACATTTTGACCTCAGAGCGGATGGCATCCTTTAGACCACTGATAAAACAACTCCGGTAAAATTCATCAGACAATCCTTCGATGTGGTTGGCTAGATTCTCAAATTCGGTTTGATACTCTCTCACAGTGCCAGTTTGGCGAATTTTAGTGAGGGCTCCTGTGAAGTCATCAAAAGCACTAGGACCAAATCATTGCAAAAGGAGCTGGCAAAAGTCTGGCCAGTTGGGCTCTGGATGAGCCTTGATGTACCAACGGTACCATTGAAGAGCTTCCTGTTCCAAATGAAAGGATGCCAACAGAACTTTGTTGACATCAAAAGTATTATGCAGACTGAAATACTGTTCTGCACGATAGATCCATCCAGTTGGATCGGTACCATTGAAGCGAGGAAAATCAAGCTTCGGACCACGAAAATTGCTGGAAGAAGAGAACCCATTGTCTACTGAAGACTCGGACTGTCGTTTGTTGTTCATAGCTGAATGTTCGAGATGGAGACCAAGAAATTTTTCATCCAGATCCTGGAGTTTGGCTTGGATGGCTGCAAGGGCTTCCTCCATGGTTTTTGCTCCTGCACGGGTGACAACCATAACCAGGGATTTTTTATTTTTATTTTTTTTCTGACTGGGTAGGAAAACAAAAACAGGAACTACTTCAGTAAAGGAAAATTTGGATTTGAGAAAAAATCAGAAGGGTAATTAGGGTTTGACTCGTTTTTTGGACACTGTTGGATAGACAGGGAAGCAAAAATGAGGATTTCAGCAGCGGGGTGAAAGGATGGGAAATTTTGGCAGAGGGGAACAAAGAAGCAGAATTCAGAAAGGAACTCTGTGGTAAAAATTGAAGGTGATTGGGTGAAATCTGAGAAGGTTATGGCAAACCCTAAAAATAGACAAATGTGGGATTTCGGGCTGTAGGAAAGGGAATTGAGGATAGGGTCCTCAGGGATGAAATATGCAGAATGGAATGACAGGGGTTCCCTGAAATTTTCAAGGAAAACAGAGGTAAAACAAGGGAGATATGGAGAAAAAACAGAATTTTATACTCAGCGGCTAGGGCTCGGTTTTTTTTTTTTTTTTTTTTTTTTTTACAGACTGGAGCGGCTACGGCTCTGCTTGCAGAATGGGATCTCCGGTTCGAAGGATTCTGGAACAATGCCGAACGGCTGGATCTGGGACGGTTTGCAAAATGAATCTGAAACGGCGCAGCAGTGATCGACAATAGTTCAGCTGAAAGTAGATATGGACCCCAGGTATGTGCGGCTTCCTAACAGTTCAGGGTTTTCACTCGGCCACCAATGCTGTCTGACGGCTTGCGTATTGGGGCAGTACCCCTCACTCCACGGCTCAGGTAAAACTGATAACCGCTTTGCCACAAACGACAGCTCTTGGTTTATCTCACGGGTGGGAACTAGTCAATCAGGTAGGGGTCGTTGCCCTTTTCGCCGGCAGGTCCTCTCAATGGGCCAGCTACTTCGGGGTTCCTGTGGTACTCCTCACAATGAGTTTTAGGGCTTATGCCCAAGTACTTCCCACAGTTAAGCGGATAGGGATTATTCCCAAATCCGAACCTGCAACAGATGTGAAAAAAAAATTTGGCAGAAATTTCACCCAGCGAGCCCAAGAAAGTGCTCTGATACCAGATGTGAGGCACCTGCAACAATTAATTAACAAGAATACGCGAAATAGCAGAAATGACAGAACTCAGAATCACTTTTGTATTGATCACAGGCCACTTCGAGGGGGCAACCTCCTTTGAGCAAGCTCAATACAAATAACTTCACGGTGCCTTCATAGGTCTCAACACACACTTATATACTAATTCTAGGCGCCAATACTATGGGTCGAAACCATGGGCCGTTACAAACTATGGATCAACAATACTACGGGCGACTTACAAATCATATGCGCCAACAACAATAACACAAACTATTGATCAACAAATACTACGGGACGACTTACAAAGCATATGCGTCCAACAACAACATACTAACAAAGTAAAGATATGGGTTCCTAACATATTTCTCACTCGTATGACCAAAAAGAATTCCAATGATATCTCTGAGTGTTTATTCATAGGTTGGGAATGAAAATGATGGAAGAACTTAAGTTTCGACCTTGCAAATGGGATTATAATGTGAAAATCCAGTCAAGGTAATGTGTGGACACGAATGAAGGGCGTGGATCAATAGCGATGGAGATCGACGGCTACAAGTGAGTTCGCAAGGGTGAGATGCATAGTTAGCATATGGGCAGAGTGTTGCTAACTCGCAAGCAAATCAGTGGTTAGATCAACGGATGGGAAAAGAGATCTACAATCATAAAGCAATTCGTCGATTTAATATGCGCGGAGAAATGAACTTTTCAAATCTGCGAAGGGGCAATAGGCTCCACATAGTTTGATGGTGCAGATCTGGCGGAGAAGGGCATCGACGGTAGACATTTGTTTCGCATATTAAACATGCGCGGACTACCAACACTTTCCATATTTGTGAAGCTTGGTACGGACCGCACCTTTGGATGGTCTGGATGTGGATAGGATTCAGATCGACAATCGGCATTGGCTTCACGGGTTAAAGGTGCGAGGAGGCAGCTTTCTGAAGGAGGAAGACTATGGAAGACTATGGAGTTAAACATGGAAAAGATCAACAGCATAGGATCGATCATGCAGAAAGACGGTTGAAGAACTTCGCTACTGCAAGAGGTGCAAGAACGATATGAAGAGGGATACAATATAAAAATGCATTGCACAGAGTTACCGATTCTTGTTTTTCTTGTGCATTGGAAAGTGAAAGCTGATGACAGTGCAGAAATCAACCAACTCAGACACGAATCTTGGACCAGCTGTTAGAAACCAGGTAAGCCTCTTGTCCTCATAGAAAACTATTTAAATGGTTGAGCTTGGAGAAGTAGAATCCCCGGGTTTTGAACATCAGAAAATAGAGGAACTGTTAGAAGACAAGGATGCTGAGATCTATGATACAGTACTGCTAAATGGACCTATCGAAGAAGTGAAAGACGGACTAAAACTTATTAGAAGCCAGGGTATAGATGTCCGTAATGTTTACAGGTCATTTTTCCAGTTTTTATCAGTCGGAAAAACCGTAAATTGCCTTGAATTCGTCGTTTGGTGTGCTACTAACTATTCCTCCTCTGAGAGGGTAATTATGGATGCATCTAGCTCGAAAATCCTATGTCCAGTTAGTCCTTTCATTATTAGAAAATCCCTTTCAATTCCTGACAAGTTCAGTATGAAGTCCAAAGATTACAAGGAAGAGTCCCTAATCCAGTATTATAGAGAGTCTGTGGTTGAAAAGAGACAAAGTTTCTTTAGAGTTTTCCTAAAACATAGTGTCTCATTATAGGACCAGCATTTCCCAGTTGAAGTCAATCTTTTTACTGAAGAAACTAAGTGCGTCATAACCATGATAGGTCAATTCTTAGGATTGGACACAGATATGTATGTCACTGAACCCTTGATGGGTCTGTTGTTTGTCCTTAGCACCTATCCATTTGAGTCTGAAGAGTCTAGCCAGTCAATCCATTGCTCTTGCCTTAAATTTAATGAGTCCCTAGCTGAGAATATCTATTCCTAGCTAGTGGACATCCACAAGACCAGAATTTTCAGGTTTCAATCGTATTTGTTGAGGATGTTCTTATCATTTAAAGAAGAAAATTTGTAGCTTCCTGAGATGATGCTCACAAAGGAAATGAACACAGACTACAGCAAATTCATGAGCAACCTCATGTCCTAGGCTTACAGTGTTTTTTATCAGAAGAGATTTCCTAGAGTGTTGACAGAGATGACAGAGATTTTGCAACCTTCTCCTAAAAATAAAATAGGTGACTGGTTTATCTTGGAACAAAGCACAATAATCAGAGTGTATGGGTTTGCTCATCCACCTTATGTACTACCAGCATTTTTAACTCCTAGAGTGTTTTCTCTGGAATTGATCGGGAAAAAGTTAAGGGTAGAAATTGAACATTTTCTAGATCATAAGAAAGTTTCAGACATTACGTTTCCATGGGTTGTAGGCCCATTCATCATTAAGAATAAAGCTACCCTTTCATCCCTTGAGTGTATATAAAGAGAAATGGAATTTCAAACAAAAGTTGCCATCAACTATGATCCCCATCACATTATCTCAAAAAGAAGGCAAGACAGTAAAAGAAAGGGCTTTGTGCACTTTGAGATTGCAGTTCTGGCAGAGACTGCTAATTGGTTGGAATATCCCTGTAAGGATCAGAAGGATGTAGATATGCATGAAGACTCCACCTCCCTTGTATAGAAAGCCACATCACCACAACCTGGCACCTCCAGCTTGGTCCCAGCAGTTGGAGCAATTATACCCCTTGTCAGTTGCTCTGAGAAATCCAACAAAATGGAAGTCATTGATGCCATGGATGCAGAAGATGAAGACACAGAAAGATCCCCAAAGAGACAAAAAGTGGAAGAGGTAGGGCATGTTTAAATAACAGGTAAATCCACAGATACCGAACACCAATGACACCGCTCACACACAAAGATCATAGATGAGTACACCAGATGTTTGACGTGGTTAAAACCCCCTAGAGGGAAACAGTCCACGGCCCTGGCAAAATAGATTCTATGGAGCAGTTTATTATGCAAAAGAAAGATGTTACATGAGCTTCTCTCAACAACGGATCATTCGGCAAGTGACCCTCCATGCTCTTTAAATAGAGATCATGGAGCAATCGGGTGTTAAGCCACGGATCAAGTGCCATTAAGATCGAGAGAAGTTGAATCCTCGAATCACTTTATATCATGACTGTTGGATTATATATATACAAATGCATACCTAACGGATATATTAGACCAAGTTGAACTTAACTAACTCCTAAGTGTCAAAAATATCCTAACATCCCCCCTTAAGAACAACTTGGGATAGGATTGAAGGATTTACAAAGGTGACACAAAATTAGGAGAAGTAAGGAGGCATTAAAGCCTATCCCCCCTTAATGACAACTTCATGTACTCCTAGAATAGTTTGAAGTTTGGAAAACTTCACTTCTGTAAGAGACTTGGTGAAAATGTCTACAACTTGATCATTTGTTTGACAATATCGCACTTCAAGAACATTATCCTGGATGAGCTTTCTAATGAAGTGCATGTGAAGTTCAATGTGTTTGCTGTGCTGATGTTGGATTGGATCTTTGGCTAACTGAATGGCACTCTGATTGTCACACCATAGTGTAGTCGGATGTTGTTGCTAGAACCCAAACTCTGAAAGGATATGACGAAGCCACATAGCTTCCTGACTAGCACGAATAGCTGCACAGTACTCGGCTTCGGTTGAAGAAAGAGCAAGTGCACTTTGTTTCTTAGAATCCCAAGAAATAGGTCTTGAACCCAGAGTGAATACATATCCTGGAGTGGACTTCCAATCATCAGGGTCACCAGCCCAATCGAAATCAGTGTAACCAACTAAAGAAGGAGTCCCCCCCGAACTGTAATGTATCCCGAACTGAACTATACCTCGAACATACCGAAGGATTCTTTTTGCTGCTTTCCAATGACTTTCATGAGGGCATTGCATATATCGGTAAACAAACCAATAGCAAAGGAAAGGTCAGGACGGGTGTGAGTTAAGTAAAAGAGGCTACCAACAAGCTGACGGTACAAAGTAGCATCTACTTCAGGTGTTGAACAAGTGGTAGAAAGTTTGACTCCAAACTGGAAAGGAGAGGGAGCTGGTTTACAATCTTCCATGTGAAAGCGGCAGAGAAGATCACAGGCATACTTAGACTGGGAAAGGGAGATACCTTTTTGGGTTTGCAAGACTTGGAGGCCAAGAAAATAGTGCAAGTGTCCAAGGTCTGTCATTTCAAACTGTTGTTTAAGACTTCACTTCACATGGTGGATAAGTTTGGGGTACTACCAGTAAGGATTAGGTCATCAACATAAAGGACTAAGATTATGAGATGGTCATTGACTTTCTTGGTGTAGATATTTGAATCAGAATGGCATCTAGAAAACCAAGTATCTAGAAGAAACGTGTCCATTTTAGCATACCAGGATCGAGGGGCTTGCTTAAGGCCATAGAGAGATTTCTTGAGGAGGAAAACAAGGCTTGAGTCAGACTGAATGTAACTAGAAGGTTGTTCCATGCAGATTTCTTCTTGCAAATTCCCATGCAAGAAGGCAGATTTAACATCCATCTAACGGACTTCCCAATTAAAAGATGCGGCAAGGGAAAGAACAAGGCGGATGGAATTCATTCTGGCTACCGGTGCAAAGGTTTCGGTGTAGTCTATGTCTTCAACTTGAGAGAATCCTTTAGCAACTAGTCTTGCCTTATGTTTGTCAATACTTCCATCTGGTCCATATTTGGTTCTATAAACCCACTTACATCTGACAAGTTTTCTACCTTTGGGAAGAGGAACAAGATCCCAAGTGTTATTTGTCATTAAGGAGTCGTATTCTTCATCCATTGCTACATCCCAATCTAGATGGCCAGAAGCTTCTTTAAATGTCTCTGGATCATAGTTTTCTAGAACTTGATCCAGAAGTAATGAGGGTCGCTGAAACTGAGAGCGAGAACAACGTCGATCTGTAGGATCACCTGCAGCTTCTTTAGTAGAACAGACCCATTTAGGAAGCTGTGAAGCTGTTGCTGGAGGAGGTTGAGCAAGCGGAGGAGGATTTTCATCCTCGCTATCATCATCATCTGAAGAAGTAACTAGAGTAGGAGAAATATCAATAGGTGAAGAAGAGGAAGAAGATGATGGCACAAGCGCCGAATTAGGCTCGCAGGCCAATATATGTTCATCAAATTTGACGTCTCTTCTTATAATTATATCATGAGAATGTGGAAAAAGAAGCCTATAGCCTTTGACATCTTCAGAATAACCAACAAATATACACTTTTCAATTTTAGGTTGTAAAGCTTTCCATTTTTCATCTGGAATGTGAGCCCATGCTTCACTACCAAACACATGGAAATGAGTGACATCTGGTTTATTTTTACTCCATGCTTCTTCCGATGTAATCCCTTGTAAAGCTTTAGTGGGGGTGAAATTAATGATGTAATTTGCACAATTTACAGCTTCATCCCAATATGGAAGACTTAGTCCTTTAGCTTGGAGCATACAATTAGCCATTTCTTTTAGAGTGTGGTTTTTCCTTTCAGCTACACCATTTTGTTGTGGTGTGTATGGAACAGTATGTTGTTGTTGGATTCCTTGTTCATTGTAGAAATTAGTGAACTTGTTGTTAACAAATTCTCCCCCATTATCAGATCTTAACTTAAGAATTTGATGACCAGATTGTTTCTCAACAAGGGCCTTGTAGGCCAAGAACATGCCAAAAAAATTTCTCTTAAGTTTTAAGAAGTAAACCCAAGTGCATCTGGAGTAATCATCAATGAAATTCAAGAAGTATTTGAAACCAAAGAAGGAATCAAAAGGTAGAGGACCACACAAGTCACTGTGCACAAGCTACAAAGGATCCGAGGCGTACCAAGAGGCACGTTGGTCAAAACTATCTCGATGATGTTTTCCGAGTACACAACCAGAACAAACACCATCCTTGCAAGAGACCATAGGAAGACCTGTCACCATATTTTCTTTACATAGTTGTTGCAATGAGCGATAATTTAAGTGACCAAATCGCTCATGCCAAAGCTTGCTCAGTTCATCACTGTGAGCAACAAAAAATGATGGAAGTGAAGATGACCCAAAGTTGTCAAACTTGTACAACCTGGTAATATCATCAACTATTCCAGTAGATAATACATGTCGTGGATCTTTTAAATTTCTGATTACAACTTGGTGAGGTGAAAACTCTACAGTTTTACCTTCACCAGAATGAGTGATCCGGTATACTGATAAAAGATTACATGAAAGAGTAGGAACACATAATACATCATTAAACTATCCATTGTTTAGATGAACAGTACTAGACCCTTCAACACTAAGTGATCTATCATCACCAACAAATATTTGTTTGGTGTTACAATTATTTAAATCATAAAATATGTTTTTATCCTTAGCCATATGATAAGATTCTCCAAAATCTATAAGCCAATCATTTCAAGAAGAACGAGAAGATGTTGTAAGTGCAAAACTAGAGGCTGAAAGTGCTTGTCCCGAAGATGAAGTTGAAGAAGAATCAAGCTGAATGTGATGCTTCGTCATTGCCACTTCCATAGCTTCCATCCTCTTAAAACACCTTGAGTCTTCATGCCCATCGTGATTACAAAAGTTGCAATGTCTTTGTGTCTTCTTTCCTTGAAATTTGGTAGCCTTATCTTGTTGAGGATAATTTTGAGGATGAGAAGATTTATGACCCTTGTTATTTTGATTTTGCTTCTTTGGATATTGCTTCTTTGGATTCTTTGGATTCTTGTAATTCTTCGGACCATGCGACTGCTGAGCTACTAAAGCTTTTTTGAAGTACTGGAAGTATTAATTAGTCCAAGATGTAAGATTTTTTCCTGTTCTCTTATTAAAGAATCACAAAAAACATCAAAAGAGGGAGCTTTGTATTGAGCTCCTGATGAAAGAAGAGCTTCTCTAGTGGAATGAAAGGTTGAGACAAATACAAAATATGCAGGCCCCAACTTGGCAAGAATGGCGTAAATAAGGCCATCATCTGCCTTTATTACTTTACATGCAGCCAACAAGACTCTAAGGGTCTTAAATTTTGTTATAAAATCTTCCATGCAAGAAAAATTATTAGGATCTAATGTAAGCAACTCATTCTCAAGCTGATGAGCTCTAATCTCATTTTTAATACCAAAAACAGTATTTAGCTTTTTCCAAGCATCATCCGGTGCATGAATGCCTTCGAAAGGCCGCCACACCCTCAAAACCCAATAGTCATGCCTAGACTACCTTATTATTAATAATGTGTGCCTCCTTTACTCCAAATAGTAATCTCCTTTTAAAAAGGTGGGGTCGATTCATTTGATGGAAAACTTAATTGTGAATGGTTTGGTACTTAGTGTGCTATTCCTAAGAGGAGTGTGCCTTCCAAATATGTTTCACACAATTTAGTGCATGCCCCTTAAGATCAAAGAACAATGATTTTTTAAAGTATAATATATATATATATATATATATATATATATATATATATATATATATATATATATACTTGGGTAAAAGTGTTATCCCTTTATAATTACTAATAAGACGATCACTGATCCAAACCTTATAAAGTAATTAACTTAAAATGTTATAGGGCTAATTATTGACTTGGTTCTAAAAATTACTAATGCCAACCTAGGATACTACACTTATATCCTAAGTAACTCACTTCTTACTTTCCTTAAGTGCTTGTGGCACTAAGATGACTCCTCGTCATCTAGTAATGGTTTAATATAAGTAGAATATGTCATTCTTTTCTCTTAAGCGATAAAAAGCACCCAAGGTACAAGGTGTAAATGCAACTATACATTTAATCATTCTTTAAGTATAATGTAACCAATTCCTTGATAATTCCTCCTTTCTCCTACAAGGGTATTAGCCAAAAGGATGTTTTTGTAGTTTAATTTATTTCTTGTTATATCTATCTTATAGATGTTTCGTTATCTTTTAAGGACCATTCTTCTTTCCAGAGGATTTATAGAGAGAGAATCATGGAAGGAAAAACATACTTAGCTAAGGTATAGGAGTGGCCTATTAGTTTGTAGCTAAACGTCACTTTGCTTAGGAAAAATTCCTAAGACCCTAGGTCCTCAAGTGGATTTACCATCCTCTTTTCTTTAGTGTCCATGGAACTAAGACGTCACCCTTCATCAAGATCATAGCTTCGTAATCATTTTACTCACCTTCCCTAGTGGATTTAGTTACCTTCGATTAGTTTCGTCATGCCCTCCATCTCCTAAGTCTTCAATAACATTTAAAACTTAGGAAAATGTAACAATACTTTCAAGGTCCACTGGTGGGGCCTTGGCCTTGAGCTCCTCACCAGAGACTCATACATAGTTTTCAACATATATTTATAAATTTGATAGGGATAGAAAGAGGGATATTACATCCTCCTCCCCTTAAAAATAACACTGTCCTCGGTGTTCATTCTTTTTAGTAGATCGTATCCTTCTCTTGAGTCATCTTTTGCCTTCTTCGTCATTCATGTTTTACCTTCTTCGAATTTTCATGAACCTTTCACAAGTCGCTATCGTTCACACCCCCAATTTCAACTACAAACCGGGATTCAAATAAAAAAAATTTAGTAACAACTTAGCATCAATTTCATAATCAATCTCATAAACATAAACAACGAGTCCCTTTGTTGCAACATAACATTTGCAATTCATGGCATATCTTATAGCCTTTGTTTGTGCTTTTATAATCACAAGCACACATAAATCGATTGCTTCCAAGAATTGTAGACTATTAACTTAATCAAAACACACCATTCACTTGATCCTAGAAATTCTTGCCTAACACCTCAGTGCTCATGCAGCAATCCTTTCAGAAATTATTTGCCTAACACCTTAGTGCTCACGCAGCAATCCCTTCATAAATTCTTGACTAACACCTCAGTGCTCACGCAACAATCCTTTCATAAATTCTTTTCCTAAAACCTCAGTGCTCACGCAGCAATCCTTTCATAAATTCTTGCGTAACACTTCAGTACTCATGCAACAATTCTTTCTCTCATGCATACTAAGCAGTGTCTTGCCTCCCACATATGCATTCTCTTTATACTTTTCCTAGGTCTTTACAGCCAGCCGATTCCCTTGACAATCCTGGCGACTGTCAACTCCCTAATTTATAAGTCATATTCCCCTCAAGCCTTCTCGCTTGAGTCTCGTAATTTATTTTCCTTCAAGCCTGCTTGCTTGAGTCTAGAAAAGTCTCTTACAAATTAATCAATTATTTCATCATATTACATTTTGTAACCATATGTTTACTCTGACCAATTTGGGTCTAGTTCTTTATTCAACAATAAAATTTAAAAGAATAAATAACAGTTGTGATGTGGATCTTAAATCCTCACCCCCTTATTTTATCATGCATAATATTTATGCTCTTGTCTTTCCACAAGCTCCACAGAAATTTGACCAACTGCCAAATTCACTTGTTAGTAACGAAAATAAAATATTTGCAAAAAGATCTTTTCCTATACATAAAATAAGAAGATCATCCTTCACACTATAATATCTATATTTGATCATCTAAAATAAACATTCTTTTCTTACTAAGCTTTTGTGAGTAAAACAACAAAACTGGTATGTACCCATGTTGGAAATGTCAAATCACAAAACCATCTTATATTAATATAGGTCAATATCCTATTTACCTACTCATGGTAACTCACTTTTAAGCATATAGGTGTTTTTATTTTTCCCTTTTTTTGTGTGTTTTGACATAATAAGTAACCCTCTTCATGTTACTACTTTAACTATGCCAACTTCAACTTCATGGATTTTTATATATGAAAGTTGTAGCACAATACGTTTCAAACCTCATTCATTCAGATACACTTTAGTCATATCTAGTTATCACCAATCTTATAAGAAAATAATCGAATTATAAACTCTGATGATCAATAAGTTGTTAATATACATAAGAATAATTATCTCACAAGAGAATTTCCATGATCATATGTTTTAATTCCAAGTAACTCATTTATCATTATACTAATCTCGGTAATAACCTAAACCCAAAATATGCCACCAAGACACAATACACCACATCATCATAAGACAGTATAATCAAATAACAAAATAATTCACGACAAATAATAAGAATCGGTGAGAGTTATTTCATCTATAATTTCCTTCCTTCTCATGAAATCCAAAGACTAGGGTTAAACCCTAATTTATTTAGTCTCATGACTTATTTGGAAGGATGCTATATCTTTCCATTTTTCATACGATTCTTATTTTAATTATACAACGTTTCCTTGTACGCACTAACATCATGTAAGTAAGAATGCATTGTTTACATATATAAATACTTACACATTTTTATAAATATAATCTCATAAATCTTGAACACAGCTTTTATAACAACCACTCAAGTATCCCAACTTCCACAATAGAGATCACTGAAATAAGAAAAAAAATGAACTCATGCATTTTCATCATATGCATCCTATTAACTACTTAGAATGCAAATTATCTTTTAAGTAATTATAACCATTTCCTTTTGTTGAGCCTACAGACAAGAGTACAAGCGTGCTCCAATGTCACACAACAGCTTTATAATTACTTATCATATACAATCACGTACTAGAATGAAATTGATTAGCAAGGAGACTATTAACAATTATTCTCCTTTATAATTTGACAATTTTCCTAGTCGTAGAAAACTTCACACCAATTGAAGTTAAAAAGAATCTAGATACCATAGTCTAACCAGGCTATACTTCTTGTGGAATATTAGTTCAGCATATGTAACAACATATAATTCTTAGTTGATACCTCAGTAATGTAACAGAATTTGTATTAAAAAATATTAACACCAACATAATTATACTTCCTTCATACCTAGAAAATATTAAATACATTAGTTACATACTTATTCATGCTGGATCCTCCTGCAACATGTACTTTTACAGAATTTACTATTAAGGTCAACAACATTATAAAATTATAAACTTTCGCGTTTAAAATAACTTTATATGAAGAAAAGAACTTGACAATAGTCTAAAACCCAAGACCATCCCAATTTCTCAAATCTTAATGGACCTTTAAAACTTGCTTTTAATCAAAACTTAATGGATCTTTTAACCTATCTAAGTTGCTTAGATTGTCCATCTAAATTCTCATATTTGGAAATCTTGAATTATTGGGTTAATCAATTTTACTTAATTATGTAAAGTCAACACAAAATATCAATCGTACCCACTCAGTAAAACCATTTGTTGAAGCTGAAAGGTAATAAACATTTCATGCAAACTATCAATCGGTAGATTTAGGAGAGTTCCTTAGTTTAGCATATACATCTCTCTAAATATTTACTAGGAAAACTTTCAATATGCTCATTTACTTTTCCTTACAATGATTTATTTCCTAAAGCCTTAACTCCAAAAGTCTAATTATGTTAACCCTTTTAAAGTGTATTTTCTTGTCTTTCGATGAAACTAGTTTTTGAGTATGATGAGACATTCCACATTTAGTTTTTGCCAAGATACGTGATGAAACATATACCATGTTCATATATAGATAATTCTATGTCATTATAATGCGTCAACATGGAACTTACTTACAATTCCTGGACATCTTGTCGGTTACCTCTTGCCGATCCTTGGAAATTAAATTTTATGTTGCGTCTTTATAGCTGGAGTTCTCTTGCTAGTTCCCCCAACACATCTTGCTTTCCCTAGATGAACCCAATTAGGTCCAAGTGTTTGTACTCAATGGTTACTTGATTCATAATTGTATTCATAAATACTTCAGGAGGTAGCTATTATGTATTTTCAATAAAAGTTTCATCACTCTTACGAGACTTATCATTTCGCTCTTATTTAGTATGAAACCAGTCCTCCTTTATAATTCGATAACTGAATGGATCTTCTCCAATTTATAATGGAACTTACTTGAGTCGAGATACATAAGCCCATTATCTTCGTAACAAAAATATGACGATTAGTATCAGAAATAAAGAGATATTCAAGCCTTCTTGTTCATATCGAGCTTTCCTACACACATTATCTTTATAAACATTGTTAATCATACAACAGATTTTACTCATTGGATAAAAGAATTTCTTTTGCATACCTTAACACTTAAGAAATATGCATCTAGTTAAATATAAAACCATCAAGATCATACATAAGAGAAGCCATATAACGTGGTTCACCCAAATCCGGGATACGTCCACCAAGAATTGTTCAATCTTGTATTTTCATAAAAATAGGAGGGTTACAATCTGCAACATAAGTGTTGCAATATTCACTTCCTACTTCCTCCAAATATATGGTTTCTTCAAGGTGTTCTATTGAACTTGATACCAGAATGTAGATATAGTGAGAACTAAAAAGGGATCCAGTGATACGCTATCCTCCCCAACACAATATAAGACAAGGATTTCATAATATGCAATATATCTAACACGGATTTTAATCAGGGTTCCACCCAACGCACTCCAAGTGCATAAGCATAATATTTAGAAATATAATTGATTGAAATTAAACCCGGGGTTCCAGTATAGTATGAACTTAGAGGTTTTAAAATAAATCTACCAAGTATGAGTTCCTAGCCAGACACATTCCAAAATACAGGGATAAAATATATCGAAAAGGTACTACCCCATATTTCCACCCGATCTCATACAACAAAGTATATATATATATATAAAGAACAAACGTGGTAGCTTAATATAAATACAGATATCATGATAAAAACAAACCAACACCGTGATCGTTTATTCTTTCCTTAGCCGACCCTTTCGAACTATCTAATGCCTTCATAAATTTTTACTAGATATAACAACATACACTATAAAAACTTTGAAGGGCCCACGCTATCATTAGCCATCCCTTCCCTGATTACTGTGCAGTGTTTTAAAAATCTCATATCAATACGATCTACTACAGCACCAAGAATATTATTCTGAATCAGCTGGTAAGTTCCCTATCACAGCATATTAACTTATAAAAGTGGATCACTACGATTTCATACCAGCAAACAACATCTAAGCAGAATCAGTGATTTTCATTCTGGCATATGATATATATATATATATAAGCAGATCGCGGTGTTTTTAACCCAGCAACAAATAACTAGGTGATTTTCTACCAGCAACGCTATTTAAGTAAACACAGTGATTGTCTACCAGCAGACAACACCTAAGAAGATCACTACAATTTTTATTCTGGCATAAGATATATAAGCAAATCTCGGTGTTTTCAAACCAACAATTAAATAACCTGACGATTTTCTACCAGCAACCAACATCTAAGAAAATCACTGTGATTTTCATAATCTAGATGCAAGGATGCGGCTACCACATGCTCTATGTGCAGACATCGAAGGTCAAATAATTGATGAATCCCATAATAGGTTAAAGGCACATCTAGAGAGGTCCAAAGCTTTGTTACCTGATTTCATTTGTGATGGTGTGATGCGCGTACCTATACTTACTGAGCGGTCCATAAAGTTCCGCTCTATTCCCTTGTTTATGCAGAGGTTGTCTTCCATAACACACCTCCTCTTCTCGACACAGACTCCATCGTGGTCTTCCTACAGCGATCGAACCATGTGGAGATCGCCCTTACGGTGGTATAATTTTGTCATATTGTCAATCGAATTCTTGATTGAATTCTCTATAAATCCAACATAATGGATCAACTCCTTAGAGCTATCCTGCTTCTACATTGAGATTTCCATCGCATCAACAATAAACCCTGTCATAAGGGAGAGTTTCTCTCTTATCTGGCAACCTGCAAATCACAAGAGCACACTCCCCATGCCCGATATTTGTATGCAGAGATAAGGATTTCCGCCCAAACCAGGAAAATTCCCCCTCCCCGATTTCGTCTAACACAGCTCGCTAAAAACATTTGGAAAAGCACCCTCAAAGATCAGGTATCGGCTTTCCTCCCGCCCCTTAATATTAGAGAACAATGTTTGTTTGAAGTATAATATATATATACTTGGGTAAAAGTGTTATCCCTTTATAATTACTAATAAGACGATCATTGATCCAAACCTTATAAAGTAATTAACTTAAAATGTTATAGGGCTAATTATTGACTTGGTTCTAAAAATTACTAATGCCAACCTAGGATACTACACTTATATCCTAATTAACTCACTTCTTACTTTCCTTAAGTGCTTGTGGCACTAAGATGACTCCTCGTCATCTAGTAATGGTTTAATATAAGTAGAATATATCGTTCTTTTCTCTTAAGTGATAAAAAGCACCCAAGGTACAAGGTGTAAATGCAACTATACATTTAGTCATTCTTTTAGTATAACGTAACCAATTCCTTGATAATTCCTCCTTTTTCCTACAAGGGTATTAGCCAAAAGGATGTTTTTCTAGTTTAATTTATTTCTTGTTATATCTATCTTATAAATGTTTTGTTAGCTTTTAAGGACCATACTTCTTTCCAGAGGATTTTTAGAGAGAGAATCATGGAAGGAAAAACATACTTAGCTTCGAGCTAAAATAAGGTGTAGGAGTGGCCTATTAGTTTGTAGCTAAACGTCACTCTGCTTAGGAAAAATTCCTAAGACCCTAGGTCCTCAAGTGGATTTACCATCCTCTTTTATTTAGTGTCCATGGAACTAAGACGTCACCCTTCATTAAGATCATATCTCCATAATCATTTTACACACCTTCCCTAGTGGTTTTAGTTACCTTCGATTAGTTTCTTCATGCCCTCCATCTCCTAAGTCTTCAATAACATTTATAACTTAGGAAAACATAACAATACTCTCAAGGTCCACTAGTGGGGCCTTGGCCTTGAGCTCCTCACGAGGGCCTCATACATAGTTTTCAACATATATTTATAAATCTGATAGGGATAGAAATAGGGATATTACAACTCGAGCATGAGGGATGAAGATATCTTCTCCTATATATTCACAAGTAATAGAGAGGAAAAAGGGTAGGAACTCGTGAGAACTGGGCTTTGTATTGTGAGACTTACCTTTAATAAAATCACAGCGTTGAAGCTAGTTTTTGCAGAGATTCATGCGTTGTTTATGTTGCAGTCTGTTTTACCTCTCTTATGTGAATGTGTATCATGTTTATTACTTCCATAATGTTTTCCTTCATGTCTGAAATAAGTGTTTAATAGTACATAATTCATACTTATATGCTTTGTCTATTGTTTCATATATTCACAAAATATTTCCACTAAAGTCAACATTGAATTCATCCTTGTTAGATGCTCATGTTAATGGACTATTCTTTATTTCTTCTTTCCCACCAAACCAAAGCATTTTGACTGTGACTGAATGGCTACCTTGCCTCAGTTATAAAGTTCCACACGGAAGCATTGTAATTTGATATACTTGTTTATTTTGACTCCACTGCCCAATGAATGCTTACCTTGTTTCAACCAAACAACAATCTGATTTTAATTTTTACTCATATATCTGGCCTTGTTAAACAGTCAGCGAGAGATCCCTCTCTGGAAATAAAGAATCCATCTCTCTTTCCTAAAGTTTGGTTTTGTGGTTACCTTGAAGTGACCTTTACCCGTAACCAAAGGTACATTTTGAGTGCTAACACAGCTGATCCTGCAGCACTAATCCTTTAAGCTTAAGTTTCTTAAGCAATTGCTTTAGTTCCATGTTCTTCGTTTGGAAATTGTCCAAACATTCAAAGGTTGTCTTCCTAAACCTTATGAAATCATATTGGTTAAGTTCAACTCTGTTATAGCACCAATCAGCTCTGATATCATTGTTACATATATAGTTTATAATTCGTTGTTTGGCTTTCAACAATTCTTCATCATTATCTGCAATAGCATTTTCAACCTCATCGAATATAGATTTACTACAATCAAAAGTATACATACCTTTACTAGAGTCCGATTCTTCCCTTTCTTCAAGCTTGATATCTTCAGTGATTTTGACTTATGTTTCCTGATCTGTCTTTTCAGTGTCTTGTCTTCCCTTTTGGTATTCATCATCCAATTTGAACCATAGATCCTTTGTTGAAGTGTATTCCCCTATACCTTCCTTGACTGAGCTTCGAAGTCCATCCATGATAAACTTCAGGGCTGTTGTATTTTCCTTCTTAGCTTCCTTCTTTGCAGCAGACTTGGTCTTCTTATTTGATGGAATGGGTGGATTGATCACAATCTCCCAAACTCCCAAATTCTTCAGGTAGGCTTTCATCTTGCTCCTCCAACCGAAATTATCTTTCACATCAAATATTGGAACACCATTGATGGATTCTTCCTTTAGATCCATTTGTGTGTCCACGGATATCCTTCAAGCTTGCCAAGCTAGTAGTGAAGGCCTTCTCTGATACCAATTGTTGGACACAATGGTCACACTGAGAGGGGGGTGAATCAGTGTGAAGGAAATTTAAATCCTTTTTCAACATCTATTAATCAAGCACGTTTCATCATTGCATTATACTGTCATTTATATCATCATTGCATAAGCATCCATCTATTAATAAACTATGAATCATAAACATATCATCAACTAGATCAAGTAACACAGCACAAGAGGACACATCATTTATTTGGTAATTTGGTTTTATGTATTGTACATGGAAGACTACAATCTTCGCGACTACAATCAGCACCAACTGATAAGAAGAGCACCAACTCCAATTCCAAGGCCCAGCCTGGTTTTCTTAGATCCAACTAAGAAGGATTGAGGTATACAAGCCTCAGATGCAAGACTAGCTTGCATTTACAATTCTGTTCACTTATCTCAATCAACTTCTGCTCAACATCAACCTACTTAACACTCTTTTGCCACTGCCTCAGTTACAACTCAACCAGATGCTGCTCAACCATCTTGTCACTGTCAATCAGCTCAAATATTGTCAAATCAAATACTGTACACTTCAATCCTTCCTATAAATATCACTATCAAAAACATGTCCCTTCCTTGTCATAGTCACAAATTTTGTTGTAGGTATCACTGTCATCACAGGATCTATGTTGTTCAAGATCATCACTGCATCAACCTACTTCTTCAATCATAAATATGGGACCTTATAATTAAGCACATCATCACTCTATCAACAAGCACATCATCCTCATTATGTGCATATGATCATCTATCCATAAGCACATTTTCATTCTATCCATAAGCACATATTTACATCTTCATTCAGCACATCATTTTGTCTTCATCATCATTTCATCAATCACAAATATGTCCATATTTATGTCTTCAATCAGTCCATCACCGAGATTTAGAGCTTCATTATGTCTTCACCAAAGAGAAAGAAATTTAGAGAATAAAAGTCATTTGTTGCTCCTCGGATCTGTTGCTGCCTCTGTACCCTGAAATTCTCAGACCCCCGAAAATCAGATCTCCTCAACTCCACCAAAAAATCCATAATTCAAAATAAAGATTTGATCTATATTTATACTTTTTCTTTCCATGAATCTGCTAGGCCGACTTGTCCTTTTATTTTTATTTTCTCATTAAACAATTCAAATAAATCAAATACGATTTATGTAGGTTGGCCATCCTTCATTCAAGGAGATAAACAATCAATTGATGTTATTTTTATTTTTGACATCAAATGGTGGTCATCATTTAACCACGATGATTTTGTGCCACATCATTTGTTGACCTTCCAAATATTTTATTTTTATCATTTTCATGTGCCATGTCATTTTCAACCCTTCTTCCAAAATGCCCACAAGGGTCTTTGATTATGCCCGCAACTGCCCTTATCTATGCCAAGAGATGCCCGCAAAAGGGCCTTAAATTATGCCTGCAACTAGCCCTTTGTTATTCCTGCAAGGGCCCTTGAGGATGCCCGCAGGGGATCCATCATATGCCCGCAAGGAGGCCTTCTATGATGCCCACAAGGGCCTTAAGTTATTCCCGCACAACTTCAACTGAAATTCCTGCAAGGGCTTTATAAAATTCCCGTAGGGGCTTCTTGAGTTATGCCTGCAAGGGCCCTTCTTCATGCCTTTTGGATGCCCCTGTGATGCCTGCAAGGCTTCAAATGAGATGCCTGCAGCTACATGCTGAGATGCCCACAACACTCCAAAAAATGCCCGCAGGCAGGCCTTATGAAATGCCCGTAGGGTTCCATAAAAATGCCTGCATGGTCTTCCATTATATTCCCGCACATGCTTGATAGATATGCCTGCAAACCTTGCTAGGATGCCCGCAGGATACTTGTTGAGATGCCCGCAAGGGCTCCTTAGGATGCCCGCAGTAGTGTCTTCAGCCTGCAGCCTTGTCTTCAACCTTGCTTGCGATGTCATCATTCAAATGCCATGTTATCATCATTTGTCAAGTCTTCCATGCCTTTATCTTTTGTCCTTTTACATTGTCTTCCATGTCATAGTCCATGCTTGCTAAATCATCAACCTTGTCATGTTTTCCTTTTTCTTCCATGTCATTGTCCTTGTCCTCCTTAATGCTCCTTTGTCATCATCCTCTCGCCTTTTTCATTAATGTGTTGTCATCAATAACAACTATGGTCATCATTGACAAGTAATCAAACTTATAATAGAAAATTTAAGGTTAGATGGAATTGAAATACAATCTATGCAATGTCCAATGAATATAGAGATCGATAAGTACAAAAGAGGGAGTGAATCTAAAAAATATGTTCATGAATACAAAAACTATTATCTTGAATCACTTCAATAACAAACTTCACTCCTTTGAAGCCCTTTGGCAACTTGAAAGTGGACGACAAAGTGCAAAGGTATTTGGAAAATGACTGCCACAAATTACCAATTGGGAATTGGTGGTCCCTGATGTACTCTAATGTTATTTCAACATTTGTAATATTCTGATAAGATATGGGATTTAATCTTTAAAAGTGTGCTTTTAATATTTATCCATATCTCAAGATGTCTACCATTGCATCACCAATTATGATTCATTCTAAATAATCAAACTATGCAACATTATCTCTCTTTTGAGTTGATAGATTGGATTTGTACTCATCCTTCTTATACATATCACCATTCCCATCCCATGGATGACGTAAACCAAGACTAATGCAATACTTTTCTTTATAAAGACCTTTTAATCGATTTCATTAAATTTGGACTTCTTCCTAGTCTAAATTGTTTTTTTAACGATGTTAAGAAACGTTTCCATGAGGTTTGGTAGTATAAGATGGAATTTAGCTCAAATGGGTATTATTTTATAATACCAAGCCTCATATAAATGTGGCTTAACCATATTTAAAATCCAATTTTGACTAGGAATAAGTCCAAATTTAATGAAATTGGGATAAGCCGATGCTTTAGCTAATTGTCTTGAGTTATGGACTTCATGACCTCCTTGGTAATCATTTGGGTGGCTATCTTTATCATGAGTCTTGTTTTCCACCTACAAGTCCTCCAATTGCTTCTTAGTTATACTAATATTCAGGAAAATGATTCTTGGCTATTAGAATTCTTTCATGGTATTGATCCTATATAGAATTCTCACAAGATGAAGTGAAGAAGGCCGAAATTCTAGTGGAAGATGAAATCTTGCAATGATTTCTACTTGGTCTTTTTTGTTTTAGGTCATCTTGGAATTTTTAGTATATCTTTGTTTCTGGAATTTTCAGACCGTGAAATGTTTATGGGATGGAGACATGTCAAGACTTGTGAGTGCCTACGGTAAATATTTCAGATGTTGATTTGCTATAGTTTTGAAGATATGACCTCAGAAAGTCAGGGTTTTTGAATAACTTTCAAACATGTCAATTTGGCATTTTACTTATAAGTTTTGAAGCATAATGTTTCAGATAGTGCCCTTTCGAGGAGATGCGAAATAGATCTTTAAGAACACATGGTTAAAATTTCAGATTTTGGTTTGCTACATTTTTCGAAGGTATGAACTTGGGAAGACTAGGCTTTTAAATGACTCAAAAATCATCTTTAAACAAGTTAGTTTGGCATTTTCACTATAACTTTTGATCCATGACATTCCAGAGAATGGCCCTTGGAGGAAATGTCGTAGAGATATTGAAGAATATGTGGTAAAAGTTTCATATCTTTATCCATTACATGTTCAGAGTTATACTTGTTGAATGTTAGGGTTTGTGACAATGACAGAGACAATGAAAATTCAAGAGAAGAAGATTGACAAAATCTTGCATAACTTTCTGATACGGTATCAGAATCACAAACTTGTTGGCACAATGGATCAGCATACTTAATGATGATCTTGGTGATTATCTTGGCACATTCTATGATGATCTTGGCGTAGATACTATTGGTGATTGTATTGAAATATTCCATGGTAATGGTATTGGCATTAGATCCCTCTAAGCTTTTGGAATGTACTATGAGGTCTATGATGTAAGGGTTTGAAGGTGCAAATAGATGAAGTCTATTGGTGATTATTTCTAGGATTTGATTACACTCTTTGGAGGCATATTTATGGTCTTGCTATACATCTGAAGTATATCTTGGAAGAAGTTATTGGAATTCTTGGAGGATAGATTTGAGGCATGGATAGTTTTTGTGGCATTGTGACAGAGACAATGATTGTGTCATTGTGATGAAGAGGAATTGTGATAGTGACAGCAATACAATGATTGTGGCAATGATAGATATAGGTACAGGGACAGTGATACAGTTACAAGGACATAGTTACAGGTATATCTTGATGGAGACAGTGATATAATGGCAGTGGAATATTGTTCTTCTTATTCATATCAAAGTGGCGAGATGAGATGGGGCAAGGATAGGAGATTGAAGTCTCCTTTAGGTTGGTGCTTGTGATTTCAGCGAGTTGGGGATTCCTTCCAGTTGGTGCTAGTAAAACTATTGAGTTGGATTTTACTGAGGACTGGATTCGTATCTATAGGTTGGAAATTATGAAAACCAAGGGGTTGTAGCATCCTTCTAGATGGAGCTAGTAAATCGAGGAGTTGGAGCTTCCTTCAGGTTAGAGCCTATAAATTAGGCGATTGTAGCCTCCTTCTAGATGGAGCTAGTAAACTGAGGAGTTGGAGCTTCCTTCAGTTTGGAGCCTATAAATTAGGGGGTTGGAGCCTCCTTCCAGTTGGTGCAGGTAAATCAGGGATTTGGAGCTTCCTTAAAATTGGATCTTGTAAAATAGGGGTTGTAGCCTCCTTCTAGATGGAGCTAGTAAACCGAGGAGTTGGAGCTTTCTTCAGTTTGGAGCCTATAAATTAGGGGGTTGGAGCCTCCTTCCATTTGGTGCAGGTAAATCAGGGAGTTGGAGCTTCCTTCAAGTTGGATCTTGTAAAATAGGGGGTTGGTGCCTCCTTCCAGTTGGTGCTAGGGTGCTTCCTATGAATGTAATCTTGTTATGTTTATATAAGAAAATCATTATGTGGTTTTCTCTTGTCTAGGTTTCACATCCACGTTAAATCTCTTGTGCATTGTGTATGATGTTATGTGTTGGTTTTATGTGATGGTGAATGACATTGTTAATGGTTAATGTTACATGTTTTACTTAAGGTTAAAAGTGTTAAAAATGGATAAATACTGATTCACCCCCCCCTCTTAGCATAATTTTCCAATAGTCAATTGGTATTAGAGTCAATTCCTTCAAGAGAGTCTGATAGTTGGACCGAAGATCTCTAGAGCACATGGATGAACATGAAAGTCTCTACTCTGCAGATGGGGTTCGACTGTTCTATGGATCAAATTTTGATCTGATTGGATTATAAAAATAAGACTCCATTTACATGCACAAGGTTTTGATATCTGGAAATCTGTTGTAAATGGTGACATCGCTCCAAAAAGACCACAAAACACTGCAGCCATGAAGGAGCTAAGAAATAATAATGCAATGGAAATGGATATCATCTTACATGGAATATATGATCATGTGAAAGATAAAGTTGGAAAGTGTTCATCAACTAAAGTGCTCTGGGACAAGGTACAAAATATATGCACAAAGGGGCCCCATTCTTAGCATTATTTTTGTCCCAAGTACCTAAAAAGATCGGGTAAATAGTTCATGAGGTTTGGAGTCCAAAGAAGGCTTAAAAAGTATAAGGGAAGTAAGCTTACGTTAGGGAGCCTACAAAGTTATGCCAATATGCCCAAGCGCTTTAAATATTAAGCAGAGGCACTAGAGCATCAACTACACAGGGCCCTAGCCGATGACCAAGGCGTCATGCGGCAAGGTTTTGGTTTATCGAACAATACTAAGAGGTCGAGGGGGGGGATCAGTATTTCCTTTTTCAAACCTTTTAAATACAATTAGTATTGAGAACAAGTTAAATAATCATAAGTAACGTGAATAAGACAATTAACAATTTAAACACACAGATTTATCGTGGAAACCTCAAAGGTAAAACCAGCAAAGCTTTGTTATTAATAAGCTAATATTATACAAAATTGTTTTACAAGCACCAACTTTATGGAGAACTTAATCTCCTAGATTCTTCTGGAACTACAGAAAGGATGCACCTACACCCTGGTTTTCTACCTGCTCAACAGACAAGGATGCCCCTGATGAATATGGGTGTCTATGGTTGTCATTGATGACAACATTAATGGCAAAGGATTGACTGGACAAAGTACTGATAGCAAGCTTGATGACATAGACAGAGTGGAAAAAGTGATGGGCATTGGAAATGACCCATTCTATGGTCATTTCGTCCTAATACCCTAGACAAGAATGAATTGGAGATATGGAAGGTGACATGGCATGGCTCATGGACAAGGACAATGAATGAAATATGACTTGGCATAAACGACAATGAAGGTGATGGCAACGCCAAGCATATGCAGGTATGAAAATTAACTAGTGTGGGCATGCTGAAAGAAAAAGAAGTTGGTCATGTGGGTGTTAAGACCACATGCATGTGGTAAGAAAGACAAAGTACGGGCATGTCAAAGAAGGCAAACAAGAAGCTATTGCGAGCTTGCTTATGACCCTAGTGTGGGCACACTTAACCAAAGCTGCGTGCTCAGCTTTTGAAGGGTTAAACCCCATGTGGGCATGCCATCTAACCCTTGTGAGCGTGAAAATGAAGGACAGTGAGGGCATCTTAAATGGTGGAAGCCACATGGGATGTAAATTAAATATATTTATTTGTTGATGAGGTGGTAAGAAACATAAACTTAAATATATAATCATTTAATTTATTAAATGATAAAATGAAAATACAAAGGACAAAGTTGGCTCAATAATTAAAAATAAAAATCGCAATTCAATAGCAAGTCGGTTCAGTGAAAATATATGAAAACCAGTATAAATACCAAGTGAATGACCTCATTTAATGCATGAATATTTGGTGGAAGATACAGCTCTGACTTTTTCAGATCAACTCAGAGGAAACTCGTGGGTATATAGTGATGTAGCAGGAGTATGTGGGAGCCACAGTGAAGTTCTGTTAATATTTTTGGAAGTTTTTTTATTTCTCTGAATTTTGGGTCTCTGAGACAGCTGCAGGAGGAGCAGCAGCAGTAAGCATTTAATTCTGATTTTTGGACTGTTCAAAAATTTCGGGTATGTTCATTGGAGCTGCAGCACTTAATCACTGGTTAAACAAAAGAAAAGTTGGGCTATATACTTAGTCAATTTGTGAAGGCATTCACAAATTCTGAAGAAGAAGTTTTGCATGTTTTAACTCAGAAGAAGAAGTCTAATCTAGGGCAGAATATTTGTCTTTTTTCTGACTGAACACCCAAAGATAATTTATAGTCTGATCTCTTGGTTAAAGCCCTTTTTGTAGCATTTACAAGTAGAAATATGATCTAAGAGGATGGTTTAATCTGATCCAAACTATACTTGAAGTTTGTAGCTCTGAGTTTGGAATTGTAGTAGTGGATTTCGGTGGAGTGAACAACAGCTACAGCAACAATGTAATTTTTGTTTTATCTTTTTACCTCTGGACTGGCTGAAGACATAATTAGTTGATTGCAGAAGACAATGGACAACTGGTTGATATGTTAGGGCTACTGAAGGACAGAATGAAGATATAAATATTCTTGATTTTTGGGTTGAACTAATGTGTGATCATGCTGAAGATATTTTGGTTGAATATGCATGTGGTGAGATGATGTTGGGCAGCTGGTGAACAATGAAGACATGATAAAGATTTATAGGGACATAATGTTGATTTGGATATGAATGATCTAGGACATCATGAAATACATGGTCAAACAATGAGAAGATGATAGACAGTCTGATGTTTTTGAAAATGAATTTGTGGATAGTTTGTTGACCTTGAAGAGTTGATAATCATGATATGTGCATGACAGTGATCACACTGAATATGAACAGTGCAATGATGTTGATGTGATGCTAAAAGAGATGTTCAAGAAGACATGATGAATTGCAATAATGCTTGTGGACAGAATGGTGATATTATGTTGTTCTAATGACAGTATGTTGAAGACTTATTTGACATTCTGAATGATGTGAATTTGGGCTTGATGATCAATGTTGATGACAGTCTGAATATGGAGAAGAGACAAGTGCTGCAGTTGATGACTGGATAGGATGAGATAGTGATGACAAGACAATGTTGACAAGTGTAATGTATATGTACCTATAATTTGGAAGCTGATTCTTGTATAGAAATATACTTACAAGCTGGGTCGTGTATCCACTTCTTAGCAGGAGCTAAGAAGAACTAGGCAAGGTCCTAGATAAAGAGTTGGTGCTCTTTTATTTCAGTTGGTGCTGAATTTCCTCACTGTTGTAGCCGTTGAACCAATTACAAAAATATTTCAAACTATATTATGTGTCTATTGTGCAATGTGTTGATCATTATATGCTTTACTTGATAAATGATTAATGATATAGGTTATTGATGAATATGATATGGAAGTGAATGTGTGAATGAAGATATAAGATTGTGATTGAAGTTGAAATTTGGTTCAAGTATAGGCTCACTGATTCACCCCCCCCCCCCTCAGTGAGCATTGTGTCTAACATCCCCAACACCCTAATTCTCTAACCACGACTAGAAGGAGGAAACAACCTCCTTAGCAGGGCCTCAACCTGCCCCAAGCACCACCCAACCACCCTCTAATTTATAAGAGTTTTAACTTCAGTTTTTTAGATATTTAGTGGCAGCTCGAAATTTTGTCATGCTTCATCTATCTCATTGGCCTCTTTATTTCTTCTGATATGCAATTACCAAAACTTCAGAGACACCTCTGGTCCTCTTCATACATTTGACTTGTATGGTTATATATCTTTTCAAAGAACTTTATTATTTGAAACATTGTGTCTTTTTAAGAAAATCATGCCTCTTCATAAAAAATATTGTATCATTATAATGGAATCAATTCATCATTGATCTTCATAGTCTTTCAATCTTATTTTAATTAGTAAGGTATTACTATTTTGCAGAGTTAACCAATTTTGGCAATTCTCCAAAGTTAGCAATTTAGCCAAATTGTTCTCCAAATATACCATTGCCAAACGTCCGTTCAACAAAGTGGATGTCAAACCGGCAATCAATCAACTAAGATTTACAAATATTTCGCGTCCGGTCCTTTTAATTAACCTTCGAGCATCTTTCAACAGTGAAATGATTCAAAACCATTGGATCTTCGTCAATCCACATCAACGGTGGACTTCAACATGCTCTTAGCTAGATTTCATAAAGATTTAACATCACATCCTAAGCTTTAAACTCTGAACAACTTAACCCAGTGAAATTGTCATGTACCATTGGATCGCCCCATCCAATATCGACGGTGGACTTGAAAAGTTTATGAGCCCAATTATGAACTTTAACCGTCAATATGTCCCATCTGAAAATGGAGCTGTGTTGATTTTCCAAGTAATGTTTGTAAATTACCTTACTTTATTTTGCATAATATACATGGTTATACAAATATGCCTTAATTTTGTTAATTTTGTTGAAAACAATAATTTTTAATAAAACATTATCAATAGGATTATTATAAAAGAGTATTATTGAAGGTCATGTATTTCAATAAAACGTTTTGTGGCGTGAAGGAAAAAAATACACAACGTCAAATTTTTTTAGTAAGACGGGTAAAATCGCCACCAAATTCCAACATTGGGGCTCCGAGGGACCGCAAGCGTGTGCATGATTTCTTGGTTTTTCCATTGGATTTACTATAAGTTAGATCCATATGTTTATATTGAAATGGTACCATTAATATCCTTAATATTCGTTTATACAATCTTTATAATAATTGTAAAAATCAAATATGCCACATGTCACAATCTGAGCGTTCCACGTGTCACCTTGGGAAACTAGATATCACCATTTTAACAACAAAATTTATAGAAGTTTTGCTTCAAAGAGTTTACTGGCAAGTCGAAATTTTTTCAAAGAAAGAGAGGTCGCTCTTTTGTCAGGTTGTTCTATTTCGGGGTGTTGGAAGTAGATGCTGAGGAGAAAGAGCATCCACTCCTTCCTCCAGGGATGATTTTTAGGAGTGGGGAAAGTAGATATCATCACTCAAAACCAAGCCAACAATAATTGAAAATTTAAAGGGGCATGAAAAGTTGTGTATATTTAAAGAATAATTGAAAATTTAATGCTTCAATAAACCAAGCCAACAATTTTTTTCTTTGGCAATCAAGGTGTTTTAAAATTGGAAAAAGAATCTAGCATTTCAAGAGTGCACCAAACATATTGATGTGCATTGCCATTTCCTCAAGGGGATTTTAGTGTTATGCTAACCTTGATTCAGTCAAAGAGTACTTAGGTTTATATTGATTTGGTCATTAATGATGGGTTTACAGTAATTATTTTACCAACCCACGGTATTGGGTGGTTGTGGTATTCTTCCATGGCATTTGATGTGATGAAGTAGTTCAATAAGCTTGGCATACTCTATTGTAAATAGCCTCAAACACCTTGTTGTTTGGTCAGCATGGCAGAATTAGCCAAGCTAATAATAGATATATGTTGGGTGTTGGTTTCCTCCATTTTCCACAATAAATCTCTTGTATATTGAGATTTGTGTGTTTGCTTCTTATTTGCATTAATTATCTCGCCATGCTCTGAAATAATTTTAGCATATCACATCAGATCCATTTAAGAGAAAATAAATATCTCTTAGCAAAGAAGGCCTAGATCGATTGACTTACATGGAAAAGTGTAGATCTATCAGATTTGTTCATAGCATAGGTAGATCTATTACTTGCATGTCTAGATCTACAAAGAGAGTTGTAGATCTATTTATATGCATGTAGTGATTAGCTGTTGTTAAAAATGAACAATTGGGAGTGGGTTGTTGATGTTGATTTTTTTAGCAGCATCGAGATCCATTCTTCGAGAGAATGGAGGCACATGGTCAGTTACTAGGGTTGATCAACATTCAATCTGGGACTGAAGCTCAACCTGGGGTTGAAAATGATTCTTCGAGAGAAAGGGGGACCTGTTTAGGGACCAGGGGGTTGATCAACATATTTCAGTATGGGACACAAGCTCATCCTAGGGCTGAGATCCATTCTTTAAGAATTGAGGCACTTGGTCTATTACCAAGATGTTGACTTCGTTCAACCTTCATCCTAGGGATGAAGAACATGTTCAAGGACCAAGACCTGGTATGGGACCATGACGTTGATTTAATCAACGCGAAGACCTACATTGGATCTAGGCAAGTGTTGTACTCCTCTCCTTGGTCAGTGGGATATGGGACCTTCTCAAGGGATTGGCCACCCCTTGTTGAAGTACCTAGCACATGATCTTGGTGTTAATGGGGAGAACAAGGCAACCAAAGAATATCTTCCTTATATATGATGATGTACTTGAATTGACACACAAGAACCCCAATGGATGACCAAGATCCCTCTTGTGAAGGACCAAAAGCCCAAGTTAAAAGTTAAAGGGTTGAAAGATAAAAATTAAAATATTAGAATCCTAACTAAATTGGATTTTTAATTTTTATAATTCCTAAACCTAAGGACATGACCCGCATGATAAATTATAAACAGAGGAGCTCTCTCATTTGAAATATCATCACACGAGATATTCATCTCTGATTTTAGAATGACTGTCTTTTGGGGTTATTGTTGGTATCTTCTTCATCAACACAAGTCTGATCTTTGAAGGTAGCATTTGGAGTATCTTCTTTAGAAGTATGATTTTTATCTTTTGAGGCGGTTGAATTATGTTAAGGGAGAAGTGTTGCCACCTGAGCCCTAATTAGGGATGTCACCAACTCGATAGCCTTAGAGGAGGATGTCCTAGCAGGTCAAACTTTTCCTTAGGCCCATTCCACTCAGACAAGAGCAGTATTGGGTCTATCCTAGCAAAACGAGAGCAGTTTAAGGCCTTCCCTAGCAGGTCGATCCCTGTTAGGGCCACTTCTTATCAGCATTAGGGGTTTGTGTGGAGGCCAAGCCCTAGTTAGGGCCTCTACTGCTCAGTTATAGGGGTCTTAAAGGAGGCGGAAGTTAGTTCCACCAGTTCTCAGTCAAAAGAAGGTTGAAACCAGGCAGACTGGACTCCTTCATAGCCACTTGAACAGTTCTGACAGTCAACAGTGACTCAGTCAACAATCAACTTCAGTCAACAGTATATAGTCAGCAGGGGTTGATCTCTTGGTTTAAGTGCCCTAGAGACAAGACAAATTTTAATGTAAATTCTTCTCTTTACATATGTTCATGTAAAATTCGGTCATCTCATATTAAGGAAGATATTCTTTGCTGGGGTTTTTATACCTTGAAAGGTTTCCCCAGGGTAAATTTTTGTTCTTGTGGATGCTTGTCTTATATCTTATTGTTCATGATCTACTGTTAATGATCTACTATCTATTATAAATTAAAAGAAGAATGTTACTGCTATTAAATCTCATATCTATGTTAAAAAATAACAGTTGATTCATTGTCAAACACTAGGGTCGGTTGGCATAGAGTTGTAGGGATCAATTTGTGTTTTTTCTATCATGATCCATTATGAGACAATAAATAGGGTATATGCATATGTATGAGGCATATTGTTGGTGGTGTATACAACTAGTGTTATGATATATTAATGAGATGTGGATCTGTAAGGACAAATTGTTGCTCAAAGTGCAATGTTGATTTCCTCCTTGGATGTTCTATGTGGAGAGGTAGTGATAGAGATCTTGATCACATGCTCATGCTAGCGTTGACCTATGATCATTGACAAATTTACTTGTCATGTGTCTTGCTTCTTGAGATGCATGATATGGTAGCAACATTAGAAGTGAGATAGATTGCCCAACCATTAAATCCAGTCACATAGATGATCATCAAGATGACAAAAACATTAGTATAATAGGAGAGAGGAATATTTGTGAAGAGAACACGAAAGGGAGAGTAATAATCGTGGTTTTTGGTTACAAAGTGAGACTAATTTAATAGGGTAACTTAAATCTAGACATGAGATCCTAGGATAGTTGTGAAAATGGTGAATAAAGCGTGCTCAGATAGATCACATATGCTTAGAAGAAGAAGAAAATTAGTATATTATAAAGTTTGGAAGATCAATTGGATTTCCCTTTATGTGTAGTTCTCGCAGTGAAGCTAGGTGGTAGCATGCAACTAGAATAGTAGTCTTGTGTGTTGATTATGAACTAGTAGATATGAGGATTCTATGATCTTTTTTGTGGAAAAAATTGCACAAGTGCACTCTTCCACTTGGTAAGGGGCTAAGCCTTGTAGGTTGTTGCAAGGCCTCAGTCCTTGGAGCCCCTTTTGATGGTGGTTGGTATTCCTCCAAGTGATCCTGCAAAAGATTGTTAGTTTAGTTCACATTCAAACATGAAAGTATTGATAAAAAAAAAATGAAAGAAATGGGGGGAGAATGCAAACTCCAACAACAACCAAAGATATGATAAACCACTCTTGTATTTCCCAATGGAATAGTTGTACAACACCTAGGAGGTGAAGGCTTCAAGGGAAGCCAATGAATCTCCCATAGGGAGGCATTTCTTGTCCAAACTAAATGGTAAGTAGATGGAAGAAAAATGGAGAGAAACACTTGCCCCTTGATGGAAGGTGACAAGGGAGCTTGGGAATGCTTACCATGGTAGGAAATGGTGGGCTTTGAGGAAGCTCCAACTCAAATCTAGCAGCATAACCTTGCTCTAATTTTATCTCTACAAAATGCATACCAATGGCTTATTTTTATAGGCTAAGAGGTGGCCAACAAACAACTAGATCCAAATGTGAACTCTCCTCCTTCATGAACTAGTTCCATGCTACACAAGGGGGGCTCATTGATGCTAGAAAGTGTGTGAGGAGCCAAATTCTGATCCTTGGGGATGATTGAGCCTTTAATGCGCCACTGGGATGAAGTGGTCCCATCATTTTGACAGTACCACAGCAATCGAAGGAAAAGTCGCGTGGGTGTATGCGGGCATTGTTTAGATAACCTGCGCTATAGTGCAGGTCACCTATGTAATACCTGCGCTACCCTTTGTTTTGACTATTTTTGGGAACTTGTGGACTCATGCAGTGTTATGGATCTGTTAAGGATGCATGTGATGAGATGAATTCTTTATGTTGATGACGCTTTATTGGATGAATCGTTGAAATGTCGCATGTGTGTGATTTTTAAGCGTTAACAATCTTCTCAAGACATTTATGGGATTTCCTTGATCTAACATGATCACGGATTTGTGTATTTCTGACTTGGGTGAAACAAAAGGATATGCAAGAGTGTAGAAGCTTGGGTTGGATCATTGTTGGTCATAATACTACTATATCTCTTTAGTATTAAGTGTTGGGCCCATTTGAAGCCATATCTACTCATGTTGGTGAGACGGTGTTGATTTGTGGGTTAGGTGCAGTGTTCATCTCAAGTGGACCAGGGAACAAATTGCAATCTACAAGAGAAATGCATGCATTTGTTTTAGATTATTGACATAATCTCATAAAGAGATGGAAATCTTAAGCATCTATTTGTGCAATATGTAGGGAATTCATATACCCAACTTAAGCATATATTTATGCAATGTGTAAAGAATCCATATACCATCGGTAGGAGTTTAGAAAGTGGACAGTTCGAATGTAATAGTAAAATGCATGTGTACAAGCAATGGTAATTATAATCGTACTTGGTTAAGGATTACTTGGTTCATATAATTGTATTTAGAGTAGGTGGGTGTTGAAAATGAAATATATTGATGTTTCATAGCATCATATGCTTGGGCATGCAATGATAAGCATTTTTATGGAGTTGGAATTGATAACTTATGTAAATGAGCATACAATTGTGAGACCAATTTAGGCATGCATACTTCTAGTTCAATGGTTCATTGGTTTAAAGTCTAGACATAGACATGTGATTTTGGGAGTGGGGGTGGGGGGCGAGGCATGTTGTAATTGTGGATAACCAATTATAAAATTTGAGGGCGGTTGGTATTATCCCAAGTCAAGTTAAAAGGGGAATCTTATGTCAACCTTGACTCAATCAAATAGTAATTAGGTTTATCGTGATGTGATCATCAATGGGTTTACTATAGGTATGTTAGGATCTCATTGTATTTTCCCATGGTATTTGATGTGATGAAGCCTTTAAATAGGCTTCATATACACCATTATTAAGAGCCTGAAGCAACTTGTTCTTTGGTTGGATTTGTCAAATTATAGCTTGTTCTTTGGTTGGCTTGGTCGGATTGGCCAAAGTAATAACAATTATCTATTGGGTGTTGTAATTTTGGATACCTAGATATAAACTTTGAGGTGGGTAGGTATTTCCTCCAAGTCAAATTAAATAGGGGAATGTTAAGTTAACCTTGACTCGATCAAATAGTAACTAGGTTTATCTTGATTTGATCATTAATGGATTAAGGTAGTTTAGGAGCCCATGATATTGGGTGCCTTGATATTTTGATGTGATGAATCCTTTAAATAAGCTTCACATACTCCATTCTAAAGAGCCTCTGGAAACATGTTCTTCAGGTCATCTTGCTCGGATTGGTCAAAGTAATAAAAGATATCTATAAGGTAATAATGATCATTTATTAGAATGTAGCATTTAATTTACTAAATAAAAAGTACATGAAGTATTTTAGATTTAGTAATGAATAAACAAGAAGACAATATTTAACTTCTCTATCTTTTAAATTTGTAGATATGAAAGAGAACATGACCTTTAAATGGAATATGGTTTTTATGATTATTTTTCTCAAAAGTTATGTAAATGACATGACCTTTAGATGAAATACGGTTTTTACAATTTTCTTCCCAAAAATTATATTTCATCTCTATTGAATCTATGTGTAATCTAGTAGCTTTTTCTTGATATTCATGTTCATCATAAGAAGATCAAGAAAAAAGTTACAAGGTTATTTTTATCATTGCATATTGCTAGATTAAAGTGAGAATTGATTCAAGTTTTATATAACAATCTTTCAAGCTTGCGAGTAAAACTTTTAATATCAATTTTATTTTTTATTTAATAGCTCTACTTTCTTTATTTGAGATGTTCATCTTTATTGTTCCAATAATATGAATTATTTAAAGAAATAATACTAGTTTTAGAAATTTAACGAATCATGAAAAATATTGCTTCTTTAAAGTTTTTGTTTTTGTTTTTATTGTTTTGGACATTTTATATAATTCAATATTGATTTGTTCCACTAAAAATTGGAATTTCTTTGATTTGTTTAAAAATATCAAATTGAATAATTTAAATATTATAAAGTTAACTGTTATATCTAATTCCATTTTTTAGATTTAAGATTTTACCTTAATAATCTTTTTTTAAGTTCCTGATAATTAGATTATTAAAAAAAATAAGATACATAAACTAGTAATTTTTCTCTCCTCAAAAATCAAAGGGCGTTCACATTCTAAGTGGGATGGATTATCAAGCATTCCGTTATTGTCTCTTGCTTCACCGCTTAAAACCAATTTACACTCGCATTATATTCCTGCTTTTAGATAACCTGTTGCTTATTGTCATTGAACAAATTCGAAGTTTTAGGTTGACTTGTCTTTTAAATTTAGCCTAGCATCTTGTCATTGAACAAATTGGAATATCTAGGCTATGGCCATTATTTCTTTTATACTATCCTTGTTGTTAACTCACTTTATCAATGGAGTGTGGATCAATCTATGAAAACATAATTTTCTATTAAGGTTATTACGTCATAAAGGAGGTTCAACGTCTTTTCACTTTTCAAATAAGATATCATATTGAGTTTGTTGTTGACATTGAGAGTTGAAAATAAGTGATAGTTCATCTTCTTTTTTATTATTAATAGCAAGTGACATGTGGGTTTAGTATTTGATTGGATAATAATATTTACCTAACAAGCATGTAATATATTTAAACATGGAATTTTAAAGTAAAGATAGAAAAACACAAGATAAAGTTGGAAAAAAGATATCATATGTGAAAGATATTCAAAATCGAGAGATATGTCTACTTACCTCTTCAAAGGGATAACCTCCAAGAGAAAAGTTCCAAATACAATAATAGTTATTGACAAAACATTGCATAGATTACTACTCTAAAGATAATGCTTTAATAGCCAAATCTCTAAGTACTTGTGGTCTCACTATTAATGAGAGTTAACTATCAAGGGGTCTTTATTCAATAAAGAGTCATTTTACATTAAGTCACTACTCACTAACTATATGATGGGCCTTATGACCTTATACAATGATAAAGTAGGAGACTTAAGGTAGGACCTTGACATGCCCTCCCCCTTCAAAAGCAACATTGTCCTCAAGGTTGGATATGGGGAAATTTCAAAATGGTTGACAATTTCCATGTAGCATCTTTTAGTGAGGTATCATTCCACTAAATCAAAAATTCACGGATAATGCGTTGGCGTAGATGACACTCCCTAGTGTCCAAAATTGCTTTTGGTTAAGTCAAATAGAGCCTTCTTCATCTAGTTCTGGTAATGTAGTTTGAACTCAACAATTCTGACCCACGACCTTATTCAATCAAAGTACATGTAATACTAGGTGGATCTTAGAGTGTGCTGGGAGCACTAATTTGTAGGCCACCTTACCAATGTGTTGAACAATCTAATATGGGTCCTAAAACTTTGGTGCAAGCTTTTGATGGCCTTTAACTTTGAGACAGTTTTGCTTCTAAGGTTGGAGGCAAAGGAATACCTAGTCACCTTCTACAAATTAACACTATGAGTGATGTTGGTCTACATGTTACTTCATGCAATTTTGAGACTTAGCTAAATTTACCTTAAGTGTGCAAAGAATGGCATCACGATTATGAAGCAAATTATCTATTGCATGTACTTTGGAGATACATGTTAGATAAGAAACCATAGGTAGGGATGCCATGGAGTTTAAAAATCTAGTCCATAAAGATTTGGGCAACCATTGCAGGGGTAAAAGGGTGTTGGAGGGAACAAAAGTGAGCATATTCCAAAATTCAATCAATTACCACCATGATGATTGATTTGTTACCTGCTTTCGAAATCCCAACAATAAAATCCATAGAAAAGTATGTCCAAATAGTGGTTGGTATTGGCAACGGTTGCAATGCCTCAAGAGTCTTCATTGTCTCACCTCTATTCCTTTGGCAAGTATCACATTCCGCTATAAAATTAATAATGTCAATTTTCATGCCTTCCCAAAAGGAGCATCTAGTGCGTGCATAAAATTTCTAAAATACCGAATGACCTACGAGAGGAGATGAATGTAATTATGTTAATATCCTCTGCTTGAAATTTCTGGTGACCTATATTGATCTAGAAGTGGTGCCATATAAGATATGGTTTCTAGGTGTCCATTGCATGTAGGATGGCCATCATTTCATTCTCATAGATAGACTTGCCCAAATTCATTTCACACAACTGCTTATTGGTGAATGCCAAGGGTCTTCCATCTTGCATTAAAACTATACCCAAACATTTTTCAATCATCACATTCCAACACAAAAGTCTAAGTAAAATTAGCCATGGCTAACACTAGGGTGGTGCACATGTCCTGCTTTAAAAATGAGAATGATCGTTTTATCACTCTCTCCATGCAAAGGCATTTTCTTAAGCAAGGTTGTCAAAAGGGATACATTTTTTGTTAAATTTAGTGCAGTTGCGAGACCCATTCTCAGAGAGGATGGTACCCTAGTCAGTTAACTAGGGTTCCTGATCAGTTAACCAGGAAGAGTAAAGAGTAAGTCCATAGAAGGTACCATGGGGCCCCAGCATTCTCCTGGGGTTCTTGGTCGGGGACCAAGCAAGTTGATGCCATGGAAAATTCCCTAGCATGTGGCTAGGGCCCCTATTTTTCTCTAGGGTATTCTGGTCTGGGACCAGACAGGTTCTTGGTCACGAGGACCAAGCAAATCCTGCAGGTTGAGATAGGGATCTCTTGGTTCGGGACCAAGCATATTCTTGGTCACGAGGACCAAGTAGATCCTGCAGGTGGTTGATCAACATTGAGCTCAACCTAGGGCTAAGGACAATTCTCTGGGAGAATGGAGGAACTGGTCAAGGACCAGGGGGTTGATCAACATGATTCAGTCTGGGATTGAAGCTCAGCCTAGGGCTGAGATCCATTCTTTAAGAATGGAGGATCTTGGTTAGTTAACCAAGATGATTGTGTGTGATTTCCTCTCCTCCTAGGTCTTCAAGATGGTTGGGCTAGATGGTCTTCTCAAGGGACTGGCCACCCCTTGATGGATTCACTGGTATTTGACCTATGGAGCAGTATAGAGGACCTCATGATCACATCATCTAGTGTGGACCTCCCTTATACAATGATGATGAACTTTTAGGTTGTATGGAACATTTGTACATTTGAGAGAGAGATGATTGGTTGCACCCCACCTTGGTTGCTCATCCTTGGCCTTTACACCATGTTGTTCTTGGTCTTGTGGTACCTTGTCATGTCGACTACTTTGACTTATGGTTAGTAGGGTCATCCACCCACCTTGAGTTGTTTTGATTTGTGCCACCTTGATGTTTTATGGGTATTAGGGTTGTTTTCCCACCTTTGTGGTACACCCTTTGGTACTAGGGTTATGGGTCATGTACCCACCCTTGTTTTATGTTTTGACTTGTACCATGTGTTGGTCCTTATTAATTATATGTGTGGTAACATAACCCTAGTACCCACCTAAGACATATTTTTTTATATTTTTTTATTTAAGTGGGTTGATGTTTTAACCTTTGCTGGTACCTTCCCTATTTAGTGGAACCCTAACTCACTAAAGAATTAAAAAGGCATGATTCTTCTAGAAGTTTTAGATCCTTTATATTGGAGTCTAATCTCCTTATTTTATCATATTATCTATCATATCTCAGCTCTGATTTTTTATTTTAACGTCAAGGGTTCAAAGTTTTTATGTTGTTGCTTGATTACTTGTTTAGGGCATTCACATACTGGAGTTCACACACAACTCAGATATGTTATGCTTCTATTGATAGGGTTCAATGCTAATCCATGAGGCTTGTTAAGACTTGGATGGGATCCAATTTGCATGTTGAGGATTTGATTGGGGTCTAATCTGCTTATTGGGTATTGTTGAGATTCGATCTGTTAACTATAAGACTGTTAAGGAGACTGATCTATCAGCTAAAGTTTTTATAGGGATCTGATCTAGCAACAGAAATTTAGTTGGTGTCTGATCTAACTTTTGTGACCTAGCCTTGAACCTTGAAGCACTGATTTATCTTAGTCTTGAGCCAGTTGAGTCTGTCAGTGGTAGTCGTGACTTGATTAAGGCCTCATCTTGTTGTTGCATTATTTAGCTTACCCATGACATTGTTGAGGGTTTGTCAAGTCTGATTTGTTATCAAGGGATGGCAGTCACCCCTGAGATTGTTGTGTAGCCGGACCCTATGTGTTGGGTGTGGTGTGAGTTCTAATTTATTGTGGTGAGATCTTGTATATGTGCTGAGATCTTATTTTGGGTCTACTATAATTACTGAGCCTTTCCCTTGACTAGATCAATCTGTTGTGACCTTTCTTGTGGTCACACTTATAAGCTGAAGACCTTATTAGTACCAGATCTGTGTACTGAAATTGATCTGTGGTCTAAAATTTGTGCTAAGACCTTATTTGTGATCAAACCTATATCCTGAGACTTAATTCTGGTTAGATATATGGTGTTGAGACTTATTGAGACTTGATCTATTGTACTGAGTCATGTTTGGGGTTGCCTCTATGATTTGATTGTCTTTGACCATTACTGTTGTTGTCTACAACCTTTCATATCTCTCTTTGTGGTTTGTACTTACCCTCTAAGGGTTAGCTTGTTCCTAGTGTTTGACTGGCCTCTTAGAGGCACAGTATGTTCTGAAAGTAATTTCTTTCGAGTATAAATTAGGAAGGGTCCCACACTACAGGTAAGTAATTGTTATTGTTAGTACTTGTGTTAGTTATATTACTGCTAGTGATTACACTTTAACACAGAGACCCACTTGGTAGTGTTAAATTTGAAAGAGATGAAGATTATGTTTTAAATCTCACTGTTGAGTTACTGATGTACTATTCTGCTTGTTGCATTTAATTTTTGCATTAAAGTATGTGAAATTTTGATTTCTCTGCATCAAACCCTAACCCTAACCAAAATTTAACAATTTTACCATAGTTCTTTACAAACTTTCTATAGTAGCCAGTAAGGCCTAAAATCTTGCATAATCTCTTAAAGGTTTTAAGGTATGGCCATTATTGCATTGCCACAACCATTTTGTTGATTTTTTGGCAACATCAAGAGCCATTCTCTGGTTGAATTCACATCATCCTGGGGATGAGAACCTGGTCAAGGACCAGGATGTTGATGACTGAGATCTCATTATGCAAAGGAGATAACATCAACAAAAAACCTTTCTTATGATAAATATTCTAGAAGACAAGTTGAACATTGAACAAGTATAGAGGACCAATACTTAATGGTTGAGTCACAAGGACTCAAGCCTGAATATTTTGGAAGACCCTGAGGTTTCTAGGGAACATTTGATCATGAAGACCAAGAGGGGCTAAAATATAATTTATCCAATCCTTCATGAGAAATTAGAAGAGGAGCTTTTAATTATCTAAGTAGCTTGTATATGATGATTTGGCATGTGTGGGCTATAAAGACCAAGAGAAGGGTCTAAGATGACTTGTTATGGTTATTGAACCCCAATGAAGGACCAAGAACCCACTAATGAAGGACCAAAAGCCCAAGATAAAAGTCAAATAATATTGTGAAGGGTTAAAAGTGCAAATAAAATATTAAAACCCTAAGTAAGTATATTTTATTATTTGTTTAATCCTAAATCTATGGAAGTGATTCTCAAAGAGGAATTATAAATAGAGAGCGCTCTCCTTTGAGCTCAATATATCTGATCTTCATTTCCAATCTACCAAATCTGATTTCTTGGGGCTCTATATTCATCGTGGAGGTCTGATCTAACTTGAGGAGGCAGCTACTAGTGTTAAATCATGTTGTTGAAGGTAGCTGCAAGGGCTTGAAGGTTGTATCTGCCTACCCCAGCCTTATTAGGGATTTCTCCAGCTAACAGAACCCTGTTTAGGGTCTGCTCCAATCTCTGGAATCCCTACAAGGGCTTCTTCTTGGTGTTGGCGGCCCTTATTAGGGATTTATCATACTGTTGTAGTAGTCGGAATCCCTGTAAGGGCTATTTCTCAGTCACCGAGCCCTGTCTAGGGCATGTACCAGGAAGTCGTGGCAGATATCAGGGTGTGGCAGCCCTACTAGAGGCATAATCAAAGCACCTGAGCTCATTTGGAGCCCTGTTAGGGCTTTCTCCTCGCACCTTTGGCATCCGACAGCTCCATATAGGCTTACACTAGACTTCCTTGGAACCTAGAATCCCTGTAAAAGCTCATACCAGTCACCCAAAGGCACTAGATTCCCTACTAGGAACTTAACTCATATCCCGAGGCTCTAAATCTAGCAACCAAGTGTTTATTCCAGGCACCAAGGGTTTGGACAGCCAACAGAAGTCAACGACAGTCTTTTCCTTGGTCAACAGCATCCTCAGAATTTATCACTCAGTCAACAGTAGTCTAAGTTCGGTGGATTGTAGAATTGACTTATGGAAGCATTCCTCTTGTTCATGATTGACTTCTTTATCTATAGTCCAGATCTAGTATGCTACAGTTCAGATCTATCGTACTACAGTCCAGATCTAGTATGCTACCGTTCAGATATATCATATTGCAGTTCATATCTAGTATGTTATAGTTCATATCTATCATGATACAATCCAGATTTAGATGGCACTATGTGATAGAGAAATAGAGGTGTTAGCTTCCATAGCTAGCATATGGCTTGATGTTATCCCTTGATGTGATATCCTGATCTAGCATGGAAATGATAGTATGACTCATGATGGTGATAGTACTTATGTGTTATTGAGAATGCTAGATTCGATGCTACAGTACGTGTTCTTCTTGAATCTATTATAAGAAAGGTTGTTGGGTTTTTCCCCTCTTAAGCAAAGAGGGTTCTCCCAGGGTAAATCATGGTGTCTACTGTGCGTAATTATTGTGATGTGATGTGTTTACTTTCTACCCTATTTTATTTACTGTTGAAACTGGTTAATGTCAAACTGCTCATAATTAATTTAATGTGGTTGATACTTTCATATCTAATTATGCAAAAGAAAATTTTAAATTTACACTCAGAATTGCCAGTTTATGAAAATAGCTAAAAATTCAACACGTTTTGGGGTCCACTCTAACCCCATCTTGTCCAACAATGTGATCCAATTATTCAACCTTTGAGGCCCCAAAAGTACATTTGGATCATTTAATGAACATATGATGGTCCAAAAAGAGTTGCAAGTCTTTATCAACATGTTGTACATGGGCATCCCAAGTTTTTATGTATATCAAGGTGTCGCCAAAAAATACAAGCACAAAATCATAAAGATATAGCCATAAAATTTTATTCATGAGGCTCTGAAAGGCCAAGGGGGAATTAAAAAGTCCAAAGGGCATTACCAAAAGCTCATAATGGCATTCAAGTGTGCGGAAAGTTGTCTTTGGGATATCGACCTCTTTCATCCTAATTTGGTGGTATCTAGAATGAAGGTAGAGTTTGGTGAAAAAATTTGCACCGTGCAACCCATCCAGAAGGTCATCTATGACTAGGATTGGGAATTTATCTTTGATGGTAAATTTATTGATGACACAAAAATCAGGACACATGCACCAAGTTCCTTCTTTCTTTAAAATCATGGCCACTGGGGATGAATATGGGCTTGTGTTGGGATGAATGACTCCCACCTCTAGTAGCTCTTGGATGATCTTTTCAATTTCACTCTTTTGTGCAAATAGGTACCTATACATGCGTACATTTGGTGGTCGACTTCCCATAACCAAGGGTATACCATGATGATGCTTGCCTTTGAATGGGGGTAAACCCTTTAGTGTCTCAAGGACTTATTGATGTTTGTCCAAAACCTTTTGCAAGTTAGAATGGATTTTTGATGCGGTGATGTCTAGAGCATGTATGGCATGGAAATGAGTAATAACTCTCAAGTGGTCTTTCTTCAATAATTTTTCCATCCAATGAGAGAACTTATGATTTTAGGGGAGCCTTTGTTGATGTAATTGTAACTTCGGAAGATATTCTTCTATGTATTACACTTGTACTTTATTATATTCATGATGGAGATGTATTATTTCTCCAATGAAAAGTGTCGTCATTTGTATTTGTAAGTGTCGCGTCGCAAGTGTTGTAAGTGTCACAAATTATATTTGATGGGTTATTAGACCACCAATGTGGGGTCGGCCTTGCTTGTGTCATCTGAGTGGGTTATTAGACTTCCTTAGGAAGTTAGCCCAACTAGAATTAAAGGCAGGTTAAGTTGTGTATAAATAGAGAGTGAGTGTGTCTCATTCTATTCATTCACTCACTCATCCAACTCGCATTAGTTGAGAGAGGAGTGCGCACAAGTGGAGGAGGAGTAGCTGTTGGAGTCATCTATCTTTTGAGGATTGATCTTTGTGATTTTTGTATTGGGACTTATTCTATCTCTGAGGAAATTGCGGGATTTTTCACCTTCTTGGTTTTCCTTGAGGAAACTCTGTGTCTCTTGTGTTTATGATTGTTATGTTGTGCATGTTATTCTCTTAGTAGGATCCTAGGTAATGTTTGAATGCAATTATTGAAAAATTAACATGGTATCAGAGTCGTGCTAAGAAGAAGACACAGTGCAGCTGCGAAAGCTAGGGATTCTTAATCTTTGGGTTTCTCTCCTCAGATCATGAAAGGTAGGAGGCTAGGCAGGCTCTCCTTGGAAGGGTGCATCTTTCTGTCGAGACAGAATTCAATTCTGAGCACTTTCAGTCTTTGGCCCGTCACTACTGCTGGAAATTAGGGTTTTGGAGAAAGTTGGAATTTTTGGAATCCGAGACCACACCTGGATGCTCCTCAAGAAAATCGAAGTTTAGAGACCAAGATCGAACTTTTTGGTTGGACAGAACCCTGGGCATCATCAAACCCTAGTTCAGGATTTTGATCGGAAAGGTGGAAAATTATGGTTTCTGTAAAAGTTGAAATTTTTGGAATCTATGACCACGGCTGGATGCTCCTTAGAAAAATTGAAGTTTAGAGCACAAGATCGAACTTTTTGGCTGGGTAGAACCCCAGGCATTATCAAACCCTAGTTCGGGATTTTGTCTAGAAGATCTGGAAGTTTCAAAGGCAATTTTGAGGGGTCAAATTTTGCAAATTTCAAAATTGAAGTATACCAGCTTGATCAGCTCAGCAAGGTGCATGTTTCCATCCTTTCAGAAGTTTGGAATTCAAAGTTTGAATTTTTAGGGTTTCTCTAACAAACCCTAATCCAGCTCCATATCTAGTTTTCATCAAATCAAGTGGTAAGACCTAAATCTTTTATTTCCATTTGAGTTTCTCATTAAGATGTCTCACCACACCAAGCTTGAAGGAGCTGACAACTTCCGAGCATGGAAGTATAGGATTGGGTTAATCCTAGAACTGAATGATTTGGACACCTACATAAAAGAAGAAGTTCCAGTTCCAGAGGGAGATGAGGCTAATTACACAAGAAGAACTTGGTCAAATCCAAGCGAATCATTGTTGATTCTATAAAAGACCATCTCATACCCCATGTGTCTTCTCTAAAGACACCTAAGGATATGTTTGACTCCTTGACCAAGTTGTTTGAAGGAAAGAATATAAAATCGGAAGATGACTCTGCGGAATCAATTGAAAGGGGTAAAGTTCCAGAATAGAGATACCATCCAATCTTACTTTACTAAGGTCTCTCAAATCAAAGAACAACTTGAAGATGTGGATCAAGCAGTGGAGAATGGAGAAATTGTTATGACCACATTAAATGGCCTACCTAGGTCATGGGACTCCTTCATCCAAGGTATCTATGCAAGAAAAAAGTTGATCTCCTTCAGTAGACTATGGGAGGAATGTTCACAAGAAGAAGCTAGGCTTGTAGCTCGAGAAGAAAATATGGGAAGTGAATACCAAGCTCTCACAACTCACACCAAGAGAAGTAAGCCCAAGAGGGAGCAATCTCATCACAAGAAATCTTTTCACCGCCATAAAAAAGAGATAAGAAAGATATGAGATGCTTCACATGTAATGAGAAGGGACACTTTACCGTAGATTGTCCCAAGAACAAAAAGGGCTTCAACAACAACAACAAGAAGAACAACAAGAAGAGATATCATGCTCATGTTCTTGAGGATGATGAACCTCCCAAGAAGAAGACTAAGGTAGAAAGTGAAGACTCTAGTGACGATGAATATGTTCTACTCTCCGCTCTCACAGGTACTATTACACATGGGTGTAATGATTGGCTTATTGATAGTGGGGCTTCCAAACATATGACGGGATTCAAAGAATCTCTTATGGACCTATCTGAACATGAGTCACCTCATAAGGTGAAACTTGGGGATGACTATCAATACCCTATAAAAGGAAGTGGTGAATCCTCCTACAAACTAGACTCTGGGAAGTCTTTAAAGATGCAAGATGTTATATATGTACCTGGACTCAAGAAGAATCTTCTCTCCATATCATCTTTGGATGTAAAAGGGATGAGATTTGCATTTGTGGATGGCCAAGTACTTATGTGTTCTAAAGGTAAGACCATTGATGATGCAGTAGTGATTGGAGAGCAAGAGGGAGGATTGTACAAATTGAAGGGACCACCTGAACATGCCATGGTACATGAATCCATGGAGCCAAGTGAACTTTGGCATAGAAGGCTTGTTCATGTACACTATAGGGCACTACCAATTGCAAGCAAAGCAGTAGAAGGTCTTCCTGAAATCCAGTCAAAGCATGAAGATGTTTGCAAAGGATGTGCAAAAGGAAAGAACACAAAGAAGGCATTTCCAAGCAGTGAAAGCAAAGCAAAAGGAATCTTGGAGATTGTCCACTTCGATGTATGCAGACCAATGTCATCTAGTTCTCTGAGTGGGTATGTATATTATGTTTCTTTCATTGATGATTTCTCTAGGAAGACTTGGGTTTATTTCTTGAAGAACAAAGATGAAGTGTTTGATAAGTTCAAGGAATTCAAAGCCTTGATAGAAAACCACACTGAAAAGAAGATCAAAAATTTGAGATCCAACAATGGTGGAGAATTCACTTCAGAAGACCTCAAGAATTTATGCAATGACTCAGGGATTAAGAGGGAGTTGACCACTCCTTACAATCCACATCAGAATGGAGTTGCAGAAAGGAAGAACCTCTCATCCATTTTCAGCATTGGTTAAGGTGCACACTATCAAAGACTCTAGTAGCTTCTGCAAGGAAGCAAAGATTGAGAGGGATTCCACCCAACAAACAAACAAAGATAAGTATTTGAATTGTCATTTCTTGTATATCTGATTGTTTAAATAATATTGTTCAATGATATATATACTTATGTTCCTAGACTTAGGTTGTGTATATTAGAATAATTGCATTAATGAACAGTATACTACTAATATGCATGTGATGGGTAAGTGGCCTATGGTACTGTACAACATTCCATTGCTACTTATCTAGAATGAAACCTCTTTGCTGACATGTTGGGAGTAGTGCACACTCTTAACAATGTTCTGGTAGAGATGGATGGCATCTAGAAAGCTACTGTATGAATACAAGATATGGATGAATGTTGTATTGAAGCATTGGCTAAGATAATTGCATGACTGTACGACATATGTATTTATGTGTAAAAATTTATTCTGAAAAACTATGAGAAGCTTCTAATCATGCAATTGAATTTGACTTGTAGGAAAGATCGTGTACAATCACCTACAAAAGAAGAACAACAACATTTGTTCTAGCAACAAAGTTCAAGAAAACTTTCTATTGAAAAATATTGAAGAATCTGAAGTTGCCAGGATCCGGGATGCAGTAATGGAAGAATGCCATGATCGAGGAATACCGGTCGATCATGAAAAAAGATGTTTGGGATATGGTCGCAAGACCAGAAGGGAAGTCTATTGTGACTTCCAAATGGATCTACAAGATCAAGCATGCTGCAGATGGCAGCATAGAGAAATACAAGGCAAGGTTTGTGGCTCGTGGCTTCTCCCAGAAAGAGGGGATAGATTATGAAGAGACTTTTGCATAGTACTTGCCCTAGATGCAGTGATGAAATGGAAGATACACCAAAGGGATGTCAAGACAGCTTTCTTGAATGGTGTAGTCGAAGAGGAAGTGTATGTGGAGCAACCACTCGGTTTTGAGACACATGACAGGGAGTCATATGTGTGCAGATTAAAGAAATCCTTGTATGGCTTGAAGCAAGCACCTAGGACATGGTACGGCAGGATAGATAGCTTCTTGTCTAGTTTGGGCTTTACCAAGAGTAAAGCGGATTCCAACCTTTACTACAAGGTTGAGGAAGGCAATCCAATGATACTCCTATTGTATGTGGATGACCTGTTTGTGACAGGTGAGGATAGATTGATTGTCGACACGAAGAGGAATCTTGTTTCCGAGTTCGAGATGAAGGACTTGGGAATGATGCATTACTTTCTAGGTATGGAGGTGTGGCAGAGTGCATATGGAATCTTCCTTGGACAAGCGAAGTATGCAGTAGAGATCCTGAAGCAGTTCGGGATGATGGACTGCAAGGCCATGGCCACACCTATGGCATCTAACATGAAGCTATTGAGTGATGCTTGATCAGAGTCGGTTGATTCCATGATGTATCATCAGATGATTGGGTCCTTGGTGTACCTGACAAACATGAGATCAGATATTTGCTTTGCGGTGAACACCTTGAGCCAGTTTCTGACAGATCCTAGACATGTTCACCTAATTGCTGTAAAGCATATTCTGAGGTACCTGAAGGGTAGAATTGATTATGGGCTCAAGTATGATGCGAATCAAAAGTTTAACCTGGAGGGTTATGTTGATTCAGATTGGGAAGGCAATGCTGCAGATAGGAAGAGCACTTCGGGGTGCTGCTTCAGTATGGAATCGGGTGGGATCTCTTGGTTTAGCAGGAAGCAATCCTACGTAGCACTGAGCACAGCCGAAGCAGCGTGTGTTGCTGCTTGTTCGGCTAGTTGTGAGGAAATATGGCTAAGGAAGCTACTGTCTAACTTATTTGATCTCCAGTTGGATGCTACATGTATCTATTGTGACAACCAAAGTTGTGTAAATTTTTCAGAGAACCCGGTGTTCCATGACAGGTCGAAGCACATTGAGATCAAATATCACTATATCAGGGATATGGTGCAGAGAGGAGCAGTGAAGCTCTAGTATGTTGCGACAGATGAGCAAATTGTAGATGTGTTGACTAAACCACTAGCCAGAGTGAAGTTCAAGTACTTCAGAGAGAGGCTTGGTGTTCTTCAGATAGAAGATACTTCGAGGAAGAAGTGATGGCACACATTTGTAGGAGCCATTCCAAGCATCGCGATAGGAGGATCCTTCCCATGGCTGTGGATGTAAGTGTTGTGTGATGAGCATCAGGACGATGCTCGGGTTACTGTTATGTATGATGATCAGGATGATCATGTGTGATGAGCATCAAGACGATGCTCCAGATGATATGCATCAAGATGATGTTGTGACGATGATCAGGATGATCATGTGATGATGATATGCATCAAGACGATGCTGTGATGATGATCAGGATGATAATGCGATGATGATATGCATCAGGACGATGTTGTGACGATGATCAGAATGATCATGCGATGATAATGTGCATCAGGATGATGTATTGTATGATGATGATCAGTTTGATCATGAGTATCAGGATGATCCTTTGTGCGAGGATGATCAGGTTGATCTTGAGTATCAGGATGGTACTCTGTGGTTGTGGACAGGTTGTGCAAGGGTAGCATGTAATACATCCTGGAGATCCGGACAGGTTGTGCTAGTCAAGTAAAAGGCCTCGGATGCTCTTTAGAGATCTTGTTGGGAAAGACACTCTTTTAAGATTTTGATAGACCACATGTAATACGTCCTGGAGATCCAGACAAGTTGTGCTAGTCATGTAAAAGGCCTCGGATGCTCTTTAGAGATCTTGTTGGGAAAGACACTCTTTTAAGGTTTTGTGTAGATCACATGTAATCAGTCCTGGAGATCCGGACAGGTTGTGCTAGGCACGTAAAAGTCCTCGGATGTTCTTTAGAGATCTTGCTGGGCAAGACACTCTTTTAAGGTTTTGTGAAGGTCACATGTAAAAGATACTGGGAGATCCGATAGGTTGAGCTATGTGCTTGTAAAAGTCCTGGGATGCTCTTTCGAGATTTTGTTGACACACGTAATCAGTTCTGAGGATTCCATAGGATGGCCAGCTCGCAGAGATGATGAAGACCTATAGGAGGCTAGGCCTACAACTAGCATGAAAAAGGGTTGGCTCTGTAGAACTTCCTATGACGAGAAGAATTGAGAGATATCCCAGTGATCGAGATGACGAGTACGGCAATAGTGACAATGATGCTCCGTGATCCAGTGACGATGATCTAGCTCCAAAATTGAAGACTTATGGCGATATGTATTGATGACCTGTGTCTAGAGAATACCTTCCTAGTTAAGAGGGAGTGTTGATGTAATTGTAACTTCAGAAGATATTCTACTATGTATTACACTTGTACTTTATTATATTCATGATGGAGAGGTATTATTCCTCCAATCAGAAATGTCGTCATTTGTATGTGTAAGTGTCGCAAGTGTCACAAGTGTTGCAAGTGTCGCAACTTATATTTGATGGGTTATTAGACCACCAATGTGGGGTCAGCCCTACTTGTGTCATGTGAGTGGGTTATTAGACTTCCTCAGGAAGTCGGCCCAACTAGAATTAAAGGCAAGTTAAGTTGTGTATAAATAGATAGTGAGTGTGTCTCATTCTATTCATTCACTCACTGGAGGAGGAGTAGTTGCTGGAGTCATCTGTCTTTTGGGGATTGATCTTTGTGATCTTTGTATTGGGGCTTATTCTATCTCTAAGGAAGTTGCGGGGTTTTTCACCGTCTTGGTTTTCCCCGAGGAAACTATGTGTCTCTTGTGTTTATGATTGTTATGTTGTGCATGTTATTCTCTTAGTAGGATCCTAGATAATGTTTGAATGCAATTATCGAAAAATTAACAGCCTTCCTGGAGCCCTTTGAGGGCGCGAGCATGAGAATACTAAGTAAAAATCAATTATAATTCCTTGAAATCTATGGTGACTACCCCCAATGTGCATAGCCACTTGACCGATAAATATATCACAACCACCCATATCTATGGCCTACATATGAGTTTTGAGATGATAGTCACCTAATTGGAGTCTCACATTTTCCATGGAGGGTGGTTTATGGTTGTGAGGACCCAAAGGGGGTCGCTAGTGGCTAGATAGTCCTGAGTGAGAAGTGCCTTCCTAGTGTGTCTTATTGTGCTCCTGCATACCAAGGGTCTTATGTTTGCATGACATGAGTTGTCAGACATGCCAACTTCTCATTCAACGTGTTATCAAAGTTGGTTAAGATATGTTGATTTTTTTTATCCAACTTTTGATCCAATGTCTAGTCCAAGTTCGCTAACTTATGATTCAAGTTCTGAAGTTGACCACTAATATTTGTGTACTGATATCGTAGGCGTTCAAGCCTGCCAACAATAGAGTGGGTAGTCATATTGTTTGGGGTGTTGGTGTGAGGTCGTTTATAGGGATCCACCAAAGGGTGGGAGCCACCAGGTCCTGAGGACAACAAAGTGCCAATTGTTATAGCTCTCTAATATACTTGTGATGTCCAATAGTAGTACTTAGACGAATATCTCAAGGCACTAAGAAGGCTCAATCTTCCTTTAGTCGTACTACTCGACTACCCAGGTACTAAAGTGTGATATCCTCGAGTGATGTTATCAATGTAGTATAGAAACAAGACATGCAATTAGTTTATATAAACCTAGTTCCAAGCATACATAAGGGACTTCTTATATACCTAGGTGTATATAGAAGTGAGACTTCATAAATAGGTGTTGTCTGATGTAGTACTACACGAAGGGGTACCAATAGAGGCTACAAGGATGTCCAACAATGTGACATTAGAGAAAATTTGAGGTATAAAATGGGCCTCGTAAGGAAAATAAGAAAATAATATTTATGAATTTTGGAGGAAAAGATTTTAAAAAAAAACTACATTTTTTCTTCATATTTTCAACATATCTCAATGTCGTTTTACTCAAATTTCGAGCGGGTGCACTTGTTGAATGCGGAATTAGATTCTGGATCCAACGAGTACCCACATTGCATACTTTTGAGGTACCCCACCCCACAAAAAATGAGAAATACATCAAAAAAACGTGTTACCTTAAAAAGTAACATGTATTTTTTATGTATTTCCCATTTTTTGTAGGTTGGGGTAACTCAAAAATATGCAGTGTGGGTACTCGTTGGATGCAGAATTTAATTCTGCATCCAATCAATGCTCTCACTTGAAATTTGAGTAAAACTACAGGGAGATATGTTGAAAATACGAATTAAAAAAAAAAAGTAGTTTTTTAATGTCAAATATGCCATGTCAAGCATTATGGTTGACTCTTTTCTTGAAATTCTATTGGTTCTTGAATTCAATGGCTCTTTTTCTTATGAGGTAGCTCGTATCCTTATGAGGCCCATTTTAGACCCCAAATTTGCTCTAATGCTTAGTACCAGTTGTATTTTCTGAGAAGATGTTTCCCCAACCATTGGTTTAGCCACTAAACGACATATCTCTATATTATTTAAATATTTTGGAGCAAGTCTTAAAAAAAAATAAAAATTAGAAGCTCACTAACCCCAAAAAGCGCTCTACAATCACCAAAAAATAACTTACTTTTCAAAGTAGGGTTTGAGGTCAAGATTTTGAAATAACTTACTTTTCAAGGTAGGGTTTGAGACTTTGTAAAACCCCAATTTGGAGATGGCCTTGAAGCTTTTGTAACTCTGAAATTTCTGCACAAATCTAAAATTTTGTTTTGTGAAACCTAATATGTCTACTCTGCAATTCCAAAGGTTTCACTAAATTTTGATGTGCCAAGAAAACATTAGGGTAATTATCCCAAAATTTTGATTTTGGCCTTCTTGGAAGAGCGAAATTGTAATACTTGCCACGTGTCAAATATTTTAGGCCTGAATATGAAATTCGTACCAAACACACCATGGTTTGTCTTCTTTTAAATGAAACTAGTGGTGCTCAATTTGGATCTTTCCAACTTCATATATAACAACTTTACCCATAACACATGTTTAAGGATATAATTTTTGGACTAGCCAAAACCCCTAACTTACGTAGAGTGTATCCTTGAAAGTATAGCAACCCAAAAGATGAAATTTTGATACACATTACTTCCTTATGTCCTCGTTGTAACCTAAAACTATCAAACCCTGAAACTTCACGGAAAAAACAAAAAGGAACAAAAATGCCAAGATGGCTTATTTGAAGGAACCAAACCTTTCAAACTAGTCAAAAACCCTAACTTACACAGAATGTATCTCCGAAAGTATGGCGATTTGGAAGTTGAAATTTTGATAGATGTTACTTATATATGTTTTCATTGTAACTTGAAAATTTTAGACCCTAAAACTTCATAGAAAATCATTTGGATCAAAAATGCCAAGATGACTCTTTTGAAGGAGCCACACCCTAAGATTAAAATTATTCCTCTTTGGCCAAAGAAAGAGCTCGAATACCACTTGTAATATAACCTAGAATTTCATAGCAGAGACAGATGAACACAAGATTAATTTAGAAAAAATATCTTGTGTGAAAGATATTCAAAATAGAGAGCTATGTTCACTTACCTCTTCAAAGGGGAAAACTCCAAGAGAAATGCTCCAAATACAATAATAAATATTGACAAAACATGCATAGGTTACTACTCTATATATAGTGCTTTAATAGCCAAATCCCTAACTACTTATGGTCCCACCATTAAGAGGGTCAACCACCAAGGGGTCTTTGGGCCCTTTTACATTAAGTCACTAACAACTAATTATCTAATGGGCCTTATGGCCTTGTACATGCATAAAGTAGGGGGGTGAGGGTAGGACCCTAACAAAGCATAAAGGGCCATTTGTTGATAATTGACTAGGAGAGATGTTCACATAACATACAAACTTTATGCAATAATATATTACATCAAATGGTTGTCTTGGCTAGGGTTGTGCATTGTTTCCCTCTTTTAGGGATTTAACTACATAAACACTAGAGTGCTAGTCTTTGAATTTTATGTATGCATGGTTTCCTTGATGTGTTCAACCTATGTGCATATACCTTGTTTTTCGAACATGGTATCAAAGCTCCTATGAACGTCTGATCTTGTCATTGATTGACATTCTAAACCTATGTCATTGCATGCCACAAAGGTCCTCTAAATTCTACTAGATATGAGTATTATGCGCTAAGTGAACCATTCCACTATGTCCAAAGCGTCATTTCCAACTGAAAACCAATAGGTTTAAGTTATAGGAGTACAAAATTTTACAACTCAATGACCTCATCATGCACCCATCACCATCTACGCCAACCTCTACTTGCCACATGGCACCATGGTTGCCATTTTGACTTTTATGCCTTTCTTCACTTGGACATAAATGTGTCATCCATAGTCCATTTTCAGTGTTGTTTTCTTTTAACTAGCTATTTTTTCAAGCTCTCCATCTAAATAGTGAATTCTACTTTTTGAGCCATCTTACTTTCATATTGCAATATGGTCAATCCAAGTAAGATCTTGCTTACTAGTTCAAATTATTCTCATGGAAATCTCATGTGGAGGATTTTACTAAGGGAGTTATCAAGTTACCTTGGGAATTGAAGTTACCCCTTTTAACACAATAAGGAGAGCAACATGGAACAATAAAAATGATGCATCATGTGGATTGATAGGGGATGTTAATCTCTAGTGATTTATAGTTTCACCTTCAAGAGATTGAAACCTCAATTGCAATTTGGAAAATACTCGAAACCATGTTTCTTAAACACAACAAAATTTGAGCCCACCAACTCAAGCTTTGAATCCTAATTATTTCTCTTGCATTGAATATTGTTTACCTAAGATACTTAGACTTTTACTTGCAAAATGTGAGATATTAAAAAAAATGATCAACTCGTATGTTGCTCTTGCTAATCTTGGAAATGCCTATTCTATTTTTCTATCTACTTTTCACTCCACCAAAGAAGCACATATTAGTCAAGGGGCTACTTACAAAAATCCCTCTTTTAAATATTTGTGTGATTCTCCCATTAGAGAACAAGTTAGGCTCTTGCATCTTTGATTGATCAACATTATAGATTGATCTAACAAAGTCTTGGTGGAACCACAAACGTAAGGACCCAAACATGCAAAGAAGGAACATCCACACAACTACAAACAAAATAAGGGTTCCAAACCCTCTCAACCAATTCCTATTCCCAGTGGTGATAAAGGAACTAAGCCAAAAGGCAAGAACATTGAGACACGTTGCTACTTTTATGGGGAAAATGGCCATGTATGGAGTCTAAATGTTTCAAGAAGATGGAAGCCTTAGAAAAAACAATGAAGATGCGAAACATCAATCTTGATCCTCCTTCTCACTCTTCTTCTAATGGACATGCTCTTTTTGTTTCTAGTTTTTCTTCCAATGCAATATCTATTTATTCTTCTAATGAGTGGCTTATTGATTCTAAAGCATCTGATCATATGGCTAAGAATAAAACCATATTTTATGTTCTCAATGAATATAAAACCAAACAAATTGTTGGTGGTAATGATATATCTCTAAGTGTTGCAGGGTTTGAAACAATGCAAGTAGATAATGGCCACTTTAATTATGTACTATGTGTTCCAAGTATTTCCTACAACCTACTATTAGTGTATCAAATCACTTATTAAGGTGAAGAAGAAACCACAGAATTTTCACCTCACCAAATTGTAATCAAGGATTTAAAGGATCCCAAAAATATCTTAGCAACTGGAATTGTTGATGGCATTCCCATGTTGTACAATATCATATCTTTTCTCGGTGTTAATTGTTCATAGCAATGTCATGAGCAAACTTTGGTATGTTTATTTTGGTCATCTAAACTATCATTCATTGTAACGGCTACTTAAGCAATGTATGGTGATTGTTTTTTCTCTCATTTCTCACGAAGATGGTGTTTGTTAAGGTTGTGTTCTCGAAAAACATCATTGGGATAATTTTAACAAACCTTCCTCTTGGAATTCCTATGCCCATTTGGAGTGTGTTCATAGTGATTTGTTTTCCCTGCTTACTTCTACTTCTTTCTCTAGGCTCAAGTACTTCTTAACCTTCATCAATGACTTCTCCAAGCGCACTTTATTTTTTCATTAGTATCTTAAAATTGAATTTTTTCACAAGTTTTGGCTTATGAGGTGTCACGTCCCCTCCCGTCAATCCGATGCAAGGGAGGTAACATGACCAAACATACTGGGCTTACTTAACAATCTCAACCCCATTCATTACTAAGAAATTAATGAATAATTAAAAACTTATGAACACATATTCATACTCAACAAACACAGCGAAATTAAACACTATATATACACAATTTCATCATGCATTCAGCATATAAACAATAGTCATTAATTAAAATATTGCAGAGCACAGAATTAACATAACTCAACCCACAAAGAATACTTATCTTGAAATGTAAATATCCAAACAACTGGCTATGTGAGGGAAACCTTCCACCCAACCATAGATCTATGTCCAGCCTATATTCTTTCAGCTGAGAGATCACCCCCGAGTTGGGTTGTGTATCCACTAAGGAGGAACTAAACATGCTCACTCATAGCCATGGTTTCACTCAACAGCTATGCTAATCCAACACACGGTTGGGTTTATCAAGCATACAAAAGACAAAGGAGAGCAATGCTAAGCTAGTGAGCTCAACCACAGAGCTGCAGGCATCTCAAGATAATTCAAACAGTCGAGGCACCCACAATACCTACCACACCCAACACAAGGAAGGTCTCCTTCTCTATTACATAGTCCCTCAAGCGTCCCTTCCCTCCAATGCTCTTCAGGATGGGCATAGAAAGGTCCATGCTGTTAAATCCTTGAGATTCCAGCCTTCACTGGGTTTATCAAGCATTCCCAACCTTTGTTCTATAATTCACACTTGGAATTTCTCAATTCGGTGATCAATAACTCAATCCCGTCACTGGAATTCTGGGCTATAAAAACTGGGTTTTTCTATGGATTCCGGGGTATCTAATACTATCAAAGGTTCATAATATCCATGGATCCCCCATTGGATTTTACTATCAATACCAAATTCTGGACGTTTATGGCTCTTCAAAACGTGGGTTCTTACAAGGTTGTGATTTATGGTTTTTCTCACTGTTGGGCATGTGTAATGGATGAAAACTGATGCCGAGATATTCAACAATGGAATGGGAATGAGGAAGAACCCCTTCCTATGAGGTAGAGTGACTTGTGGTACAAGAAAAACAGAGCCCATACCTGCCATACAAATTTCTGGACTGCCCATGCTCCATTGAAGCCATGGACTGAATTCTTCAACAACTTCCTTACAACAGAATTAAACGTCAGCAAGGAAAGTCAAGTGGGTTCACAAGATGACATTTGGCAGCATATGGTTCATCCCCACAACCCCCTCATCACTACGTAGTGGAATACACATGGCCCCTTCTCATTCGTTGTTTCTATAGCCAGTTTTGGTATTTTATTGCAATATCAAACATTTACATCATTTACAATATTCCATGGCTTAATAACTCATGGGTAATAAAATATCAAATACTTGTCCATTTTAAATAAAATCTGAACATACATTAACTGGGCCTTGGCCTTGAGCTCCACGCTAGGGAAACATACATCGCATGTATACAATATTTACATTAAAAGCCAATATTTCATAAGGGTCAAAATGGGGTATTACATGAGGCCCTTGTAGAAAAATAATATGGACATCAACTTCAAAAGTTAAGGATAGATAATGGTGGTGAATATGTTAACAACAAATTTACAACTCACTGCACTACACAAGACATTCAGATGCAACATATGGTTCCATAAACACCACAACAAAATAGTGCCATGGAGAGAAAGAATCATGCATTAAAAGAAAGGGCAAATTGTATGATGCAATCAAAGGGATTAAAATCCTCATTTTTAGTTGAAGCCTTTAATTGCCAATCGCATAGTTAACCGCACTCCCACAAAGACTTTAAAATATGCAACACCGAAAGAAGAATGGAGTAACATTAAACCAGATATAAGTCACTTTTTGGTAGTGAAGCATGGGCACACATTATTGGTGACAAAAGGAAACCATTATAGCCTAAAAGTGAAGTGCATTTTTTGTTGGATACTCTAAAGATGTAAAAGGTTATAGACTTCAACGTAATTTAACAAAAAAAATTATCAGGAGAAAAGTCAAGTTTGATGAAGGCCTCTAGACCTACATGTCTACTTCTTTGGCATGTGAGTCATCTTCGACAAATGTGCCATATTTTATTCCCATTTTGTATGCCATGTTGCACGAAATTGCAAGTAGTCAGCGCTCCCCGGTGTATCGTGACAAGGGACTAATCGCCTCTCGTGGATCCTTGAAATCTGGCGGTGGTGAGTTTACCAATCACCTGCGGGTTTTGGTGTAATGGCAACTGTACTACCAACAATTGGTATTAGAGCTAGAGGTCACGAGTTCGATACACACTCGGCTCACGCTGAGGGGGAGATTGTTGCACGAAATTGCAAGTAGTCAGCGCTCCCGGTGTATCGTGACAAGGGACTAATCACCTCTCGTGGATCCTTGAAATCTGGCGGTGGTGAGTTTACCAATCACCTGCGGGTTTTGGTGTAACGGCAACCGTACTACCAACATGCCAGTGCCCCTATTCTAGTTTCTTCTTCTACAGTGATTACAGTGAGGATAAAAGTCCAAAACACCCTACTAACCCTATTCCAATTGAATCCATTGAACATGACCTTGTAGTAGCATCATGGCATCTTAAATGGGTACGTACAACATGAGAAGCGGGTGGTGATCTAGTTGACGATCCTTCATATCAGCACTGTACACATTCAAGTAGCAAGACTCCTTTCTTTTGGATCAAGTTTCAAAAACTCATAAGCCAAAAACATTTGCATAAGCTTATGGCCATCCATATTTGGGGGCAACAATGAATGAAGAATATTGTTTCTTAATTGAGAACGATACTTGGGATCTTGTCCCTCTTCCGTAAAAAAAGAAACATAAGGCCCAGAAATCTATTGGTGTATATGACTACTTGTTTGTAGGACATGAAATGTTGAGAAACATAAGGCCCAGTTAGTTGTTAAAGCATTTCTCAAGTATAATGAATTGACATTTTCCCCTATAGCCAAAATCAATTCCATATGCATCATTTATCCCTTACAGCATTATACAAATGGGATGTTAAATCTACCTTATTGCATCGGGATTTGCAAGAAGAAATTTACATGGAACAACGACCTCGCTATATTTAGTACGACTCTAGTTTTATTTACGACATTAAGAAATCTATGGCCTTAAACAAGTTCCTCTGGATATGTATGTTAAAATGGATAGTTGTTCTCTTAACATTAGCTTCTCTAAATGTCATTTTGAACTCAATGCATATAACAAGAAAGTGGGTGACCATCTCATAATACTTATTCTCTATGTTGATGACCTTATCCTCACTAGTAGTGACCCCAAACTTTTAACCCATGATAAATATAGTCTTATGAAGAAATTTCACATAACAAATTTAGTACATTTGCATTATTTTCTTAGCCTCCGAGTCTTGCAAACCAAGGAAGGCATTTCCCCTTCCCAATTTAAACCGGATGAGATCTGAGCTAGGACGAGTTTCCGACAATTGGAGAGGGGGGCGCACTTCTGCATGCAGAGCTGCAAGGGCGCATTATACTTTGAGCAGAGTAGGCTACCATTCCAGATAGAGCAAATCAGGGAAGTGGAGTATAGGGGAAGATAGTACATCCTGAGACGGGAAGAGTCATACCTTCAGAAGGTTCAGATCCAAACCGATAGCAGGGGGGTGCATTTCCCAAGAGCAGCACTTGTAGCTGCTACAGATCTCGGGTTATTCTAACCCGTCAAATTTGGTCATTTGTTTCTAAAGAACTGTATGTACTAAATCTATTCTTACTTTTCTATGGGCTCGAAATAGAAGAAGGCCTCACAAAAAGCTGGTTTTCCCCGTTTTGGGTTTCTAGGGTATATCTTGAGTTATTGTGTGATTGTTGTGTATTTCATTGGTGGAAGCGTTAAGAGATCTATAGTATTTGTATCTTAAGTCTTTATTGTATTTCAGACTTATAGAGACTCAAATCACTTGAGATCTCAAGGTATCCAGAGGGAGTAGTGATCTTTGGATAAATTAACAGCCATCACTTGGACTTCTAAGAAGCAAAGCACCCTTCCTCTTTCTTTAACAAAATCAAAGTATCAAGCATCGATTCATGCAAGTCAAGAAGCCATGTGGCTTCAAGAGATCATTTACAAGTTTGGATTCCAATAATAGCATCCGACCACACTTTGATGCGATAAGCAAAGTGTCATTCATTGAGCCAAAGATTCGATCCAACATCGGTGCAACAAACACATTGAGCTACACATGCACTTGAACGAGAAGCTTCTTCATAATTGTCCTCAAAGTGCTATGTTGAAACAGTTGATCAAGTTGCAAACGTTTTCATAAGAAGCCAAGTTATTAAAGGTTCAAGCTATGTTAGGAGTTCAAGATGTAAGGTTTTCCATTACACCAAAACCTGTATATGTTGATGAACATTTGAAACCTGGCACAAGGTCCTATTACCAGGAGTGGCAGTTAGTCCACATTTTTATATTCCCAAAGGTCTAGTGGTTATACCATGCGGTTGTACCGATACTCCAACACTTCCCCTACAGCGTAGCTCGAGGGAATTGAACCTGGGACCTCAACTTTGATACCATGTGAAATTCTGGAACACAGCAGATCATTGAGCTTGGGAATACCTCACAGTGACAAAATTAGCAAGCTAGAAGAATTACAATGAAATCTAACAAGAATTGAGCAATAAAATCAAACATGCAAAGAAACTCGGATGTGCATCAAAACTGGTGTCATATTCCATTAATCTGTATAGTAAAAGAATATAGTACAATAGAGAGAATTCGATTACCAAGGAGGAATTTGAATCCATCACAGTCTAGCATAGAAATTATCCCTTCTACAGTGCTCTGATAGTTGCAAACTCAATTGAATGTCAATTCATTGAAACTACTATCAATTAACTGATCATGCAAGGCACATAAGGGATTTTTCCATGCAAAATGGGCTAGAGAGGGCGCATTAGTTGACAGTCAGTGGCAATCAAAGCTCAAACCCCCCACTACAGTCATGAACTCAGGTGGATTGAACCATATTATTGAGTTAGCTCCTAAAATCTAGGGAACTGGCTCTGCATGGCCTAAATTCATATATGCATGGCCTGAATTCATGCATGGAGGGTGCATCAAGTGGCTAATGAGTCCTAGATTACAATTGAACACCACTAGGGGGTTAACAACATCATCCAATACTAGGAAAAAGGAAAAAATGCTAAGGTGGACAAAGGTTGGGTTATTAATTATCCTAACACAGGAAGCTATCATTAAGGGGAGGCAGGATCTAATGCCTCTTGCCTTCTCCTATAACTGTGTCGCCTTTGAGAGTCCTTCAATCATATCCCAAGTTGTTCTTAAGGGGTGATGTTGGGATATAATTAAATTCAACTTGGTCTAATGTGTCTTTAGATAAAGTGTCTTTCTTCATTGTGTTTTTGTAACCAACTAATTTGATGTTCATAATTATGTTCTAGAAATAAAGTGATTTGAAGGTTCATCTTCTCCTCGATAATGGCAATGCTTGATTTGTGGTTTAACACCAAATTGATCCATGATCTCTATTTAAAGAGCATGGAGGCTCATTTGTTAATGATCAATTGTAAGATATGTTCATGTAACCTAATTTATTTTTACATTAATATATTGCCTCAAGTGGTCACGTTGGTGTTAAATATTTTACTCAATATCAATTTTTATTTATGTTCTCAATAATTCTTAAGCTTGGAAATTATAAACAAGTATACTGATATTTTTAACCAATAGTGCGATGGAAATAAACACAGGAAATCATTCACACATTTGACACGGTTATTTAACCATGGAAACTCCAAAGGAAAAAAAAAACAACATTCAATGTTTTTCTTATTTCATTAGCTCAGAGAGGAAAATAAGAAATTTTACAATCATGGAACCTGTAACTCAGTCCCACTGGAAAATCGACCTCTCTGGAAAAATCGACACCTAAAGAAAATTGTCCCACTAAATATGAAATCGGCCCATGCAAATTAGCCTCAACAAATCGCCCTATGTCACCCCCTGCATCACCCCTTGCATCACACGTACAGCAATTGTATGGATCCATACGTATTCTCCCTTTGGATATACGATTCGACCCTTGCTTGGTCGGGTTGGGTTTCGGCCTCTCTCTCTCTCTCTCTCTCTCTCTCTCTCTCTCTCTCCCCTTGCTGGATCGATCCCTTCTCAAATCAGCTTCCCTTCCTTCCCTGAAAAAATCTCTTCTCACTCTTCCTCCTTAGCCACAGAGACTCTCGCTTACTAAGTATCTCACTCTTCACTTGAGAAAATATCTCGAATGATCTTTTGATCTTATGTCTTTCTCCTCTCCTTAGGAATTCTTTTATAGCATCTCAATGACCAAAACCCTAATCCCTAATCTCCAAAGTGATGGATGGCCAAGATTAAATCTTGAGCCTCACTTAAGATCAACGGCCGTGACTTAATCTTAAGTTCACTTTTTAGTCATTAGCCAACATTAAGTTAATAATGTGTTTCTCCACACTTCCATCCACAGCATTTTGATCTTAAAGATCCATCTCGAACTAACCATTGATTTCCTTTATGGCCTCAAAAAAATGTCCCACACATCATTCTTCATGATGAATGCATACTCCTACATCATGGCATCCCTCCAAACTTGATGGCATGTTGCCTCCTTAACACTAGTAAGCTTGAAATCAATGATGTCACTCATGAGTGCCATGTAACTCAGAAATTCTCTCGGTGGTCTACTCTACCTAAAAGTACTCCTAGGAGCCTCCATATGTTCCTAAGCATCTCTCAATGTCTTCTCTAGCCATCTCGACCTCCTCCTTGAAGAAGTAGAAGGAGCTTGCAACTCCTCCTCTTGATCTGAAGACTAAGTCCATGTACTTGCTGGTGTCGGTCTCTCCTCAACCTTCCGAGCCTCTTGCTCCTCATCCTCTGCCATTGCTAGAATTGTGTCCTATGACTTCCTAAAGGCTTAGCTCTCATCAAACCAAACATCTCTCCTCGCCATTTTTCCCAAGTGATGGGATGTATACTCTGTATGCCTTTGGAGTCTCACTGTATCCAAAAAATATACCCTTCTCTCCTTAAGGTTCCAATTCTGTCCTCTCCCCTGATGGTACATGCACATACACCAGACATTCAAAGATACGAAAGTGACCAATCTTTGGTCTCACCCCTATGAACGACTCCTCAGGAATCTTGTTCCCCAAAGCCTTATGAGAACTCTTTTTTTGAATACACATTGTTCTGTTGCATGCTTCTACCTAGAGAAAGATGGGCAAATCCTGATCATGGATCATTGCCTTAGCAACTCCAATGATGGCCATGTTCTTCCTCTATGCAACCCCATTCTACTGCGGGTTGTAAGGTATTGTCAGTTCCTTCTTAATTCCTTCCTCCTTGCATAAATCCTTGAACTTGTCACTTGTATACTCACCTCCATTATATGTTCTCAAAACTCTGATCTTCCTCTCGATTTGTTTGGTTCTCAACTTCTCCAAAAGAGCCTTAAACTCCTGAAACCCACCAAAGAACCCATCTTTGGTCTTCATAAAGTAGATCCACGTTCCCCTAGAGAAATCATCTATGAAGGTCATGTAGTAGTTGTAACCGGCTGCTGACATAGGACCACATATCTGAAAGCATCGGATCCAATACCCCCTTGGACCTGCTATCACTACTAGGAAAGTTTGACTTAGCATACTTGTCAAGTGCACATCCCTTAGATAGTGGTATCTCGGGATGTCCTCCATGTTCATATGCCTAGCATGGAGGTGCATTTGTAGTATAGGCATCAGGATAGGGTAGAGGGTGAGATACAATCTACCAAATGACATGAATCTAGCGGTGGATGCATGCAGACTTTTCAGGATGATTTGCCTCATGCATGCAAGATTTTTAATTAAAAAGCATGCAAAAGAGATATTTTTGCATGCACTCACTTTAGGGTTTCGGAAACCCTAATCGGTCAGTTAGTTATTATAAGGAGCCAGGAGGTCACCGAAAAAGGTTACTCAAAAGTTTCTTCATAGAGAGAGCAGATTGAGGGTGAGGGTGACTTGTGCATGCAAAGTGGGCGACTTCTTGAAAAGAGGAGGCGCATCTGCAGAGAGAGACAGTGAGGGGATCTGAGAGGGATTCATCCTTACTTGATCAAAGGCATTAGTCAATCATTATTGTGTACAATGAGAGCATATGAGTGGAGATAGCTCAGAGATTGAGCTTGGGCGAATTTCCAGAGGAGAGAGGCGCACTTCCTAAGGAGAGGAAGACATGTTTGACCAGAGATTTATTCTTCTCGAGGCTGCGTGAGTCGAGAGTACCAGGAGTGATCTTCTTCAGTGATTGGAGAAGATATGAGTTGATCTCATCTGATTTTGATTGAGATCTAAGGAGGGGCGACTTTATAGTTGTTGAGAGAGGGCGCATTTTACCATGCAGAGGGGGCGCATTCTACACTGAGAGGTTGCAGTCTTTCTTCATTGACAGAGGAGATCAGGGAAGAGGTGCTAGAGAGGTGGTACTACATCAAGACATTGGTCGAGATAGTATTTCAGAGATACAGATCATAGCAAGCAACAGGGGCGCATTTCCCAAGAGTAGAAGTAGCTACTGCATGCAGATCTAGGGTTTTCTACCTGTCAAGTTCTGTTGTATCTTATGAACTTATGTGTGTAATTATTCTCTCTCTATTATATGCTATGGGCTCGAGAAAGAAGAAAGCCCCATCGAAGTTGGTTTTCCCCATTGGGGTTTCCAGGGTAAAACTGTGATTCACTTGTGTGTGTGCCATTTTTGTCAAAGTTGGTAGGAGATCTATAGTGCTTTTTGTTATAAGTTTATTATTTATCTGATTTCTTCTCTGGCATAGAGAAGTTGGGTTGTTTTGGATTATAGAGACTCGAGGCCATTGAGATCTCAGTTTGCCATATCGAGTAGTGACATCTGGGAAAAACTATCAGCATACACCCTATTTCTCTACATTGAACTCTGAAAGACCAATGACTATCTCCCTCAGTATCGGTAAAGCTCTGTAATGCAAGTGACCCATCCTCATGTGCCATAACTCGCACAAACCGACACTGTCAGTATGAACCAATGCACGTACAGACTAAGCCTTCAGCAAGTACAAGTTCCCCACTTTGCTCCCTATTATGTGTCTTATATATGAAATAGATCCTTTTAACCTAACAAGTACCTGTCCATCCTAAAAATTGACCGCATATCCTTTGTCCTCAATAGTTGAAATAGATAGTAGGTTCTTCGTTAACCCTAGTACATATAGTACATCTTTCATTTCCATAGGATCTCCTAACTATAGTTGAAACTGAATAGATCCAACCGCCTCTGTCACGTCCCCTCCTATCAATCTAACGCAAGGAAGGGAACATGATACCGAAATCTGGGGCTCTTACAAAAAACTTAGCCCATTTCATCAAATTGATGTAAATAAAACACATGTGCAAGTGTATAATTAAAATAAACACAGCAGAAGTAAGATCCACTACATGCATCTCTAGCATTCATTGATCTTCATAACATAATAGTCAATAATTAAATGACATTGTAGAGTTTAACACACATAAAGAATAATACTTATCTTCATTGTGAAATGGTCCCAAGCAACTAGCTATGTCGCTGCAATGTTCCACCCAACCATAGGTCTATGCCTAGCCTATATACTTTCAGCACTCAGAGACCACCCCCGAGTTGGGCATGATATCTACAAGGAAAAGGGGACTCTCAAGCTCTGCACAGCCCAAAGCAATGGATACCTTTCTCAACCCCAACATTCTCTTACACACAGCAACTCAAATATTGGGCATGGATATAGATTTTCAACAATGGAATTATAGAATAGGGTCTATGGGTTTTCCCCAAATCGTGGCACACCCAGAAATGGATTTTGGAAAAAGGAAATCAACTCCTAGGGAAGAAAACTGATTTCTCCCACAATATATGAGCATTCAGTGGGCCAAAACGGCCTCTATGAAACCCCAATTCGATTTATTCTCTTCCCCACTGTTAACCAAAACAAAACACCCTTCCTAGCTAGTAAAATGAAGGAAAACACAGCAAAACCATGGAGGAAAACGCCCAGGAAGCTCCCAACTCATGAGAGAGAAAAACTCATGGGTGAAGAATGGCTTGAGGGGCCATTTCGTGGCTCTTTTCTTGTGCAAGGAGTCAAACACGATTTTCCATGAAGGGTGGCTTTCCCATACCCGTATTTGGACAGCCATACCTCTCCATTCCCAAGGCATTAACTATTTCAACCAACTCTTGGGAGAAATGAATGATTGGGTACAAAAGTCAAAATGGGTAGTTGAGGGTTGATGGGTTCTCTCATTGACAATTGGCTTGACTTGATTGGCTCAAGGGTTTGAATATTTCCCTCACAATTCCTTGTAACATCATGCCCCCATCTCTTGTTGCTTTGCATATCTAGTTGTGAGCATTTATATTACAATGCATATTTACAATTTCCATGGTTCACTTGGGTAGCATAATATCAAATACTTTCCTCTTCAAGGTCGAGCATTCACTAGCGAGGCCTTGGCCTTGAGCTCCACGCTAGGAATCATACATAATATGCATACAATATTTACATTATAGCCCAAAATATCCTAAAGGTCAAAATGGAGGGTATTACACCCTCTACTGCACACTTGTCATCATTCCCAAACTCCACATGTAGATCTAAGTCCTCATCTATAATATTGGTGAAGACATCTTGCATCCCCTTCATGTGACAAGAAGCCCTAATGTCCACGAACCATGGATCCTTTACTAAGGTGACAGAAAGACAAGACACTAATTAGAATTCTTTCTCAAACTTTGCAACGAACTCACTCACCTGTGTGTTTGTTGTTGTTGTAACTTGTGTCTTACTCTTTCCCTTCTTATTGTTCGAACATTGACCTATATAATGGCCAAAATTGTGGCATGCAAAGCACTTGACTTTGCTCATGTCCTTCTTCTCCCCATCCTGAGTAGAAGCCTCTCCACTTATACTCTTCTTGTCCTTCACTTTTCCCTTCCTTGCATGACTTGCAAGAGCAACATTATCCTCAACATCGCACTTTCATTGGCTTCCATGCAGAGATTCCTCTTGAATATCCTCTTAGATGAAATCATCCCATAGTCTCTCCCATCTAGGAATATTTTCCCATGCAATGATACCTTTGACAAAAGGAACCCATGGCTTGGTAAAGCCATTCAGGGCTACTCTTACCACCTCTTCATATATCACTGTCTCCTCAACTACGCCCAACTTGTCAAGAACTTGTGTGATCTTGGTGAGATAAGAAGCTTTAGATCTGATCTGGACATCTTGGTGCTTCTCAATTCCTCCTTCAGCATCCTTTTCCTATTGTGGTTACTGCTTTGGTATAGCTTAGTCAGGGCCTCCCACATTTCCCTTGCTCACTTTTTCCCAGACAGATGAGGGATCACATGATCCTTCACTACATCCAGAATGACCCTCCTAGCTTTTACATCCATCTTGGTATGCTCAACCAGTTGTGTAGAATCAGTAGGAACACTTTTAACCTAATCTACAAATTCCCAAATCACATTCTCCATTAACACTAATGTTATCCTCTCCTTCCAAGGACTAAAGTTGGATTCCCCCTCCAACCGATCCTCAAATCTTAGTCCAGGTGATGTCATCCTATCCAATCAAATAACCTAACCAAAGAATACTCTTTTTTGTGTAAGCTGTAAACCCTCGTCAAATGTGATTTCCTTCTTTAGAGCCAACCTTGCTCTGATACCATGTTAAATATTTTACTCAATATCAATTTTGATTTTTGTTCTCAATAATTCTTAAACTCAGAAATTATAAATAGGAATACTGATATTTTTAACCAATAATGCAGTGGAAATAAACCTAGGAAACCATTCACACATTTGACAAAAAAAATTTAACCTGGAAACCCCAAAGGGGAAAAACCAGCATTCAATGTTCTTCTTTTATTAGTTCATAGAGGAAAATCAAAATTTTTACAATCATTGAACCTATAACACAATCCCACTAGAAAATCAGCCTCTCTGGAAAATTGGCACCAGGAGAAAATTGTCCCACTGAAGATTAAATCGACCCAAGCAAATAGGCCTCGGCAAATCGCCTTGCGTCACCCCCTATGTCACGCCTTGCATCACACATATTGAAACCGTATGGATGCTCCCTTCAACTATACAATTCAGCCCTTGCTTGGTTTGACTAGGTTTTTGCCTCTCTCTCTCTCTGCTAGATCGGCCCCTTCTCAAATAGGCTTCTCTTCCTTCCCTGCAAAAATCTCTTCTCTCTTCCTCCTTAGCCACAAAGTTTGTCACTCATTGAGCCTCTCACTCCTCGGTTGAGAAAATCTCTCTCAAATGATCTCTTGATCTTGTGTGTAATTATCCTCCCCTTAGGATTTCTTTTATAGCATCCCAATGACCAAAACCCTAACCCCCATCTCCAAAGTGATGGATGGCCAAGATTAGATCTTGAACCTCACTTAAGATCAACAGTTGCGGCTTAATATTAAGTTCACTTTTTAGTCATTAGCCAACATTAAGTTAATAATGTGCTTTTCCTAAGTTAAACTTAGGAAACAAATATAAAATTCACTTGCTCAATAACTAAGCAAGTACCTAGAGAGTAAATGGATAACTTTTGCATGCTTGACACCTAGACTATGCAGAAGCTCATGTCCGAGTTGTAATCAACAAAATTTGGATGGGGTCATGGACTATTTCCCTCTTTGACGGTTTTAACCTCGTAACATTAATGTATTGATCTTTAATCGATGTGTGTGAATGGTTTCCTTAAGGTGTTCAACCTGTGTGGATATACCATATTTTTCATATGTATCCAAATAACACTAAAAATGTTACGAGTGGGGTAATGGGAGTCCATTCAAGATTTTCAATTCTAAAACAATTAATGCAACTTCATAAAATTCATCTCTTCCTTGAAGGTTGCCCAAATCTAGTCCCTATGAATTTACATCCTTAGGGATGATCTAAAATATAATAAAACGGCAACAAGAACAAACAACATTTCACTTCATAACAACCTCAATCCACTAGTCAATTCAAGAGAAAAGATACCAAACTTATGCCACAAGTTCCATCCCTCTAGGGAAATCTTATCAGACATAAACCAAATCTAAAATTCAGTCTTAGCTATAAATTACCTATTGTCTTCAATATCAATGTTAAAGACTTAACAATTCTACTTTCAACTTATGTCAAATCAATGAGACTTAGTGTTGGAAATTACCAAACCAGGAAGATAATGATTGCTGAAAACCAAATCTACAATAAGATCATTTTGGGCAGTTGCAAATTTCATATATATATATATATATATGAAATTCAAGAAAATCACACACACACACACACATATATATATGAAGTTCAAGAAAAAATTTATATATATAAGAAGTTCAAGAAAATTTCATATATATATAAGAAGTTCAAGAACAAAGAACATACTCTCAACCTAAGATAAGTTGGTACAACCCTCCAAGCTCCCCAAAAGGCTTGGCTAGGGAAAAACTAGAATACACTAGCAAGTCCTTCTTGACCTAATGCAAGGCTTATCCTCTTATCTTCCACCTCAATAAGTACAACTAGGGTTTATCACCAAACCCCAACTTCAATGCCTCCTAAGGGATCAAACCCTAACCCTAGATTTCAAGAAAGCTCAAGAAACCCTAACACCTCAAGACACAAGAGAGAAAGTACAAAGAAGAATGAAAAAAAGGGAGAGATACGGAGAGAGACTAGCGCTCCTCCTACATCTCTAAACCCTAGCAAAAGTTATGAAGAGGAAAGTTGATGTCTTAGTTGTAAGATATATTAGATGTAAACTCTCCAAGCATAAATGATGATGAGATCATCATCTACAACATCTTGTACCCAAGAGCATCTCACAAGAGCAATATTACAACAATGACATCATCTTTCCTGTTCATAACTTCTGCTAGGGTTTCTTCATGAACCCTAGCATCCGACTCTATAAGACAAGTACAAAGAAAAAAGTGCAATGATGATTATGAGAATAACTCTCTATCCTCTATTTAAATGATAAGTGAAAAGAGGTCTACAATAATAAGTGGACTTAATCCACTACAAGCAACCTACAAGAAACAAGTCCACACATGTGAAGCGCTCCCTCTATAAGTGACACTTCTCAAGCTCCAAGTTGATGATGATCCACAATCAAGGTTCCAAGATAAGGGTACTCCTCATCCAAGGTCCAGCATTCCTCCTCCAAGGGTCAAATGCTCTAATGCCTCTCTTAAGCTCCTTATCATCAATGGGATCTCCACTGGTACTTAGGTTGTCCCTTTGTTCTGTGATCCTCATGAAGTATAAGGCAATTGATTCTAACTTGGACATCTTCATATTCGATAGTTGGTTCCTCAATGTAAGGGTCACATTGATACTACATTGATGCTACTATGTTCAAATAAATTATTTAGGGTTTTGGACATCTTTCTAGCAGTCTTCTTTCCTGAGATTTGAGGAACCGAGTGGTCTCTAAATGAGTCCACTAAAATCCTTCTTGCTCTGGCATCATTCTTCCTCCAGTGAGATTTGTCTTCTTCAACTTCTGGTTCTTGGACCTTCTCATTGACAAACTTCAAGAGATCATTTTCTTCTAATAAGAGAAGAACCCTAGACTTCCGAGAGATAAAATTGGAAGCCCCATCCAGACGATCTTCAACCTTCATTCCAATCATCTTGACTGCAGATCTGAAGCAGAAACCTTAGCAGGAGCTAGGTCAAAAAATGAAAGTTGGATTCTTGAGAAACTGACTCCACGGGAAGATGTGCCCTAGCAAGGTGAGTTGAGAAAAGGTAGGGTCGATCCAAATCTGTGGAGGGAACAACACAAAACTTGAAACCCTAATTTATGTACTAACTATCGCAGCTGCAGAATTAGGTCAAATTGAAACTCCTCATAATTGGATTCTACCTTCACCAAAAGATGTGCCTTCCCTAGGGCGAAGTTTCCAAGGCTCTTTTTCTGCCAAAATGATGAGGGAAGGCCTCAAAAGATGAAACCCTAGCTTCCGGCAATTGCTTCTTCTAGTACTGCTCTGAAACCATGTTAATTTTTCATACAATTATAGCAATATAATTTAATTGCATATGAACAATAGGATCACTAGAAGAAAGACAAAGCACAGAAACAAAGAACACGAGAATTTATTTTAGGAAACCCAATAGGGAGAAAACCTAGCAACCTTTGTATAGAGATGAACAATTTTGAGAACAGAGTACAGAGATGAGAGAGAGAAAGTAGAAAGTCTCTCTAAGTAAAAACCCCAAAAATAAGCTTCTCCTAGCTGCAGGTGCGAGCTCCTCTCCAAGTGATGCGAACTTGTTGTGATGAGTGAGTGACCAAATGAGGCATCCAGCCTCTCTATTTATACACTTTCCAAACTGGCTCTTTCCCTAACTGGGCCGACTTGTCTTGGGGGAAGATAAAAATACATTTAATAGTGCTTTTCTTTATTTGATTTTCTCCCCAAGGTTTACATTGGTTCTTTCAAGGATTTACATGATTAATTACATCAATATATTCTCCCGTAGGAGGTACAAAACAATACAATAAAATATAGTAAGAATAACTTCTGAAGTTGCACTAATTCCAACAGTTTGTACAGGCAGAAACGTGCAACATAGCAGTTTACATCAAAAATAGGTTTCCTCACAGGATTTTGGAGAACAAGACACCAGAAGAGGCAATCACTGGTGTGAAGATAGAGGTGAGTCATTTTTGCATCTCTGGTTGTCTAGTTTAAATCCATATACCAGACGAGAAGAGGACCAAGTTGGAACCCTCCAATAGGAAGGATTTGTGTGTTGGTTATAGTGAGACTTCAAAGGCCTACAAGATCTATATCCCAAAGCATAGAAAGACAATTGTAATTAGGGATGTAAAGTTTGAGGAAGACTTTGCATCTTGGAAGTCTCATGAGCCTATTCCAATGACAGAGAATGAGAAGCAAAAAGATCTTAAGGTTGAGCCAAGGTCACCAAGACTTCCAGTTCAGGGCAGTAGCCTTCAAACGTAGAGGACGAGCCACCATCTCCTACTAGTTCTGTCAAAATACGTTTTCAAACTACATGGCATTGATGAGAAGAAGCATAGATTATGAGCCTTCCAAATTTCAAGAGGCAACAAACCAACAAGCTTGGAGGGATACCATGGTCGAGAGAACACCTCCATCATGAAGAATGATGTATGGGGTATTGTTCCTAGACCAGAGGGAAAATCAATAATGAATTCCAAGTGACTCTACAAGATCAAGCATGCAACCGATGGCAGCATAGAGAAGTACAAAGAAAGGTTTGTAGCGAGAGAGTTCTCCCAGAAAGAGGAAATGGACTACAAGAATACTTTTTGCTATAATCGCCAAGTACACTTCCATTAGTGCATAGTGATGTATTTAATTTCCATTATGAGATGGAGGATACATCAAATGGATGTGAAGGCAACTTTCAATGGAATAATTGGGGAAGAAGCATACATAGAGCAACATCAGGGCTTTGAGATTGATGGGAAGAAGTCCCATGTTTGTAGACTAAAAAGTGTTAATTTTTTAGCATTAATTCACAATACTCTAGGATCTTTACTGAGAGAATAACATGTACAGTATATCAATGCATATCAATCATCACAAGATGCACTCATAAGAGACAATAGACACACAGAGTTTCCGTGGGGAAAACCCTAAGGTGAAAAACCCCACAACTTCCTCAGAGATAGATAGAGCAATAGCACAACCAAAGTACAACCCAAGTACACAGAGATAGACTCCTCCTAGCAGCTGATCCTCCTCCTCACATGTGCGCCACTTTCCGAGTGATGGATAAGTGAGTAAGTGAAGTGATCAAATAGAGAGATCCCGCTCTCTATTTATACTTGTTCTGAGCAGCCTAATAAACCTATGGGGCCGACTTGTCTAACTCAGCCTAATAACCCCAGGTTAACTTAATCAGGGCCGACCCCACACACACGGTGGTTTAATAACCCATCGGCAAGTTACGACACTTGCGACACTTGTCAATACAAATGACGACACTTCCGTATAGAGAAATAAAACATCTCTATAGAAGTACAATAAAATATATAGATGAAATACATTCCGAAGTTACATATACATCAACACTCCCTCTTAACTAGGAAGGTATTTCTCGACACAGATCTACTACCACAAGTCTTCTTCTCTAGATCATCATCAGAGAATCATCATCCTCGAATCATCGACATCATCACTTCTGCTGCTATCTCAATCAATCTATGATCTACTCGTCATAGGAAGTTCTACAGAGCCGGTCCTTTTTCATACTGGATGTAGGCCCACCACCTGTAGGTCTTCATCATCACTGGTCATACTGTGGAATACTCAGGATTGATTACGTGCCTCAACAAAACCTCGAAAGAGCATCCCAAGACTGATTAGGAGCACACTGCTCAACCCATCGGATCTCCCAGGATCTTTTACATGTTGACCTTCACAAAACCTACTCAGAGCATCCCAGGATGTTACAAGCAACCCACTCTACCTATCTGGATCTCGATAGAACATCCCAGGCTGTTACAAGCACACTGCTTTACCTGTCTGGATTTTAAAGTATCTTTTCTATGTGAACTTTCGCAAAACCTACTCAGAGAATCCCAGGATGTTACGAGCAAACCGCTCTACCTGTCTAGATCTCGATAGAGCATCCCAGGATGTTACGAGCACACCGCTCTACCTGTCCGGATTTTTAAAAAAAAATTCTATGCGAAATGTTGCAAAACCTACTCAAAGCATCCCAGGATGTTACGAGCACACCGCTCTAGCTGTCCGGATCTCGATAGAGCAACCCAGGCTGTTACGAGCACACCACTCTACCTATCCGATTTTTAACGGATCTTTTCTATGCTACCTGCACAACCTGTCCACGGCCACAGAGTATCAAACCGATACTCACCATACATCATCCCGATGTACATCATCACATGATCAACCTGATCATCATCATAACATCGACCTGATGCATATCATCTGGAGCAACATCCTGAAGCTCGTCATCTGTGATCATCCTGATCATCATCATAGCATCATCCTGATTTTAAAGGATCTTTTCTATGCGAAATGTAGCAAAACCTACTCAAAGCATCCCAGGATGTTACGAGCACACCGCTCTACTTGTCTGGATCTCGATAGAGCAACCCAAGCTATTACGAGCACACTGCTCTACCTATCCGGTTTTTAACGGATCTTTTCTATGCTACCTGCACAACCTGTCCACGGCCACAGAGTATCAAACCGATACTCACCATACATCATCCCGATGTACATCATCACATGATCAACCTGATCATCATCATAACATCGACCTGATGCATATCATCTGGAGCAACATCCTGAAGCTCGTCATCTGTGATCATCCTGATCATCATCATAGCATCATCCTGATGCATATCATCTGGAGCAACATCCTGAAGCTCGTCATCTGTGATCATCCTGATCATCATCATAGCATCATCCTGATGCATATCATCTGGAGCAACATCCTGAAGCTCGTCATCTGTGATCATCCTGATCAAACAATATATCCATCTGATGCATACAAAGTATCTACCTGATACATATCATCATACATGATCTACCTGATCATACAAGTATCCACCTGATACATATACAAATACATGATCTACCTGATCATACAAGTATCCACCTGATACAAATCCATGATCCAACTGATCATATCAAGCATCCAACATGGTGCATATACAAATACATGATCACACTGATCAAAGCATCCAACATGATGCATACATATATATACATATAAATGATCCAACTGATCATATCCAGCATCCAACATGATGCGTACATATATATACATATAAATGATCCAACTGATCATATCCAGCATCCAACAGGATGCATATATAGAGCAGTAGCTGGAGCATCATCCTGATGCTCATCATCCAGCGCTTACATCCACAGCCGTGGGAAGGATCATCCTCTCACCATGCTTGGAATGGCTCCGGCAGATGTGTCCATCACTTCTTCCTCGAAGTGTCATCGATCTGAAGGACACCAAGCCTCTCTCTGAAGTACTCAAACTTTACTCTAGCTAGTGGCTTCGTCAGCACATCTGCAATCTGCTCATATGTCGCAACATACAGGAGCTTCACTGCTCCTCTCTGCACCATATCCCTGATATAGTGATATTTAATCTCTATGTGTTTCGACCTGTCGTGGAACACTGGGTTCTCAGACAACTTCACACAACTCTGGTTGTCACAAAAGATACCAGTAGCCTCCAACGGGAGATCAAATAACTCGGACAGTAGCTTCCGGAGCCATACTGCCTCACAACTAGCCGAACATGCTGCAACATACTTTGCTTCGGCTGTACTCAGTGCTACGCAGGATTGCTTCCTGCTAAACCAAGAGATCACACATGATCCCATACTAAAGCAGCACCCAGATGTGCTCTTCCTATCTGCAGCACTGCCTGCCCAATCTGAATCAACATAACCCTGCAGGTTAAACTTTTGATTCGCATCATACTTGAGCCCATAGTCAATTGTACCCTTCAGGTACCTTAGAATATGCTTTACAGCAACTAGGTGAACGCTCCTCAGATCCGTCAGGAACTGGCTCAATGTGTTCACCACAAAGCAAATATCTGGTCTCGTGTTCATCAAGTACATCAAGGACCGAATCATCTGACGATACATAGTGACATCAACCGGATCAGATGAAGCATCACACAGAAGCTTCAGGTTCGATGCCATAGGTGTGGCCATGGCCTTGCAGTCCATCATCACGAACCTTTTCAGGATCTCTACTGCATACTTCCCTTGTCCAAGGAAGATACCATCTGCACTCTGCCACACCTCCATGCCTAGAAAATAGTGCATCATCCCCAAGTCCTTCATCTCTAACTCGGCTACAAGCTTCCTCTTGGTATCCACAATCAAACTATCATTACCTGTTACAAACAGATCATCCACATACAGAAGTAGTATCACTGGATTGCCTTCCTCAACCTTGTAATAAAGGTTGGAATCTGCTTTACTCTTGGTAAAGCCCAAACTGGATAGGAAACTGTCCATCCTTTCATACCAAGTCCTGGAAGCTTGCTTCAAGCCATACAAGTCTTTCTTCAGTCTGCACACATATGACTCCCTGTCATGTGTCTCAAAACCAAGTGGCTACTCCACATACACTTCCTCCTCGACTACACCATTCAAGAAAGTTGTCTTGACATCCATCTGGTGTATCTTCCATTTCATCACTGTAGCCAGGGCAAGTACTGATCTGATGGAAGTGTACCTAGCTACAGGAACAAAAGTTTCTTCATAATCTATTCTCTCTTTCTGAGAGAAACCACGAACTACGAATCTTGCCTTGTGTTTCTCTATGCTACCATCTGCAACATGCTTGATCTTGTAGATCCATTTGGAAGTCACAACAGACTTCTCTTCAGGTCTTGGGACAACATCCCAAACATCATTCTTCATTATTGATTGGTATTTTTCAACCATGACATCCTTCCATTCTTTCTTTTCCGCTGCTTCTTCATAATTGGAAGGTTCTTTGTTCATGATATCACAGAGTAAAGCAACATAGCTAGTATGAGATCTAGTTCTCTTCTTTGCTCTGTGTTCTTCTTCTGGAATGTCATATCTTTCTGCATCTTGAATGAGCTCTCTAGCCCATACAGGTTTCCTCTTGTGAAAGTTATTCTCATGGGGTGGATCTACAGGTTCTTACGGATCTTCAATTTCACGATCTGCATCTGGAATTGCTTCAGTCATAGTAGTGTCTTGAAATCTAGTTTAATTAGGTTCTTCATAATCTTCAACAGGTGTCTTCCTTGATTTGATGAATGCTGAGTTTTCATCAAATGTCACATCCCTACTGACATCAATCTTCTTGAACCCTGGAAAGTATATTCTGTAATCCTTCAAGCTTTCACTGTAACCCACAAAGATACCCTTATTTCCTGAAGGATCTAGCTTGGTACTCTTTTCATTTGGGACATGTGTGTATACTGGACAACCAAATATTCTGAGATCGCTGACTTCAGGTTTCTTACCAAAAAAGACCTCTTCTGGTGTCTTATTGTCCAATATCTTGTGGGGTGTTCTGTTCTACACATATACAACAGTCCTAGCTGGTTCTGCCCATAGATGCATAGGTAGATCCTGGTCATGCAACATTGCCCTTGCAGTCAACTCCCTCTTAATCCCTAAATCACTGCATAACTTCTTGAAGTCACTTGAAGTGAATTCTCCACCATTGTCGGATCTGAATGTTTTGATCTTCTTATCAGTTTGGTTCTCCATCAAGGTTTTGAATTCCTTGAACTTATCAAACACTTCATCTTTGTTCTTCAAGAAGTAAACCCAAGTCTTCCTGGAGAAGTCATCAATGAAAAAGACATAGTAAGCATACCCACTCAGAGAACTGGATGACATCGGACCACATACATCGGAGTGGATAATTTCCAAGATACCTTTTGCCTTGCTTTCACTACTTGGAAATGTCTTCTTTATGTTCTTTCCTTTTGCACATCCTTTGCAAACATCTTCATTCTTGGTCTTGATTTCAGGAAGACCTTCTACAGCTTTACTTGCAATTGGTAATGCTCAGTAGTGCATATGTGCAAGTCTTCTATGCCAAAGTTCATTTGGCTCCATGGATTCATGTACCATGGCATGTTCAGGTTGTCCCTTCAATTTGTACAATCCTCCCTCTTGCTCTCCAATCACCACTGCATCATCAATAGTTTTACCCTTTGGCCACATTAGGACTTGGCCATCTACAAATGCAACCCTCATGCCTTTTGCATCCAATGCAGAGATGGAGAGTAAGTTCTTCTTGAGTCCATGTACAAATAACACATCTTTCATTTTCAAGGATTTTCCAGATTCTAGGTTGTAGGAGGCCTCCCCACTTCCTTTGATAGGGTATTGATAATCATCCCCAAGTTTCACTTTATGGGGTGATTCACGTTCAGACAGATTTACAAAGGATTCTTTAAACCCAGTCATGTGTTTAGAAGCCCCACTGTCAATTAACCAATCATTACAACCATGAGAAATAGTACCTATGAGAGCAGAGATTAGAACATACTCTTCTTTGCTTGATGAGTCATCATCATCACTTTCTACTCTAGCTTTCTTCCTGGGAGGTTCATCATCCTCAACAGCATGAGCATGATATCTTCTTTTGTTATTCTTCTTCTTCTTGTTGAAGTTGTTGTCTTTCTTCTTCTTGGGACAATTTGAAGCAAAGTGTCCCATTTCATTACATTCGTAACATCGAACATGAGATAGATCTTTCTTCTTGTGATGAGGATGAGAATGTTTATGAGATTTCTCCCTCTTAAACTTGCTTCCATTGGTGTGAGCTGTGAGAGCTTGATCTTCATTCCCCATCTTTTCTTCTCGTGCCACAAGCCTTGCTTCTTCTTGTGAGCATTCTTCCCGCAGTCTGCTGAAGGATACCAACTTCTTTCTTGCACAGATTCCTTGGATAAAGGAATCTCATGACCTGGGTAGGCCATTCAGAGTGGTCATGACAACTTCACCATTCTCCACCATTTCATCCACCGCTTCTAGTTGTTCCTTGATCTAAGAGACCCTAGAAAAATAAGATTGAATGGATTCTCCATTCTGAAGCTTTACCCCTTTCAATTGGTTTCGCAGAGTCATCTTCCGATTTATGTTCTTCCCTTCAAATAGCTTGGATAGGGAATCAAACATCTCTTTGGGTGTCTTCAGAGATGACACATGGGGGATGAGATGGTCCTTGATAGAATCAGCAATGATTCTCTTTGCCTTGACCAAGTTTTTCTTGTGGAGGGCTTTAGCCTCTTCTCCCTCTGGGATAGGGACTCTTCCCTTATGTAAGTATCCAATTCATTTTCTTCCAGGATTAACCCAATCCTATACTTCCAGGCTCGGAAGTTATCAGCCCCTTCAAGCTTATCCTCAAGCTTGGTGTGGTGAGACATCTTAAAGAGTACTTCAAATGGAAATAGAAAAGATTTAGGTCTTACCACTTGATTTGCTGAAAATTGGATCTGGTCTCGGATTAGGGTTTGTCAGAGAAACCCTAAAAATTCAAAATGTGAATTTCAACTTTCTGAAAGGATAGAAAGATGCGCCTTGATGAGCTGATCAGCCTGGTGTATTCAGAATTTGAGATCTGCAAAGCTTCACCCTTCAGAAATGCCTTTTAGTCTTCCCGGGTTCACTAGGGAGGACCCTGAATTAGGGTTTGAGTTTCCCCGAGATTTACCCAGCCAAAAATCTCGATCCAAAGCTCTAAACTTCAATTTTTCCAAGGAGCTTCCAGCTATGTCTTCAGATTTCCGAAATTCCTATTTTTGTGGAAACCCTAATTTTTAGGGTCAAAACTGAAAGTGCTCAGAACTGAATTCTGATTGGACAAAAAGATTCACCTTGCTGAGGAGAGTCAATCTATCATATTGCTTTTCCAAAATCTGTGGAGAAAAACCCAAAAAACAAGAAGCCCTAACTTCTGCAACTGCACAATGTCTTCTTCTTAGGTTAGCTCTGATACCATGTTAATTTTTTAGCATTAATTCACAATACTCTAGGATCTTTATTTATACTCTATTTATACTTGTTCTGAGCAGCCTAATAAACCTATGGGGCTGACTTGTCTAACTCAACCTAATAACCCCAGGATAACTTAATTAGGGCCAACCCCACACATGGTGGTCTAATAACCCATCGGCAAGTTACGACACTTGCGACACTTGTCAATACAAATGACGACACTTCCGTATAGAGAAATAAAACATCTCTATAGGAGTACAATAAAATAAATAGATGAAATACATTCCGAAGTTACATATTCATCAACAAAAAGGCCTTTTATGGACTCAAGTAAGCACGAAGAGCATGGTATTCCAGGATCGATGGATACCTGCAAAGTTCGGGCTTCACCAAAAGTGAAGCAGATCCCAACTTATATTTCATATCTAATGAGGTTGATATGCTTGTTTTGGTGTTGTATGTAGATGATTTATTTCTTACAAATTCAGAGAAGTTCATTGCAAGGTGCAAGGCAGTGATGGCAACCAAGTTCAAGATGAACAACATTGGCATGATGCATTCCTTCTTAGTGTTGGCGGCTTAGTAGAGACCAAGGGATATTTTCCTTGGGCAACATAAGTATGCAGTTGAGAACTTGAAGAGATTTTGGATGGAGGATTTACAAACCTATGGCCACGCTTATGATCACTAATCTCAAGAAGCTAACAACTTCATTTTCAAATATGGTGGATCTCACATTGTATAGGCAGTCGATAGGTTCCTTGATGTATCTAGTCAACACTATGCCAGATAAATGTTTTCCAGTGAACACCTTGAGTCAATTCATGGTGGAGCCAAGGCAAGAGCATTGGATAGTAACAAAACATGTGCTCAAATACTTGAGAGGCACAATGGAGTTTGGGCTAAGATATCTTAGAAATGGTGAGGTGAAGTTGCAAGGGTATACAAACTCACATTAGGTAGGCAGTGCATCAGACATGTTGAGCACATCAAGGTGTTGCTTTAGCTTGGGATCGACGATAATATCTTGTTTAGTAGGAAGCAAACTTTCATGGCACTTAGCTCGGCATGGGTATAGTGTATGGCACCCAGTATTGCTAGTTGTGAAGCCATCTAGCTTTGCAAGTTGTTTTCAAGATTATTTGATCATGGATCCCAAAGTGATTTACTATGATTATCAAAGTTGTATCAAACTCTGAGAATACAGTTTTTCATGACAGGTCCAAGCACATTAAGATCATATATCACTTCATTCAAGACAAGATCCAAATGGGAGCAATAAAGCTCCAGTATTACCGATAAATCAACAAGTTGTTGATAATTTGACCAAGCCGTTAGCAAAAGGGAAGTTTGAAGTATTTAAAGATAAACTTGCAATGGTGCAAAATTCCTTTCGCACTAAGAGGGAGTGTTGAAGATTGTAGCTCGAATCGGAACTTCTACACAAGCTTAATGTCAAATGTACGAAAGTAGTTCAGGTCAAATCTATTTTGTAATTTACTTAAGTAATAAAGTGAAAATCTATTTTGTATTTCACATTAGTAATAAAGTGAAAGACTTATATTTAGTTATTGAATCTAATAAAGTGTGATTTTATACATTAATCATTTAGACAAATATATAGTGTGATTTTATACATTAGTGATTTAGACGAACCTCAACCGCACATCTCACTGTGAGGTTAGGGTTCTAGCTCAAGTATAAAGGCAAGTAAAGATAGAGAGTTAAGACACATCCATTCACACAAACACAAGTTTGTTAGGAGGTGACCTAGTTCATCATTTCAACAAGTATAATGCACAAGAGAGGAATAGCACGCAGGAGGAAGGCAAGAAAAATAGCATGCAGGCTCATATTATCAACTTTGTACAATCATACTAATGGTATAGACAAGTCTGTATAGTCATATGGAACAATCTATGCAGTCATGCGAGTAGGGTCATATGTCAGGCCAACAGGCTGCAAACAGTTTGCAAGCAATTTTTCTTATTTCCAACAAGCAAATTTTTCTCGATAATTGCACAAATCTGTTCTTTGGGTGTACCATACAATTGTTAATTTGACAATTTGTGGAGGTTTCCTTGTAAGCTTTGATTTCTTAAAGAAAATCTTATTTGAAAGAATAATTATATGTGTATTGTATTTTTGCTTCCGATGTTTACTCTCCAACTATATGTGTGATCACTGATATTGAAGAATTTAATTTCTACAATTAAATAACACTTTTACTTAGTTGAGAACACAAGGACAACAATCATCAAGGGTTCAAAATTTTAACAATATAAGCTCCAATATACCATGATTCTTATGCCAATCGGGGTAGCTACCATGGAGTGGTGTCTCCGGTTGCGGTGTGAATATGCTTTTTGCTCAGCCTTTCCTCATCCCTCTATGCAAAACTACAAAAAAAATGTCAACAGCAATACTTCGCAATACCTTTGATGTGCCTTGTTAAAAAATGCCCCTTACTAACTCAGATTTGTGCATCTTGAAATTGTTTCTACGACGTAAATACTTCTTTTTACCTCTCTGCAGTGATTACCACTTTACTAGAACACCACATACAACTCAAGGAAGATCATCTAAATGTCTCCTATGTTTTAGATGAATTGAACACTACTATGACATCAACCCCTCACTCATAACACAAAGAGCTCTAAGGTAAGAATATAATTACCTAGCTGAATAACAAAGTTTCTAATCATAGCTTGGCACTTCATTGTTGATCCACTTGTAATAAGCACATCAAAATTAGATAACTCACTTTCATGTTGAGGTGAGACCTCACCAATCTTTCATCTAGGAAATTGTGTTCTCAAACTCTATAAGTTGAAACCCATCTCCTTTACACTTTTTGTTGACCCTTGTATCTAAAATTATGTTATACCCATGATGGCAACTAGCTAAGTGGTCGAAGGATTATGCCCTTGCCTACTTCCCCTTTTGGTTCATCTAGACCATCATTGGACTCTTTAAGTATCACCTCAGTTACCTACACCATAATTAAAAAAAATTAACTATCACTACAATTTTTTTGAACTCCGCCTTTACAACTGTGGCCAAGTTTCCAGATTTGAAAACAATCATACCCTCCCGTTTGTCTATACTTCGGTTTTGAATTAAGTAATGTGATTTGTCCTATGAAGCTCGTCTTTAATGTGCCCTTCTCTTCAAACTTTTATGGACACTTTTTCACAAGTCCAAACTATCATCCACCTCATGAAAAATATGAGTATCATAAGAAGATCCCTTCGTGAAACTTCAGACCGTTGGATTACCGTGACATGTGTGGCATTTAGTTCCTAAAATAAATGTTATGCAACATATGAGGACTTCATGAATAATCTTTTAGATGAGAATTTTATAATTGAAATTTCGCATGATAGTGAAAGCTTCATCCAACCCAGTTGCCAAAGCTCAATACATCTTGCTTTTGTTGGGATCATTTACATATTACAACAAAGATAACTAGTGGTCAGAAATGTTAGGCAATGAAGATTAGTTACTATTACATCATCCAATTCAAGTGTGTTATGTTTGAAACTTCATGCATAGTTAGCCTATAATAAATGTCAGAGAGTTGTTTACATTAACACATTTTAAATGCACCAATTTAGAAGTACTTTCCTGAATCTTTTAACATATGCAAAATACTATTGGTTGTGTACATGCCAAAAAGTGATTGCAATAAGTTGAGGACCAAGACATAATTGTATACATTTTGACAACCTTGATGAGAGGTGATTGGCCGCAACAAGTTAAATGTACTTTCCTGGGTCTTTTAAAATGCAACTCATCTATTGAAAATGACCTGCTATGAGCCCAGAGGGCTATCTCAAGTGGTTGAGTACTTTAAACTTCATGCAAGAGGTCTCGGGGTTGATCCCAAGGGCTGGAAGCCTCTATAAATGTGCCTATCAGGTCAGCACTGTAATCAACACTGATGGCTTTACACCAGGTACCATCCACAAAATGTGGGGAAGTGCCCAGAGTTGTCCCTGCAAGGTTTTCCTTGGGGAAAAAATGACCTGCTATAGGCTGTGGGTTCCTGCCGAAAGGGATTGAAATAAGTTGAGGACCAAGATTTCTACAAAGGAACTAATTGCTTTCACGATTGAGGATTTGGAGAAGAAATGATTGGCTAGATCAAAGTTAAATGTACTTTCATGGATCTTTTAAAGTGCAACCCATCTATGCAACATCATCTGGTATAAGTTGTGGGTTGCTGCCAACAGCGATTGCAATTAGTTGAGGACCAAGACTTCTACAATGGAACTTCTAATTGCTTTAAGGATTGAGAATTTGGAGAAGACAGCGCAATATAGACAGCCAATTTGTCAACAACATACCCAAAGAAAATCGATTTCAGCATATAACCACAACGTTGCTTTATATGGTTACTGTGGATTTTATACTCAATCCACAGATTTGTATCAAGTACTCAACATTTACATATGTCACGTCAGCAAATAAACTGGACAGAAAATATAAAATTGTACAGTATTTGTTTCAATTTAATATGGAAACAAATAGTACAAAGTAATTGATATCCGGTCTTTTGAGATGTTTTTCTCCTCATCTTGAATAGTGACTCGTATTCGACAAACCTGTATTTAGATACATTGATGTAACACACTCACCTCAAGTAGTGACTCATTGTGGACAACCTTGCATACAGCTAAATTACTGCAAAAAAAAGAACTTCCATAAGAATGCAGCTAACATCATATCTCCACATCAAACACACAAAAAGCACAGCACTGTGGTAACCATATTTAGACATGGAGAAATATATGAACAGCAACAGACTAATGTCACATACAGAGCAGAATAAACTGTTTGTTGTGATCTAAACATGAGGCAAACTAATCATCCTTGTTCCAATCAGATCTATATCTAATATTGGCTGCAAGTTCATCAATAAATATGATACAAGACAAATCTAATAAAACTCACCCCAAGACCACAATCCTGGCTAAGAATAGTTTGATTGTCTGGATTCACAACCACTGCACAGGACACAACTTCCTGCAAATATATAGACAGAATTAGAGGTTGTTATGCCCAGTTATAAAAAAGAAATCAATTCTAGTATGCACAGTTTGGTATGCACATAGATCCATGAAGACTATATAATGTAGCAGTGTCAAAGCATTGAGATTAGCTGGAAATGGCATATGGATGGTGCATTCAGTCTTGTGCAAACCACCACATTCTAGTTTAAAAGGACAACCTTCTTCAAACCATTACTATTATTTGCATTATTTAGATATACTTTGGTGACCATTGCACGAACATCCTGATTGTTAATTTGGTGTGTCTATACTATGATGCACATTCCTATGTCATTCTCTCTTTTTCTTGTAGGGTTTTCCTACATGATTATCTCTTTCTTCTTTAATGTACTCATGTGACTAGCTTCTTCTGTTGTTCTAGATTAATAATTTTGCAATTTAGTCTTAAGCAGCTAGCACCACTGCCAATCCACAAATGAAAAGAGAGATTTTGCCTCTCTTGATTTATGAGAGAGATTAGATCATAATCAAAACAGTTAGACAGTGGTGTATGGGATTCAGAATACAACAGAATTAAAAAAGTCTTGATGATAATCCCTTTGCTAATTACTATGACAGAATATTGTGAGCAAGAATCACATGCAAAGTTTTTACAAATTGCCTGATTGTTGGAATAACTTGATTGCAAAAGAAACCCAAGATACACAGTAATTTCTTCATTTCATTTATCTGTAGTGCAGGTAGTTTCCAATCATGTTCCCCAATCACTTGATTATAAAATGAATTTTTAGTGCATGGAAGAAACAAGTGGTCAACAGGATCAACATAACCATTTTGTGAATTGTTGCTCCAAATTAATATCAGATCGCACAAACTTCTGTTCAAATATAGATGAGTCCTAATTCATAATCAAATTTTGTTGGTAAGCCAGCGTAGATCCATTTTAACTCCAGATCTACTAAGCACCAAGAGGGATCAAAAGGAATTTGAGATGCAAATTTCTCAGTGCTTAAAAGGATCCAAGTTAAGATCAATCTACGCTGGTGTGTGTGCACATTAATTAATGCTTAGTATTCTTATGTTTTCTTCTCTACATTAAAAATTTTATTTCTTTCTATATTTTGATTTATAAGAACTGATTTTACACATTTCATCCATGCTGGTTTTTTTTTTAATATTACACACATCCCTCATACTGGCTTGTAGAATGCACCTTGCTTCTCTCAGTGCAATAATGATGATGGTCTAATACACCAAAAGTTATTATCATCTTCCATTTTGAACATGGCCTAGAATTGATGCCCAGTTCAAGACCTCAGCAAAAGTTTGATATCACACACCATGAAACAAGCGAATGATCTGCACAGATTGGTGAAAGGAATGACAGGAGAGGATCAGTTTTAGAATTGGATACAAGTCTGATAAGTAATACACATAATAACCTAGAGGGAAGCTCAACATGCACAGTACATAGAAGTTGTTCAAGACACTTGCACAGTTAAGTCTACAGGACAACAGACTACAAAAGAATGGAGCAGACTCTCCACCGTACTACGGAGAACTAAAAAAGAGGAATTACGCCCAAGCAAATTTTGACAGCAAAAGTTTAATAAAAGCAGCATGCAAAGCATGATGATTAAAGGATATCACCATGGTGCAGGGTATTCCAACAATTATCCAAAGTAAGATATTTGAACATGGTCCGGCATATTCTAGTAGGATGGAACACCAGGGGAGGAGCAAGAATTGAAAAGCAGAGGGAGGAATGGGAGAGAAGAACATGCTTGGCACTATAATGCCTTCAAAACTAGTAGGGTTGCTTAGGGATAAGATGACAATGCTTAGTGGAAGCATCATAAATGTCTTACTAATGATAATGCTTACTTGGTGAAAGCACTCTTACAAACATTACTATTGTACTATATGTTGCTAATTACCAACAAAAGGGTTTCCTATGAATAGATATGGAAAGATCTCAGAAACAGATTTGTCAATCAAGTCAAATTGTCAAAAAATGATCATGATAAAATCTACAGCCTCAACCAAGAATCTAATAGTATTTACTCAAGCAAATTGGTATTGAAAACTTTCATCAAAATTATGAAACCTACGATGACCAACAATATCCAAAAATGATGGATCTCATAAAGAATGCCTTCAGCATTTGTGATGTAAATAACAGTGATACCACCAACCATAGATGAAGATGTAAACAAAAGCCTCAATTGGGGGACAAAAGACAACATGGAAGTAGTGGATCAAGCCCAGTCACTAAATCACATAAAATGGAGTAAAGTTAAGAATAGTATCCCTGTCGGGGGATGTTGATAAGTATCTGGACAAAAGTAGGAAGAAGCAAAAATTAATAAGCTGTATAAGATGCTGCCAAAATTTTAAGCAATACAGAATACTAAGATTACTGAAGTAATGCAAGTTTCCATGATTAGAGAATCCACCAAATATCAACAAGCACACAATGTGATCATCTACTATGAAATCATATTCTATTGGGGAAGTCAACTCAACATCCCAATACATTGTGGAGAATGATACTCAGGTTCCCTAGCCTGCATGCAGGGCACCTGGCCACTGATGAAAGAGATAAGCTCTCATATCAAACTAATTTGAGTTGAGATGGAATTATATGAGAAGAATAATAAATTCTTCTAACTGCAGGTGGAATAAGCAAGACTTGCCCCAAAAACATAGATTCTAATAGTACTAAGACACTCAGCTCGGGTTTCCTTATCCTAAATGCAAGGCACATGGCCACTAAGGAAATAACTAAACTCGGATTCCCATTAATATGAGCCGAGATAGAGTTATACTAAAAGAATAATTTAGTTTTCTAACTGCAAATGGATAAAGCAGGACTTGCCCCCAAAAAACCTATAGTATCACTAAGGAACTTAACTGTTGTACATGATAATTGAGGGAATCTAAACAGAGAATAGGCCTTTACATGCATTTGTCACCTTACATAACTATCCATCCTCAAGCGGGAGAATATGCTAAACCCTCAATGGGAGTTATAATTAGTTGACCACCCAAGTGACAGTTACTTAAACACTAAAAGACAAACATGGCACTAAAAAAGAAGCAAAAATGTGCATAAACATTGAATATGATATTCATATAACCTAAATGCGAGTTATAATTAGATGACCACCAGAGTGAGTTACTTGAACCAATATTATCAGAACCAGACTGGTGACTGAACCGGTCGACCCCAAAAACAGGAACCAGATTGAAACCGGTCAACCAAAAAATATATATAAATTTATAATATTGAAATTTTGATTAAAAAAATATATTCATGTACAACGATGTGAATCCAAAATATTAGACACAAATCTGCAAAGTTTTGTCATGTATATAGCATTGTTAGGGTGAATATGGCAAAATGACACTAAGTGCAATACATATCTCAACCAAAATACAACTACATGAGTCCCTAAATGGCCTGCAAAGTCCAAAAATTAATCATACTATACTCTAAAATCAAATCAAACTACATAATCATCTGAATTTTTTGACATTTTGGATGAGCTACACATGCACTTCATCAAGAATATTCTTCAGGATTGTGTCCTCAAAGTGCTCTATTGTCAAACAAATGACTGAAATGATGATTTAAAGTTGAAAGAAGCTGCAACATATTAAAAACAGCTCAGGTCTGTTGAATTTCTCCATAATGACTGAAACCAACCCTCTACACTGAGACATTCACGCCTTGGATGGTTTCATACATATAGTGTTTAAACCAGGGTCGGAAATCATAAACCGTTTATAGTTCTCCTGAAGATAGACCTGCTTTAGGGTTCAAAATGTCGAGATTAAACTCACCTCTTAATACAAATTTTCCACTGGTTGATTATATGCATCTCTATAAAAAATAAATAGTGAAATTGCAACCCTACATGAAAGGGAAATGCTTCATAAGATTCAGCTCTTTGAAAACCTAAGGGTTAACATCGCTCACAGATCAGCTGATTTGGCATTTTTAAAGAGATGCCGTGACAACCAAGTAATTCCTAGCTTTGCAACTCTAAACCATCATCTAAAAGATAGGCATACCTATGGATTTTCTTCTCTGAGCCTCACGCTGATTAGAGGAGAAATTAAACACGTGATATGTGAACTGAATAGCCTCTCCAGGAATCCTTTCAACCTGCCCTTGCTACTTCCCAGGGATCTGTGCATAGATTTTTGTTCAACGTGAAGACTGGCACAGCTATAAAAGCAGAACGTACCTATACTATACTACAGAAAGATAGATCGCTAAATTTGAACGCCTGACTAGAAAGCAACGACCCATTTCTAGTGAGAAAAATAATTGTGTTATTGATCTTGCAAGTAAAAAAATTGGACAAAGCCACATTGGAACGGTTGGAGAGGGTTTAATTTCGTTGTGGCTGCTAGAGAGATCCTCTTTGAAGACATTGTATGCAGCATCAAGAACACTATTAGTGACCTTCCAGATAACATAGTTGAGGACATTCCCCGAGAATGTGCCATCGTACTCGAGAACACCAAACCTCCAAAATGTAATGTATCTAAGGAGGAGGTTATTGCTCTTAAAGCATTAAAGGAAAAAAATGATATTATAACCAAGGAAATGCAACTATAATTCTAAAGACTGAAGCAGTGTTGCAGGGAAGTGCCCCCCCTCGCCCTTGCTCCAGAAGCTCGATTAGGGCCGAAACTAGGCTGAAGCATCCAGAGAGCGTGCTTCCATTTCGCTTCCAACTGAGAGCGTTTGTGGAGAGCGCGCTCTGGTGCCAATTTTAGCGCTCTCTGCCTCTGTACGGAAGTGTTGAAGAAGTGATAGGGAGCGATCACTCCCTGATCGATTCCTCAACACTTTCGTACACTTCAATCAACGCTTCACTACGCTTCCTGGGATTAAAAGTACGCTTCCAGTCACTTCTCTCAGCGCTTCTCATCACTTCTCTTAGTGCTACCTGTCAACCCGCGGAAAAGGCAAGGAGAAAGGGGTGTGGGGTCCACGTTTGGAATATTGGAGGGAAGGAAAAGGGCTCTAGGGGATAAAGCCCTCTTCTCCACTCTCATTCTCACTTTGCTTGAGAAGAGAAGAGAAGAGAACGGAAGAGAAGAAAAGAGAGGAGAGGAGAAGAGATTGAAGGTTGTCACACTCACTACGATTGGAGAGCCAAAGAGGTAGGCTCTAAACCCTTTCTTGTTGATTTGCTTTGTGGTTGAAGTTTGAAATTTGAACTTTGATCTATATGTTGAATGCTTGGAATCTAGATTCTAGAATGTAGATGTTCCTCTACTACTCTTTTCCATGCTTCCTCCCTCATTCTATTGCAAGCAACAGGTTAAATCTCTAGTTCCACTTCCAACTTCCAACAAACATGATGATGGGTATATGGTTTATTGTGTTTGTTCCATTTGTCATTTTGACTATGGTGATTGGAAACTGGAGGAGGAATGAGGAAGAAAATGAAGAAGTAGGTAGTGGCACATACCGTGGGGAGGTGGAGGAGGAAGAGGAGCAAGGGGAGGGAAACCAAAAGAAAACCAAAGAGGACCCATCACCCTTGTTGAAATATGTCACAAAGCAGGGAGGAAGCAAAGGGGGTGGAACCACCAAATTTGTTTGCCCCCATTGTAAAAAGACTTACACAAATTCATATAATCGTGTGAGAAGACATCTATGTGGGCACATGCCATGTAATGAAAACAAACTATAGGAGTTTGTGTTTGCCCAAATGTGCCATCAACACAAAGAGCCATGTATAAGAAGGAAGAATTTGAAGCACAAAACAAATCAAAAGGATCAAATGTTGATTAGGACACCTACTGCTCACCAAGAACTGGAGACCCATCCACCCAAGGTAGTGGATTCTCGGCCATTGGGTCACGCAAGACAATATCAGATTTCCTTGACCAACGTGGTAGGGATGACATGGATGCAAAAGTGTTCCAGTTTCTCTATGCATGTGGCATACCATTCAGTGTTCTTCGCTCACCCTATTGGCATGAAATGGTAGAGGCCATCCGCACTGCCCCAGCAGGATACAAGAGCCTCAAGTATGACAAAGCTAGAACTGTGGGGCTTGACAAGGAAAAAGCCAAGATCCAAAGTGCTTTGGGGCAATTCACAAATGCTTGGAATGAGTATGGGGTATCAATTGTATCAAATGGTTGGAAAAATGTAAAAGGCAAGCCATTGATAAATGTTCTTGGTGTGTCTGCTACTAGAGTAGTCTTCCTTTCAGCCCATGACTACTCAGATAAATTCAAGACTAGCATGAACATTGCAGAATTCCTACTCAAAACCATTGAAGCTATTGATCCATACATGTCATCCAAGTCAACCGATAATGCTGCTAATTGTAAGGCAACGGGAGCAATCATTGAAGATAAATACCCCAAAATATTTTGGTCTAGGTGTCTGGTTCACACATTGAACCTTTTCATGCATGACATTATTAAGTTGAAGGAGAATGATTACAAATGGATTGGTGAACTGTACAAAAAGGGAAAGCACATGATAAGATTTATTACCAACCATAGCAATGCTCACGGCATTTTCCACAATCACTCAAAGTTGGAGCTATTGAAGATAGGAAAGACTAGATTTGCTAGCTATTACCTCACCTTCAAGCGCCTTTTGAAGGTAAGAGAGGCATTGGCTAGCATGGTATCAGGTGAATCATTGCAGGTCTCCGAAGATAGGGCTACATCCACATCTGACAGGGATGATTTTCAGGAGGTGCGGGACATTGTTCTTGATGGTCTATTTTGGGCAAGTGTCAAGTAGGTTTTGTAGTTCACAAATCCCATTTATTACATGATTAATTTTGCAGATACAGATAAGCCAGTGATTGTGGAGGCGTATCAGCAAATGGATAGCATGTTGGGCCAAATTAAAGATATTGTTGAACCGAAAGATCCCATCCTGTATGACCATATTCACAAACATGCGGTCAAAAGGTGGGAACATCTCAACATTCCATTGCATGCCTTAGCATATGTATTCACACCAAAATATTATTCTCCATCTTGGTTAGCCAAACCAACACCTGGGGGTTGGGTTAGGAGAAAGTCCCACACAGATCCAGAGGTACAGGTTGGGTACATGGCTACTCTAGACAAGTTGGTCCTTGATGAAGAGGAATGTGCCTTATTGAGCAGTGAATTAAGCAAATACCTCAGCGAACTTGGTCCATTTGGTACTTTGCATGCAATCAAAGATCGAGATAGGGCACCTCCTATCGAATGGTGGAACATGTATGGATCAACATGCCCACGCTTGTATAAATTGGCAATCAAAGTGATTTCATAGGTGGTAAACAATTCCTCTACAGAAAGGTGTTGGAGAACCTGTAGCTTCATCCACTTAGTGAAAAGAAACCGATTAAATGAAAACCAGGCAAAAAGCTTGGTTTATGTACATTACAACTTGAGGTTGTTGACTCATTACTGTGAGCGGGCCAAAACTGATAGATCATATGTCACTTGGGGCAACAATCCGGAGGAGCATAACTTGGAGGATGGAGCTTTAGATTTAGAGCACTTGGAGGGGGAGATTTTGGGCGATGAGGATGACCATGCAGCAACAACAACAGCAATGCCATCGCCATCTTCTACCTTGTTTCCATCTGATGCACCATCTTTGCCTAGAGGTTCACGACCTCCATCTAAATCTGTGAGTGGGAGTCGTGCAGGATCCGGACCGAGTCTTGTACGTGGCTAAGCATTGGTGGCTACTTGGGATAATAATCCCACTTCCACTGTTCATAGAGCATGGGAAAAGAAACTAGAAATTTCCCGTGGCAAGAGGAAACATCCATAAAATCTACTTTTCTTATCTTTTCTTGTTTACAGTACTTTCAAGTTTCTGCACTATTGACTCTTTTATAGACTATAGTTTGGTCACAAGTACTAGTGATGAAAAAATGTTATATATTGAAAATTAGAAGCTTTAAGGTTGATGTTATGGATACTGGACCTATGGTTGACGAATTCACTACTAGATGATTTGAATGATGTTATATGGTATTATGGTTTATTTCATATTTTTATGCTTTCCATAACTAATTCAACATTCTACATGCATTTGTTGACATATATGCATCAAAATATATAAAAAATATATATATTATATAAAAAACACTTCCAAACCAGAAGCTTTTGAAAATTTCGCTTTTCGCTCTCGCTCCTGCTCCCAAGTAACCTTGAGGTAGACTGAGGTGACATTGGGTCTTACCTCCTCTTACATGCTTACCATCACTAGCACAAGGCCATACATAGTCTGCTTTGCTAACGTACCCATTTTGGGGGGGTCACATTTCCAAACGTTCTCGTTTCCAAAACTTGTACATGTTTCCATGTTTCATGCAACTTAGCTATCATGTATGAGGGTATGGGATTGGCATTAATCAAGTACATCAACCTCTCCATGTACCTTGATGTTGGTGGTGCTTATTGGTGAACTCCTCTATCATGACCTTAACAAAAATGTACCCTTCACTCAAGCAAAATCACTTATTAAGCATGGGAAGCTTTGTTTACCTTATGTCAACACTTGGATTAGGAAGTCTCATCAAAACTAGAGCGTGTTGACTAATGTCCTTGGAGGACCAACTTCAAGATTCAAGGTAGAGGAAAGGGATAGAGCCTAGAGGAGGGGGCACAGGATGCTACTTATGAATAGGGTCCCAATATAGGAAAGGATTTTGATATGTAATTATTTGTTGTGGCATGAAGCTTTTTGGTATATATACACTAGAAACTTTGCATATTTGTGTATAATGGTTTGGATTCATGTGGAAGCACATTAATATATATGTCCACTAAAAATGATTTAAATTTCATATGTATTATAATTTTTTTTTATATATATAGTACCCTCGACATACACAAGTCCCATGTTTCAAAAAGTGGCATCCCCTCCCCCACAACCGTCCATGTCCCCAAGTTTCTTGGCAACTTAGGAAATATCTGATTTGGTGGTGGTAAGGTAGATAAGACTCCCCACAAGGTGTCTACACTTGATTGCATCCTCAAATTCATTTCCTTCTTTTGATGTGAGCCTCAAATTCTGTTCCATTGGAGTAGAGAGAGGGTTAAACTTTATCACGCCAAACCTGTTCAAGAACCTCTCCAATGTACTTATTTTCGGAGATGAATATGTACTTTGGATTCTAAGACACTTCAATACCCAAGTAGTAGTGAAGATGTCCCAAATCTATCATCTCAAAGCCTTTCTCCAATTCTTTATTTCTGTCAATGCAATGTAGCTTTCATTGTTCCCTATCATCTACATACACTACAAGATATACAACAGATCTTCTAGTTTTTTTGACAAACAATTTTGCATCATCAAGATTAAAATGTTTGAAACCCGATTTCAGAAGAGGCTCGGTTAGCTTTTCATACCATGGGTGAGGTGCTTGTTTCAGACCATACAAAGAACTGATGAACTTCAATACCTTATGTTCTTGTCCCTTCAAAACAAAACCTTTCGACTAAGACATCAAGGCATTCTCTTTCAAGTCTCCATTCCAAAAAGCAATCTTCACATCCATTTGACGAACTTTCCACTCATTCTGTGCAACCAAAGCCAATAGAGTATGAATGGTAGCCCATTTTTCTATGGGAAAAAGGTCTCCTCATAGTCAAAGTCCTCCATGCTTTGGACAACCACTTGGTCGATCAATTCAACCACATTGTCTACACAGGCTTTCTAGACTCTTGTTCACATCATATCATCCACTCGATTCACAAATCAAGACCTAGTGCAGATTCCAATAACTGTGGAATGATCATTGTTTCCCACACCTTTTCAAAACTCTATGCTACAATTCTCCACATGCTGCTTCCCGAGGAGCTTGAGCATAGACACCTTAGACCTAGAGGACAAGCTAGATTTAGAACAACACACCAAACCATTGATCACATTCTTACGGTCCGAGCCATCATTGAGGAGGTGTGTCATCGCTCTTTGAAAGTTTATTGTTTCTTTGTAGACTTCCGCAAAGCGTTTGACTTAGTCCCCAAAGAGGCATTGTTTCAAAGGCTCAAGGACATAAGCATTTTCGAGACTCTTCTAATTGCCATCATGTGGTGGGATAGTTCTGGGTCATCTTCGCACAGCTCACAAGGTATCAGACTTCATCAGGAGTACCACTAGAGTCAAGCAGGGATGTCCTCTATCCCCTACTTTGTTTGGGATCTACATCGACACGCTAGAATCTTTCTTACATGAGCACATTCAAGCCAGAGATGGGTGCCTCCTCCATCAGGTCTTGATCTCTATTCTTCTCTTCGCAAATGATTTTATCTTGTTGACCACATCACTTGAAGTCTTGCAGAGAGGACTAGATGCCTTGGCCCTTTTCTATGATCTTCGCCAATTAAAGGTCAACATGGGTAAAAAGGTCATGATCTTTAACGGATCGAAGAAGCTCCTCTCGGATCTTCACTTGCTTTTTAGAGGGGAGGAGATCGAGATCACTCGCTCCTACACTTATTTGGGGGTATAGTTCACTGGGCCTCATTTCATTTTGCAGCATACCCTTAAGCCCCATGTCAACAAGGGATATGTATCATTAGCACTTCTCAAGCGACAATGTTTCAGACATCATTTTCAGGACATCTTGTCCAAGATGTCTCTCATGGACGCTCTCATTCGACCCATAGTTCTTTACAGCTTAGAGGTTTAGGGGCCTTGTGTACTTCACTCTAAATGGGCCTCTACAGAACGAGCGTAGATCCTTATCCTTGGTCTTATCATTATATGCAAACAGACAATACCTCATCCCATCATAGTTGTAGAGTTTGGTGCCCGGACCTTTCGTCTTGAGACAGTGTTCCACCTAGTTTCATCCTTACGCCGCATTCAAAGCTTAGCAAACCCAACGCAAGGGCAAGACCACTACCCGTACTTGGCTTATCATTCATCAATCCATTGCCTCTGTTGGCCCTTCAAGCTGCACTCGATGTTGGTATGCAAGAGTTTTGGTTCTATTAGAGTTGGTTGGTATCACGAAATAAAGACTTCCTCCATTTCAATATTCTCTGGATGCACTTGATCACCTCTTTCCTGCTAGGAAAGAGTTGAACAAAATCACTAGGGAGGATATCTATAAGCAGTATGTGCAAACCACATGGATCAACCCTCAAGGCGGGTTACATCCAAAGACGGCCTTTTATGCTCAGCATTTCATTGATATAAGGGGCAGACTGATTATTCGACCCCACTAAACATTTTTCCACTCTTTGTATTCCTTTAGGCTAGTTCAGAGTGGTTCCCATCGTCTTAGGGTTGAGACGGATCACTAGATTGACCGATCAGACAATATCTGCCAAGTTTGCCACCTTCGAGAGGTTGAGACAAAGGAGCACTTCATCTTTCCTTGTCTTGTATACTACGAGTTCCACGGACTATCCCATTGTCTTTTTAGAGAGCTTCTTCTTAAGGAGCTTCAAACCTTGTCCAGTTTCTTTCAATACCCTGACCAAAGATGTCTAGCCTTGTACTTGCCCGGCCCTCCAACTTCGCTCTCTCGTCCTCCAATCATGTTCATCTACTAGAGTAGTCTCCAACCAGCAAATTACTTCCTTTTTTTCGATGTTCCCATATTCGAGGGGTACCAAGATGCGGACAGATGGCAACACTTCTTTCGACTTCAGACCTATTCGAATGCGAAGGACCTCCTCCTCTTCCATCCGACCCCATTGACATAGCCATTCTCAACCTCATACTAGCATGCAAACAATTTCTTCTAGGCCACAAAGCTAAGCACATCACTCCAGGCAGAGACACGTTACCTCGACTACCTCCTCTTCCAGCTCTTCCTCTGGACAGGGTTCTATTTTGTGCTTCCTCCAGTCAACCTCGGATGTTAAGAGAGATGGTTCCGACATAACCGACAGACATACGCCATTTGTTTCACATGCCCTATATCTACTATCTCTGTACACCATTCTCCTAGATTAGCTCTCCATCTTTGGAGTTTGATATCTAGGTTTTAGTCATAATTTTCTTTCTAGATTTCATTCTTATAGGAGTTGCCTTAGTGCCCACTTTGTACTGACATCTTGGTACCTGTTACCGGGCAAACTAGCAGGGCTAGTGCCCAATAAGCACATGCAAGGACTTGTGACCCAATGTCACCTCGATCACAAATCTTTAACTTCTTCGGAAAGTCTTGACCTCCAAGGGGAGAGCCCTTATCTGCATGCCTATCAAGATTTACACCAAATACCTTCCACAATCTCACGCAAAGATCAGTGCCTTTATGGAGTCAAGTAGAGAATGAAGAAGACATATCAAAATATAATCCTGATTAGGCAATAGTTTGTAGCAAGTACTATAGCATGGATATGATAAGCATTGTCCAAGTGTATTGGATAAGACACAAGCACTCATAATGCATTAAATAGGTTAAGCATGTCTAATTATGATTCAATTATTACTTGTCGTTAAGCATCTAGGATCAACATTTGAACAACATTTAATAAGTGCAGTCACAGAGATGAACAAACCACATTCCCAACACTATATCAGCATATGACATTCTTTTTAGAGGTTTGATATGAAAGTAGGTTACGCTTCAATTTATGCTTGCAATGCTAATCCAATCAGTTCATTTGTTTGATCAGTATTCAACACAAATATATATCAGCATTAAATATATGTGACGATAATTGCAAAATAGAGCAGTTATGTAACAGTAACCAGTATAGCAGCAATAACTTTGATGTAATAGTCCTTGTAGTACCATTCAAGGCATTTAACTTTTCTGTGAGCATCCAATAATTCCACCATTCACAACCATTTGCAATTGCATTCATGAAACATCAATTTGCGAATTAGATTTGTTTACTAACCTTTTGTTTGGTGGTCTTGCAGGTCTGAGTATAGGAGAGCGCTGGGCCTAAAGGGCAAAGTTAGGTGAGGCTGAGGCCTTTGGAAAGGATTTGAGGCTGAGGAAGAGAGGTGCAAGGGTAGTCTAGGGCTGCAACAACGTTTTGAAGGCAAAAAATAGAGGGTCAAGGGCTTAGAACAGGCTTGTAAGGGCTGGAAGTGAAGACCGAGGTTGAAAGGAAGAGGATTAGGGCTATCAAGGGAGGTTGAGAACAGTAGAAGGCAAGCCAAGGAGTTTAAGAGCAGGCCGATGCCTTTGGTAGCCCTAAATTTTATAAAAATTTATTGTTTTTATGGTTTTTGAGAAATATAAAAATTTTAGGGTTTTTAACATAAATTTGCAGACCTGAATCTAACCCTACCTACCATGAAATGCAAATAGGTACATATGAAAAATGCATGAAATTTTGATAAAATTTGATAAAACAAGGGTTTTAATGGATGAAACCCTAAACCCTAGCACTAAAGGAGAGGTGACTAGCCTCCCTCTTGGACCGATTTTCTCCTTGACTCTAAACTAGGGCTTCCTACAACAACCCAAAGGGTTCGTTATGGAAGCCTAATATAGGGAAAACTTAGAGATCCAAGGCCAAACCTAAGTCATCGCATTCGTCGATTTTCAAGCTTGAAAATCGAAAATCGCCGAATTTTATCAAAGGACGAATGTAATCGTTTAAAATCGCCATTTCTACTCATTTAAATTTAACCCTACCTCGCGAGCCTGCATTTTCTGTTCAGACAGGAACAATGAAACTTCGAAACCGCCTTGTACGCGTGAGTTGTGCTTCGCCTGCTACCCTCAATCAAGACTGCAACAGATCTTGTCAGCACAACCACCCTGTCCCTGCACCTCCTATCGTTAATTCGTGAGAAATAAAAATACGTTGAGTTGTACTTTGTTCGACACCCTCGACCAGAAATGTAGGAGATCTTGCGGTCGGTGAACGAGCCAATATTTATATTGGGATCTCTAGTCTCAACATCCTAGAAACTTCTTGTTCGACAGTTAATGATAAATGATAAAAGGATTCAGAGCAAACTAGTTTGTGGGCCCGGAAAATGAACAAATTAGTTCAATTAACGATGGTATAGTAACTCGTTTTATTTTAGTTTTAGTTGTATAATGTGTTAAATGTACATATTGAATTTTATTAAAAAAATTATTTTTTTAAATTTTGTAGTGTCTTGAATTTAATGCCGAATTTTATCACCAAAATTTTTGATTGCAGAATGTTTTACGAATTTCAAAGTCCTCGAACTCGAACCTGAATTCGAACCAGGTGACTTAGGGCCAAACTAGGGAAAACCTCCTCTAGGGAGCGTTTTCCACCATGCAAAGTAGATAGAAGGCAAAGAAGAAGGCCAAATTCAGAAAAAATGCAACTCAATGGCCACCATTCCATCATCAAAGAAGCAAAACTTACCTACCTTCACCAAGAAAGACCAAACAAGACTTATTTGAGCTTCGTGTTATTCAAACAATTCATAGCATCTACCATGCATGAGTTAAAACCCTAGAGAGCATCCAAATTCATCCATAAACCAAAGAAGAAAATCCTCCAAAAGGTGCACATGACTTCCAAAAGCCCTAATTAGGGTAAAAGAGCAACATATTGTAATTTATCCCTTGTGTTATGATTTACAAATGAAATGAGGAGAGGTTATTTATAGTCTCTCAACTCACTTTTACAAATTAACCAGGCCAACAAGCCAATATAATGTCAATGTAAAAATATAACATAAAATAATATAAAATAATCTAAGATGTGGGTAACTTAGGGTATTTTCCCCCAAAGTCATCAAAAACTGATAAAAACAGCTAAAACTGAACAAATGGCTTCAATCTGAAAGATGGAGTGAGCAGGGGAGATCGTCATGCCCCATCTAACCCCAAATATGCTAAAAAACGCTCAACGCCCCCCCTCAAATCATGCTTGAAGGCTCGGTGAATAAGGTAACGTCATCATTACTTTGGGCCTATGGAGAGAGGGCGCTCTGCTAAAAAGGGGCCAAGATGGATGCATAGGGTGACTGGAAGAGGAGGCAAGTGCCTCTGAGCTGTAACAATGTCACCTATGTGGAAATCAAGTAGGGGGTCATGTGACCCTATGACCTGCCCCTGGGAGCCCCAGGCACCAACCTCGGGACTACAAGCCCCAAAATGAGGCAGCCAGCAATGCCACTAAGCCATAGTACTCCAAGAAGGAGAATCAATGGGTTTGTCCATAACCAACCCTCAAAACGGCAAATAATACCCCCATTCTGGCCCTAAAGAAGAAAAAAGGACCTCTCTCCATGGACAGATATCTAAAAGTGAGCAGGTACTAGTACCGCGTAACAATACCAATCAGTCCCATTGACCTACTTTTGTGGCCATTTGTTGGACATTAAAAAAGTTATCTTATCTTATCTTTCTGTACAAAACCTTTTTCCACAAGCCTCGCCTTATGCTTATCAAGTGAACCATCTAATTTGTACTTGTTCTTGTAGACCCACTTGTAGCCAATTTGTTTGGTTCCAAAAGGAGAGTCTACCAACTTCCATGTCCCATTCTTGATGAAAGAAGCATATTCAATCTACATGGCTTCATCGTGACAAGTAGCTTCTACAAAGGAAGTTGGTTCAAGGTTAACAGATAAAATCATTTTACAATCATATGAAACATCCATATCATCTACATCACCTCCACTTTTTGTCTTGATGAACTTCTAGTTTTTGTCTTTCCAACTTCATCAGGATGAACACTTTCAAGTGTCTTCGTGAGCCACTTTGGAACTTTTGTGAGGGTCTGGGTTGCACATTCGATGGTGCTTCATTCTCTTCCACATTTAATCTTCCAATCCTCTCAATCACATCATCCAATTGAACCTCTTGTTCTAGTGAACTGGCGGGAACTTCTTCATGAGGGGGAGATGGTGCTACAAAGGGAGATTCCAAAGATTGATCCAAGATAGGGATCCCCCCTTCAAGATGTGGAATGTCAATGTCAAATTCATGATATGACTTTACATGGGTAAATTTTTCCAAACAATCAAGTTGCCTCTCCACAGACTTGTCATATTTATTCATTTCAAGAAAAATCTCATCTCTAGAAAGAATAAACTTTTTATTTACCTCATCATAGAGACAATATGCCTTGGTAATGTTTGGGTACCCCAAGAAAATGCACTTTCAACTCCTTGCACCAAATTCATTTCTTCGTTCCATTGGAATTAAGGCATAACATGTGGAACCAAAGTCCCTGAGATGCCTCACCAAAGGAATGCATCCATACCATATTCCATATGGAGTTTTGTTTCTTAAATAGACTGTACACATAACAACATCACCCAAAAACATTAATTTTACATTCTTGAAAAATAGCATAAAGCGTACCATATTCAAGAGTGTTCTATTCATTCTTTCTACTACACCATTCTGCTAAGAATTATATGGAACAGTGGTTTGATGCATAATCCCATGTTGACAAAGATAGTTTTCAAATTCATTAGAGGTATATTCTTTTCCATTATCACTACGAAGAGTGCCAATATGAGATTGTGCTTCATTTTCAATCCATACATGAAAATTTTTAAATGGTTCAAATGCCTCAGATTTTTGCTTCAGTAAATAAACCCAACATATCATGGTGTAATCATCAATAAATTCATGAAATATTTATTACCAATTGCAAAAGCAACATGCATGGGGACCACACAAGTCAGAGTGTATCAACTCTAATTTTCTACATTCTCTGGAATGTGCATCATGGAAAGGTTGCTTACTATGTTTGCCAAGAATAGAAGCATCACATTGTTTCAATTTTTTTGGAATGGTGGGCAAACTAAAGACACCATTCTCCACCAGAGTGTCAAATTTGAGGTCTTTCAGTTGGCCACTAGCTTGAAGTGACTCAAGATAGTGGGAATATGTGGGATGAAGGACCTTGATGAAGGCAGTGAGGGGAAGGTCTACTTCACTCTAGTGGCATCAATTTCATGCATGACAGCTTTGATCTTAGATGCCACAGCCATGGGATCATTGTCCTTCAACTCTAGATTGAAGAGCTTCAACAGCAACTGAATTAGCTCCAATTCAAGATTTGAGTCATACAAATCATTCAGATTCTTTAGAGCATCGTAAGAAGTTTTAGCAGATATCATATGCTGACTCACCTCTTCACTTACTGTAGCAGTGACCAGTGCATGTCTTCTTATCTTTGATCTTTCATATGGCAAGCTCTTTACCTATTTTCGGCTCTTCATGTGCAACACCACCCTCTCCTTCACAGACGTCATCCATGATACCACAGATCGTTGAAGATGAGGGTGTGCTTGATCTTCCTTGATCATTCTAGGTAGCTTTCCTTGCCAGTAAGCACCACTCCGACAATGGAAACCAGAGAATGCATCTTCAATGGTAAATCACTTCAAACAACACATTTTTAAATGGAAGATACAAATATGGCAATACTATATTCTGCAATACAATCTCTATCCAATATAATCTTTGCAAAGCAGTCTTTATAATCTCTGCAATTCTACTACAATGATGGCATATGCTTAATACTAGTACGAAAAGGTGATACTAAGTAGTAAGGCATTGAATACCAACAATACATATTATGACAAAGCAAGTGAACCATATACCAAGATACCACAATGCACCTTATGACAAAGCAAGTAAGCATATACCAAGATACCGCAATGCACCTTATGACAAAGCAAGTAAGCATATACCAAGATACCACAAGATACCACAATGCACCTTATGACAAAGCAAGTGAAGCATATAGCTGTAACAAAGCCAAACTCATTTAGTTTCTTCCTCCGGCCTTTTTATTCAATTGGGAAACACCTAGGCATAAAGAAAAGCCATCCACCATAAAATAAGAAACTCAGTGCAGCAAAGAATCATACAACTGCAAAGAACAGTTATACATATGCCTCGAAAGCACTGTTATCTCCTACCTCAACATATATCCAAATGCAAGCTTGTATAATAAATCTCGGCCCAAAATGAGACCAGTAATGTATATGTAGAAAAGAACAATAGACTAGGATGATCTAACTGAACTGTTGTTCAAACACCTTTGGCTTGAGGATGAATATATCTCTATGAAATCCAAAGAGTATAGCATGTACTCCATTTAAATAAATTTTTGTGTTGTAACCAAATTAGGGTTTCAATTTAATATTGTAAAAGAGTGCTTGAAGGAAACCTTTCTTTTGAAGGAAGCTAAGAACATTTTCAAAAACAATTTTGTGATACCAGATTACAAGAAGTTGAAAAATTGAGAAGTTGGATCAGATTACAATGAGGCCTGGTGAAGTGAACCCACGTATCCGACAGGTACCAATTAGCATTCGCCATGGATACACTCGTCCATGGTATTTCATTCACGGGCTTCCAGAATGGAAGTTACAGTGGGACACCCTTGCTCTTACTTAGACCTACTCCAAATCTCTCTTGTCTAAAGCCAGCAAAGCAATTGAATAAGCTCCCTCAATCTTCACTTATCGATGACGTTCACACAGAAATTGGGGAGCGGTCCAATAAGCTCTCTGGACTTGCATTTGTAGGAAAGGTTCACAGAGAAAATGGGAAGTATTCTCATAACCTCCCTCAAACCACACCTGTTGAAGTTCAGACAGATGAACAACAAACTGGTCGTGGATTATGACATGGAATGAATAGCACCAGGGGTTACAACACAGAGGTGTAATGGCATGCTAAAGTCATGCATAGATGAAATTAGGGTTTGGGATGAGGAGACTGTGTGAGAGGAGGAGACAGAATGCTGCAGAGGAGAGAGTACGAATTAGGGTAACGTCTAAATACCGAAGTTTGCAAAGAGGCAAACAAGACAGAATGGAGGGAGGACCTCAGGACAGTTATAGCAGTGAACAGACTGAAGGCAATCATGGAGTTAAAAAATACACCGGGACTCTGATACCATGATAGGCCTGGGTAACTCCAAGCTGGGATGATCTTTTATTAACTAGAATGGTGTATTAATACATCACTGGGTGACCTTTGGGCTTCATCTCCCAAAGGTACGTTACTCAATGACTCTTCAGTTCATCTACACTATTTACAAATTGGATCATAATCATGTAGGATTTGGATCATAATCATGTAGGATTAGGTATCCAACACATCTTATAGGCAATGTTCAAAACATTGTGTGGCTCTATACAAACCTAGTGATAACCAAAAGCCAAGTCAATTTTTGTGAGTACTTGGCTTCCTTAAGTCAGTCACATAGGTACAAAGCTTAGCTCGACAATAAACTTGACAAGACTGAAGATTAAGAGTCTGACTTGAACTAGATCAAAGCTCAGGAAAAACTTAGCTAATTGTTACGAAATACGAACCCAACTTTAATTCTGGAAAAAATGAAGCTTGAATAGAAATCTGGAACTTGGAAACTAATTTGAGATCTATAACTAATTGAGGGCTAACAACAATAAACAGCAGAAAAAACAACAATAACAACAATAGATTCAACACTAACATCAGTGATTTAGTGATAACAGCTGAAATTCCAATGATATTCAGCAATACATTCGATAGTGGATTCTAGAGAACTATCAATAGAAAAGTTCAACAATAGTTATAGTAGCACCACCTGAATACGCAAAATCTACAACATACAAGCACTAAAACTTCCTAAGAAGATGCAGATGCGAACTCAAGACAAGTCAAGCACAGTATGGATGTTGCTCTTAGCCAAAATAGCATCTTACACACTACTTGCAATAACATACTTCCAAAAGACCCTTGTTTTCGTGCCTAAAAGTCCTGTGTATAGCCAATTTACATACCAAAGGAATCAAAGAAAAGCACAGGTACAATCCTCAATGATTAACACTTGTGAGTGGGAGACAATAAACACTAAATATAGGCGGGGTTACAAGGATCTCATGAGTGGAAAGGATATTAATGTAAGCATGCACATAATAGCAACCATTAATGTGAGCATGCATAGCAGTAGCCATCTATATGAACATAAATTAGCAATTATTTACACTAAGGAAGGAACAAAAAGATGCTCCCACATGATAATTATCACTAGCAAAGCTATCCTATTTTAAGGTTGCCATCCACCTATAAAACATCCTAGGAAGTGGGTAATAGTTCTTTACCATTATCTTATTTAAGGCCCTATAAATTGTATGCAACCTCCCATCCTCCTATGATACGAAATTGATCTGAGCTAGAGCTCAAACACAAGAACAAGCAAGAAAATTAAGAAAGAATAGCTCAGAACCAATTGCTTATTCCAATCCCTTGGCAAAAGGCCCTTTAATAGTTTTACAATGGGTCCGCTTAATTTAATTGCCTAAAAAAAAGGAATAATAAACTAAATGCACACAACTTGAAGGCTGAAAGAAATGCTAAACAATACAAATGCGCACAACTCAAGGGCTGAAAGTATCCAACTAATCTAACCAACTCTAACTAATTCCTCGAGGAAAGTGTTGTCAAGAGGGGGTGTGCCTGCCTAGAGGGACTTGTTGAGTGACAGTGTCCTTGTTCTGTATCAAATCCTCTTGGTTTAGATCAAAAACATCCCTACTTTCCTCCCAGTTTAGGAATGGCTCTAGGGAGAGAAAAATGCTGAAAGAAATATGTCACCATGTTGAGTGTTGATCTGTGGAATTGCATGGAGATTGGGATTGTTGCCAAAGGCTGAGTGGTTGGTGTGAGGATCTATTCATCGATAATGATTTGTGGCTGCCAATGTAGGCACAATGTGGACCCCGTGGACAAACTGCTGTACTGAAACAAGGATGCTGCATATCTAACAAAAGAACGCCAGTAGTGAAAGTAGCCAAATGAACTATCTCATCCTAGTTCTAAAGCAAAAGGAGGACAAAGGTTGAGTAATAGAGATATCAACTAAAGACTATGTTGGACAAAAGAAAGGTTTGATGCTTACGATGGCTACAGAATTTGTTGTTCTATCAATTGATGTTGGATGTACTGTTGCTACTGAAAACTTGGTATTGGGGTGGCAGTTTGACTTTGGACAGCTAAAGCAACTCGAATGAACCAGTGGTTGTTGAAAATGTTACCAAAGTGAGGGTATCAGCTACAAAGGAATGATATTTCAAAGGATCTGGATAGGAGGGTGGCCTCCAAGGAACTAAATCAATAGAAAAGGAGCATTGGGTGGGAGAGAGAATCTCCAAGGAACCAACATAAGCAAGAAAATGAAAGGTTGGTAGCAGAGGACATCTCCAAGGAACCAGTGTGAGCAAGAGAATGAAAGCTAGGCAAGAGAGCATATTGCCAAGGAACCAATGTGAATCTAAAGAAGAACGGTCAGAGTGGGCATGGAGCCAAGAGAAGCCAATCTAAAGAGTTTGTTGGCTAGAGCCAATGGCCAAAGTACTAGTTGAATGGAAGAATTGTTGGAGTGGAGGGCATACCAATAGAACCAGACCAATGTTGTGAATAGTTGCTAGGGTGGAAGGGCTGACCTCAAGTAACCCATCACTGGAGATTGAATGAATCTGGGTCGGTGTGGGGCCAAGGAACCAGATTATTCGAAATGAATGTGGCTGTTTAAGAATCACAATTAACATCAAAGGTAGATCTGTTGCTAGATCTGTATCCAAACTGGAGAGATGTAGTCAATATGTGCATTGCTAAAGTAGAACAGAAAGTGCACCAAAAAATGCCAAAACTCATCATAACATAAAATTTAGACTTTAGGATGATGTGAGTTGCTTCAGATTGGAAAATTTTGGAGATGTGTAGTACTGATGTGTCCTAGATGCTAATGCCCTAACAATCCACTACCAGTAAGTATTTTGAGAATCCCTGTAAATAGAAAGAATGAGGAGGCTATAACTACCTTGTCTCTTTGCTATAAGGCAATAACTGTGTCATCGGCTAAGATCATTGTTTCAGGATCCCAGCAATGAATGCAAGCCTTTGTTACATAGAACATGAAATGCAAGTTCCCCTATTCTAGCAATGTGGATTTGAAGTTCTTTTATTGAATTCTGTGAATAGGGACTTTGTTGCTCTATCTGTATCTCTTGTACATACAACACTGATGAGGCTAAAAGTGATGAGCGAACATCCCATTTTCCTATAAGCGTGCGGTCGTCTTCCATGACCATGTCACTGCACCACGAGGATTCTAATGTTGTATATTCATATGGCCTAACAAGTGAAGTGATACTATAATACAACAGATGCAATGGCGAGAATAATAGCAAACTCCACATTGGTAACCCTTGGTGGTACCCTCCAATATAACTTTTGTTGAACCAATATTAATAGGAGCAAGCAAGGAAAGCAATGTTTCTGATCCTTTTGTTGTCTCAACAGCTAACCATGGAAAATGCTCACAAAAGTTGATGGTGCAATGTCTTCAATGTATACTATCTTCCCTTATTTGATAAAATTTATTGTAGACTCTAAAAACCTGAGGATACTAGTGAAGGAAGCCTTTTATGCTTATTCGCTTAGGCACGAGCTAATATAAGTCCTTTGTACCTTGTTCATTCTAAAGACTAGATTGAGCAATCATAAACACTAATTCAACCATGGAATTCCATATTCACCAACACTACATCCAATATATATTACCAAAGTGGATGTCAATCTCATCTGAAAAATCCCCTTTTCCAGCCAGGTACAACACTGACACTCTGAAAATCTGATTTGAAGCCAACTGGTACAAACCTTTGATAAGCTTTTTCTACCATTGAAACTTGGTCCAATGTTAAGGTCAAAAACCAACGCTAACAAGTTGCAGCATAGTTGAGTCAAGAGTGCACCAATCCTGAATAGATCTGTATTGTAGAAGAAAGCTTGATACACAACCAATCACTAGTGCATTGATTCCGTACACAACGGTCTAGGGCACAAATGGAGTACTGTTGGAAAAAGTGTGAGGGCGAATAAGATATGTTGCAATTGGTCTCTACTCCAGCCATGAAGAAAATATGTCTCTTAGTGGAGAGTGGTAGATAAGGAACAAAAGAAAATGAGGGGGAGGGGCGAGACTCTAGACAAACACGTGAAAGTTCCAGCAGCTAGGGTTTAGAGAAACCTCTCAAGACAAACATGGCAAATAAGAAACAAGTAAAATGGCTAGTGTAAATACTAAAACAGTGTTGTGGGTAAAGAAGGGATTAGTGTGGGAAATAATAGTGTTGTAGAAAAAGAGTGACACTAACGAAGAATGTGCATTAAAATTTGAGAGAATTATAAAATATGCATACCCGGAGAGCTAAATACCCTAACTGAGTTGATCTTTGCTGAAAAGGACTACAAAAGCCATGTTTGAGTGGCTCCTTGTGAGAGATTGTGGAAGCTAAACAGATGAAATGAAGTGGATCATATCCTGGTTGTGAGTGAGATGCCCTTCAGAAGATTGCTTGGGTAAATGTGCCTAGTGATAGGGAGGAAAAAAACGTGTGCATAACAACAAGCTAAAGCAAGTGCAAGAGACCTTGAAAAACCCGAATTTGCTGTGTTGTTCCTTGGCAAGGTGTTGGAAGACATGGGGCTGTGATCAATACATAGATATGTAGAGTGGATAGCTTATTGTAGCTGCCTGGAGAGATGTGTGTTATATAGAGTGGCATCTAGATGGCATATGCCTCTGATTATGAGTGTGAACGTATTGATGCAGTGGATCTATCACCAAATTGGGAGGCACAATAGAATTCAAATAGAAGAGTGGGTAGATACCCAAGTAAATCATTTTGTAACTCGGATTAGGTGTACAGATTGTTGAGAAAACACCATGCGGTCTGTTGAGATGAATGTATGTTGAGAATGAAGGTGTGACTTACATCTCCGTTGACACAACTGCAAGGTAGGTACAACATCAAATCTAAGGCATTGAGGTCACACTTATGTGTCTAGATCTGATGATGAAGTTGGTAGTTGGGGCATGTAGCATCTGCTACAGACAAATATTTTACCAAACCCATAAGTGATAGGACATACATCAAACCAAAAGCTTATATCCTTATGCCTTAGATATGTTATCTAGAAGAGTTAAGAGGGCATGTGGGGTAGGAGCTCTAACCTCCAAAAAAGAACTCAAATATTGAGTGAAAAGGGTATGCCTAGACTAACTGCTCTGATACCAAATGATACAAAACATCTCTAAACAATAACTCAAACCCAAGAACAACTAGGAAAATTAAGAAAGAATAACAGCTCAAAACCGACTCAAAGGCTAAAAGAAATGCTAAACAATGCAAATGCACATAGATCAATCACTGAAAGTATGCGACTAAACTAACAAACTCTAACTAATTCCTTGAGGAAAGTGTTTTCGAGAGGGGGTGCGCTTGCCTGGAGGGACAAGCTAAGTGGGAGAGCTAATGTTCTGTATCATCTTGCTCTTTCTTAGGACATGTTACCACCAAGTTGCACTTGGATGGACTTGCAGTTGGGCCGCGAGAGATGGAACAAGTTACTTGTTCATTATCAGAGTCCAGAAGTCCAACAAGCCTTTTTTTTGGCCCAGTTTTCTTTTTCAAGCATGTTCATACCCCGATGGGGGAATTGTAATAAAATGACATTGCATGATGACTTTTTGTAAAAGGCTTGGCCTTCCTAGGACTTGGTCATCAAAACATTACTCCAGAGTGCTTTTCAGCGACTTATAATTTCCAGGTTTTTCAATTAATCCTCCAAAGCTGGAGTAATTGTCCCGGTAATTAGGCCTTAGGGGGTTATTAAAGCCAAGTGCCAATGTATATTACCATATGATAGCCATTATTTTTGAGTCTCATGGACATGCGCTAAGTCCCCCTTAGAATTCTTTTAATTTTCCATTAATAAAGAATTTCCCACAAAAACGGGATATTTTAATTGTAAAATTTCAATAAGTCATAAAAGTGGTACTAGGAGCCATAATTTGCCATGGGGGTGCTCGTTTTCTAACTCAGAGCACCCACTTATCTATGTACCCAATTTCAGAGTGAAACTAGTGATTATTAATCACTTAATTTCATTCTCTCAAAAATGACAAATAAAAGCCAAATAAAGACAGAATAATGGGAAAATCGGCATCCCAAAATTAAAGAAAAATGTCGGAGAGATGTTCTCAATCTTCTACAATGGTGGTGGTGTTACATGGTACCAATACCAGCGCACCTTCAGATATGTGCCCAAGGAGAGGGGTTCTTCTTTTCTTCAGGACCATGATGGGGCACATTCTAGAGCAGGAAAAGGGGCAGGCATTGTTATCACCTCACCAAGTGGGAAAATTTTCAATTTTGCTTTCAGATTGGAATTTGAAGCAACTAACAATGTGATTGAATATGACGCGCTTTTACTTGGTTTAGAGATTGCTAAGGATATGGGGATAAAAATGTTAAGTATAAAAGGCGATTCAGACTTAGTAATCCTCCAAGTAAAAAATGAATATGCATGCAAGTGTAGAAGGTTAAAAAGGTATAGAAATGATGTCTAGGATACCTTGGAATTCTTTGATGCCTTGAACCTAATTGCAATCCCTAGAGATCAAAATAGCATGGCAAATAAGTTAGCATTAGCAACTTCAACCCTTGAGCCTGCAGAGGAACTGTTAAATGGTAGCAAAAAATTAGAGATTAATTTTAGACCATCAGTTCCAGATAAAATGGAGCATTGGCAAATATTCCAGAATGATGAACAAGGCCTAAGATTCACAATGTTGAAGAGTTCTCCAATTTCGAAGTCAACTTTCAGGAAGAGGGTAAAGAGTATCAGGGAGAGGGAAATCAGTTTGATAACCCAATACCTCGTGGTTTCGTGTCCTCAGAACAAATATTTGATAAACAAGATCGACACAAGGTCAAGAAAGCTACTCTAAAGCCTAGGGATTATATAGAAGTAAACATTGGAAATGATAAAAACCCCAGGCTAATTAAAATAGGAAAAGGCACAAAATGAAAAAGAAAGAAAAAACCTAATAAATCTTGTTAGGGAGTATAGAGATGTGTTCGCATTTACATATGATGAGCTTAAAGCATATCGGGAGGACTTTCAACACATTATACCCCTAAAACAAGAAGTAAAAGAAGTGAAGCCTTTTCGGCAGAAACTTAGGCAAAAAAATCCTAAGTTGGCACCTATAGTAAAGAAGGAACTGGAAAAGATGTTGGTTGTTTGGATCATTGCGCCACAAGGCATTCATCTTGGTGTTCCAATTTAGTCATGGTTCGAAAAAAGAATGGTCAAATAAGGATATGTATAGATTTCCGAAATCTTAATACATCATGCCAAAACATAATTATTCGCTGCCCAATATGGAAACCTTGTTGCAAAGAATAACAGGATCCCAAATGATGTCTTTCCTAGATGGATTTTCCGATTATAATCAAGTTGTAATTCAAAAAGAAGATAGGCATAAAACTACCTTCACTACCCCCTAGGGTACTTTTGAGTATTTGAGAATGCCTTTTGGTTTGTTGAATGTTGGTGCCACCTTTCAAAGGGCTATGGACTATGCATTCAAGGAGTTGATTGGGAAAATCGTTGAGATTTACCAAGATGACCTAACGGTTTTCTCCAAAGAAAGATCAAGTCACATAGGTCACCTTAAGCAAGTATTTAAAAAATGTAGAAAGTATGGTATTTCTTTAAATCCAGCCAAGTCAATCCTAGGGGTTGATGATGGAAAGCTTATGGGGCATATCATCTCAAAAGACAATGTTAAAATAGATCCGGAAAGAATTGAAGCTATTAAACAGGTGCCCATCCCTAAGAATGTAAAAGTACTTCAATCTTTCAACGGCCAAATTAATTTCATAAGGAGGTTCATTCCAAACCTAGCAGAATTAATGAAACCAATGCAAAAGTTATTAAAGAAAGATGCTAAGTTTGAATGGACAAATGAAGGAAGAGAGGCTTTTAAAAATCTCAAAGAGTCCATTTCTAAATCTCCAGTCTTAATCAGCCCAACTTATTCCAAGGATTTCCAAATCTTTTCTTTCGCCTCGGAAGATACCATTGCAGGGGTTTTGCTCCAGAAAAATAATGAGGGTTTTGAGCAACCCATCGCATTCATGAGCAAAGCCTTGCAAGAGTCAGAGTTGAAGTACACTACCATGGAAAAGCAGGCTTACGCCTTGATGAAGTCCCTAAAGCATTTCAGGGCTTATGTTGGTTATTCGATAATAATAGCTTATGTCCCCCATCCAACTGTTAAAGATATATTATCTCAGCAAGACTGCCTAGGAATAAGGGGAAAGTGGGTCTCGAAAATCCAAGAGTATGACTTAGAAATTAGACCCACTACAGTAATCAAAGGTCAAGGGCTAGCCAAGATGATGGCAGAAGGAAATGAGAAGGCATTGGGAATGGTATGTCAGAATAGCAAGTCAACACCGGTCAGGTCAGCAGAGCTACAACATTTGGAACAGCATCAATGGTTATACAGCTATCATCTTCTTCTTAGAAAACCTTACTTGCCCAAATCCTCTAGTTGGCCATAAAAGAAGAGCATTAAGATTAAAATCCACTAAGTATCGTATCACTCAAAATGGATTAGGTTGGAAGAACCCTGATGGGATAATACTTAGGTGTATTGATGAGCCAGAGTCGAAGAGGCATTTGGCTGATTTTCACTCAGGATTTTGTGGAGGGCACTTTGCAGCGGATACAACAGCCCTCAAAATTCTCAGAACAGGTTACTATTGGCCCGATTTGTTCACAGATGTTCACAAGTTTGTTAGATGTTGCCCCCAGTGCCAGTTGTTCACTGGGAAGCAAAAGCTGGCATCTTTGCCTCTACAACCAATAGTGGTTCAAGCCCCTTTCTAGCAATGGGGGCTTGATTTCATTGGTAAGTTCAAGGATAATTCAAGTAATGGATATTCTTGGATCCTTACAGCAACCGACTATTTCACCAAGTGGGTAGAAGCAATACCCACCAAGAAGGCAACCGATAAAGTGGTTATGGATTTCTTAGAAGACAAAATCGTCACGATATTTGGTGTGCCTAGTAAGATAACAACTGATAATGCCAAATCCTTCAGTTCAGCAGAAATGACCTCATTCTGTTTCAAATATGGCATTATCCTATCCCACTCCTCCAACTATTATCCCCAAGGCAATGGTCCAGCTGAGTCAAGTAATAAAAACGCAATGACCATAATAAAGAAAATGGTTGGTGATAATAAAAATTCATGGGATAGTAAGATAAAATTTGCAGTTTGGGATGATAGAATAACTAAGAAGAATGCAACAGGGAAGAGCCCTTTCGAATTGGTATATGGGCTAGATGTTACCCTTCCCATCCATCTCAAGCTTCCAGTGTATCAGTTGCTTCAGGATTTCAGTTCAAATCAAGACGTGGTTCAGAACAGAATTAATCAATTGATTGAATTAGATAAAAGTAGAAGAAAAGCATTGGATAAGAGTATCGGAAATCAAGAAAGAGTGAAGAGGTCATTCGACAACTCTGCTAGGCCAAGGCCATTTCAGATAGGAGATACAGTTCTGCTTTGGGATAAGCGAAGAGAGAAGCCTGGCAAGCATGGAAAATTTAATAGCTTATGGACAAGTCCATTTATCATCTATGACTTGGCCGGTGCCAATTCTTTTCTTCACAACAATATGGATGGAGAAAAGCTGCTCTTACCAGTAAACAGGTAGTTCTTGAAATTGTTCTTCAACAACAATATTTGATGCCCATTTGGGGCATCCGGTGTATCAGGGCTTTTCTAAACCCTATCATTTTTTCTTTTCAGTATTTTATTTTGTATATTAGTTCTGTATTATACATTAGTGTTGTACTTTATTGTTTTAATTTATTGTTGTATATTATTGTATGTTATGTTGCAACTTATTGTTTCATTTGGCGTATTTATACATGTGACTTACACACTTTTGGTGGTATGCAGAAACCAAAAGATTCTAGAGATCTCGCATGACTTCATGCCTTAGAAAGATTAGATCAGTCATACGTCCTGCAGTTGGAGCCAGAATGTTATCCACTAAGTTGCACTTAGGTGGATTTCCAGTGAGTAGTCGAAGACTTGAACAATTCAATTGTTCATCACATATGTTCAAAAGTCCACTAGGCCAATTTTAGGCCCTTTTGTAAATTTACATGTCCAGACCCCCTGGGGAAATTGTAATAAGTTGGTCTACGCATGGTATTTTTGTTACAGGCTTGGCTTACCTTAGGTTTATCTATCAAGGGAGTACTCTAGAGTGTTTTTTTCCTTAGGAATTATGCGTTACGCTTCAGTGACGTATAATTCCTGAGTTTTTCATTCACACCTCCAAAGCTGGAGTATTTACCATGGTGGACAAACCTTAGGACATTATTAAAGCCTATGTGTCTATGTATTTTTCACATGCTAGCCATCAATAATGAGTTGTATGGACATGTACTAGGTCCCCTAGGAGTTTGAGTCAGTTCCAACAAAAATATTTTTTCTGTAAACTTAGGCTATTTTTTAGTAGTTTAATTGGAAAAATTAAAATTATTAAAAAAGTGTGGTTAGGAGGAAGAATTAGACATGGGGGTGCTCGTTTTCTAACTCAGAGCACCCACTTAACCTCTAAACCCACTTTCCTAAGTTTTTGAGTAATTATTTATCTCTAAAATTGAATATTACTCAAAAATAGTAAAAAAAGACCAAAAAAATGGAGAAATTAAAGAAACCAGAAATTTCCAAAACTCAAAAAACATGCCGAAAGTGAAATTTCTGAGTTGGCAAAGCAAAATGGAAAAAATTCCTAAGGTTTCTAAAACACTTGAGTGTTTTTCTAGGCAATTAGAGGCAAGAAGATGTTTCTCTATAGAGAGGGCGCGACTCCCAAGAAAAAAGTTGGCAAGTGTAAGATAAAGCACGAAAAGAAAGGTTGGAAGTGGAAGGAAGCTGATTTTCAGCCTTTTCCAACTTACGGCAAGTTGTTTCCAACTCACCAAGTGTGCCCCTCCTTTGGCAAGTGCCCCCCCCCCCCCCTCTGGCTCTCTCATTTTTCTATTTAAGCAAGCTCTTGGCTCCTCATTTGCATATGAAGGATAGCATTGAACCTCTGCTCTTGTAATTTGTTTATGATTCTCTTCAGAATAAAGTTGAAAGGCTTTGGAGGCCATATGTTGTGCAACTGTCCCATTGGATGTATGTTTGGTTGATGTTCTGAGGTGATATCTCGCTAATCACTTGTCATTTTGCAATTTTTTATTATCTAGTTTAGACGGCCTTTGTGCCCATAGTATAAGCATTCATTGTATTTGATTTGCTCATAAATGCTTGATTAATTAGAGATAGTGAAGCAGCAAGTGTATTCAGTTGTACTAATCAATGTTGCACGACTCGGACTCGGCAAAGACTCGGTTGGCATATGACTCGTCGACTCGGGAAAGACTCAGGACAGACTCGGCAAGACTCGGTAAATAGGAAAAAAGCTTAAAATATGATAAATTTTGGGCACAAAAAAGAAATAAATGGCATTACCAATCCATATAAGTTATAAAACTACAATCCCTTAGCCCACAGGTCTGTGGCTGGGTATCTCAGCCACCTCAACCACAGGGCATTTGCCTATCAAGATTCAAAATAAATCTTAAATTTAAAATTTAAAAGCCTTTATTCTATTCTATTTAAAATTTAAATAGATTCAAGACTCGGTATTAAATAGAATTTTAATATATCATATTAAAATTTAAAAACAATAAAATCATATTAATAATATTTTAATTTTAAATTTTAATATAATTTTATTGTTTTTTAATTGTTTTTATAACAAAAATTTTCATTTTAATTTTAATTTTTAAATTTTAATATGATATTATACCAGAAATAAATCATAAATTTAAAAAAAAAAAAAAATTTAAATTTTAAATTTTAATTTCATAATTTTATTGTTTTTAAATTTTAATATGATTTTATTCTTTTTTAATTGTTTTTATAACAGAAATAAAATAAAATAAATGAAAAAAGAAACAACTACTAACGTGGGAATCACTATGCAGTGCAACCTCCCTCATAGCCGACCTTCGAATGAGCAGACCACTAGCGAATCAGCACCAACGCGAATGAGCAAACCAGTGACCACCAACAACCTCAGTGAAGACGGCGACCTCCTCCACGACTGAGCGGCCCCCTTTGCGTCTGCAGGGTGCTTTTCGTGTCCATTTTTCAGGCGGGTTCATGCCGAGTGAGGCGAGTTTGTGCCGGTTTTGGCGAGTACACCGATTTTCTCGAGCTAACGAGTATGGGGCCGAGTCTTCTCTGGTTACTCGGGATGGAGTTCCACTCGCCCAGACTCGCAAGTTGTGCTTCACTAGTACTAATGCCCTTCTAATCTCTGGTAATTATGTATTCTAGATTTAATTTTCTTTTTTGCAAGTGTTTGTGACAGTGCAAGATAAGAATCTGAGGTAGGAGGTTGAGCTTAGTTGCATCCTCATCCACCTTCGGTGTTGGTTGCAGGCATCTTTGGTTCCTTAATCTTTCAAGACCAAAGTTGGTTTTTTGCTTCTTCTACACTATTAAATCAAAAAAAAATCTTAGTCACTTGGTTACCCTTGCTTAGTGAAAGTTAGATCTGCAGTTGCATATCAATAGCTTTCTTTTATTAAGCACACATTCTGGATCTAAATTGCTTTCAAAGTCTACTTTTAAACTAGATCTAGATCCATAATTCTTTATACTTGAAGTAGTCATAGAATCTGTAAAAAAATCTGTATTTTATTTTATTAACCCACTAATTTGTGTGTTTTAAGCTTGTTGGTTTTTCGCAAGTCCAAGAAAAAAGAGAATGAATCTCTGGTCGATTTTCGCCAGAAAGAGCCAAATATACATTCTGAGGACCCTCTTTTACCAATATTTAATTCTCTAAAATTGTAAGCCCTTAGATCCTAGTTTAAAAGGACTAAGAGGCACTTCTTCAAGCATGCATTCTAAAATTTATTAAACAAGAGCGAGTGGGCTACACAGCGCCCACATCCCATCCCCCCTAGGGGATTTGCATTTTTCTTTTTCGTGGCGTGAATTTTTCTAACACTGTGTGTAGGGTGTATACTTTGATTAAGTAGTTGAATTTTGTTTTCTTTTCATTTTGCAAGTAATTAAATAAATCCGATCTCGTTGCCACGAAGTATGCTCTCACCTCCACACAAAGGCATTGCCGATTAGTGGTGGTTGATCAAAAAGTGACACATAGGTTCGACAAGTTTATCTATTTCTTTTTTCAAGTTATTGTTATTTAACTTCATATACTTCAAGCACTCAAATTTGAACGAATATTTTGTTGTTTCTCGAAGTATGCTCTTTCCCTTTGCGGGCACTGGCCTAGTCCTAGGGAAATCAGAAAAGAGCGCAGCAACTCATTAATTCTCAAATATCTAATAATAACTCACATTAATAAAATTAAGAACCCTCAACATAGTGAAAATCCGGCACTCGAATATTAAGCAATGCATGGGGAAATTCCTCAAAAGAAGCGGGAACCCCTAGAGAGTGACCTCAGGGCACCGTTAGACTACATCATTGTTGGTGTAGTGTTGAACACGCTCTCGAGACTCCGCTCAAGCCCACACGTCTTTGTGAGGAGCCACCTTTGCCTAATTTCTGGACATTTCTCCTTGTACCTCACGGTATATCGGGAGCTCCCATTCTCCCTTTAATCAACTCATCCTTTAATAATTCCTCAAATTGACCAAGAACACAATTGCAAAACATTTACTTTACAGCAGCATTTACTTTGACTCCACGGCACTCGTCTTTGATATAGGTTATTTACATTAAGTTCTATTTTGGCGTGATATTTATATTCATATATGATGCACAGTTGATTTCATCTTGCAATAATTTTGATCAATGTTTTAATTCCAAAAAAAAACTCTTAAATAACATTCTTCATCCAAAAGAACTAAGCATTTAAAGCCTTAGTAACGTTAATAGGGTCTACCCCCCTTGGCTTCGTTAGGAGTTAAGCCTAAACGAAAGAGTCAAGATCAAGTGACAGTACTTGACTCAGACTTGCCCCCAAGGACGCACCTAGCAGCTTGAAGATTTCAGTTGCGTTAACCCCAGGTGCGTAAGAGGCGGCAACACTCCCTTCTCCCTTCTTCCCACACCTTCGACCTGCTCCTTTACCCTCGGCATTGGTCCCTTGTTTAGGGTCTGCCATAGGCTGCAACTTTCCTTTGATAGCCCTATTTCCTGTTGCCGCCTAATACACACCTGGGGGAAACGCGGCAGGAAACCTTCAAGTCACTCGATGTGTCCTTGGGGGCAAGTGAGAGTCAAGTGTTGTCACCTGATTACTCGACTCCTCCATCTAGGCTTACTCCTAGTGAAGCCAAGGGGGGTGGTCCTTATAAAAAAAAAATCTAAGGTTTTTAATCTATGAAAACAAAATAAAAACTATTCTAGGAGTTAATGTGATGAGAAAAAATGATACAACAAGACATCATTTGCAATTTGTAGTTTTAAATAATACAACACATAAGATAAAGATGCATTCACAACATTTTGCAGATTAACTTAACCATAAAAATAGATGACCGGTGCCGAGAAATAAATGTGAGTGCTTGATGTGTAGTGTTGTGAAAGTATTGCAAGAGGCTTGTTGGTTTATTTTAGATTTATTAAATTGAGTATTAAAGGAATGGGTTAATTCTTGGTTTGGCCCAAAAGAAACCTAACCTTTTGAACTAAGTGCTCTAGCAGCTTCACCAAGTGTCCAACCAGGCGAGGATGAACCTTCTTAAAGTAGCCAGCTGACTCTATAGTTTTCGCCCATGCAACCTCCCGAGTCCTTAGAATTTGGTTTGATTGGATTTCCCTATTAAAACTATGCCTTGCACCCATTTCTGGTTGAGCCAAACTGTTCATACTATGCTGCAACGGACAAGAGCATACTTTGGGCTTGGAGCGTTGGTTTATTTTATTTAAACAAGATTTTCTACTTGATTAAATCTACTTCCAAGAATCTCTTTTCCGGCCGAATTCCAGTACTCGAGCAAGCTCTTTCCATGGCACCGTACTTCAGGAAGGCAAGGATAAAATTACTATGAAAAACGGGAAATTGTTAAAAAAGTGAGAAAAGCTAGTCCTGAGAACTCTTGTCGCCCGCCGTAAAAAGGGATCCAACAAGTTAAATTTTAAATCTAAGTTGATTTTAATTAACTTGGAACAAACTGAAAATAAATGTGAGGTCCTGAGAACAATTGTAATCCGTTTTTGAAATGGACAAGGTTGATTTTAGTTTGTTCATTTTATTAGAAAACAAAAAATAAAATCTAAACTAGCAAAGAACCCAAAAATTGAGATGACACAGATTCCCCGTAGGGGGATGGGGTGTGGGCACTAGGTAGCCCACCTGCTCTCGTTTTTATTACTTATTACAATATAGAAATGCTTGTGATCCCTTGTAGAATGGGATCACTAAGCTTACAATGCTTGAGAAAAATAAGTTGTATGAACCAGAGAGGTCCCGGGATGCCCTGGATGGCCAAAACTTCGAAAATTTGCCAGAGTTTCACTCTCTTTTTTATTAGACCTGCTAAAAACCAGCAAGTTATTAGTTCATAAATGTGCCAAAAAAACACTTTGAAAGTGTTTTTGGACAACCAAAAAAATTACTAAAAAAAAATCCAAGTGTAAAATGCCAGAGTTTCACTTCACTCTGGCATTTTATTAGACCTGCTAAAAACCAGCAAGTTATTAGTTCAGAAATGTGCCCAAAAAACACTTTGAAAGTGTTTTTGGACAACCAAAAAAATTACTAAAAAAAAATGCTCATAAAAGTGTAAAATGCAAAAAGTGAAGACAAGAAATCCTTGCTTTCTTGTGGATCTTGGCTTGCCTCTTGGGGCAGCCAATGAAAGCACTTTAAATTTGCTAAAGATAATCTTATAATGCCCCAAACATAAGCTAATCTAACAAGCCTTTAGATCTACCAATGATTGACTTGTACAAGAAAAACCTTTTAAAGCTAGATCTAGTTCAAATAAATAATTTAAATCTTTTGAAGCAATCTAGATCTAAGCATGTAAAACTTATAAATCAGATCCGAAATATGATGTAATCCTATTTAGCAATCAGATCTAAGAAATAGCTTAAGTAACCAAAGAGATTTTTCTTTAAAATTAAGAAGAAGGAGGAAGGAAGAAAACCAAAGCCCTTTTGAACTTCGGTGATGGAGTTGTTCCGGTGGCGTTGAGAGAGACTATGTCCTCTTCACAATGAATTCGAAGAAAGAAGCAAGCAAACTAGTTCCTCCATAAATCCAAATCGAAGCACTGGTAAGAGAAACCCTTACACTTGCCAAACAACTTGTCACATCCATTAGTAAAACTTAAATCGAAGATGAGAAAAGCATAAATAAAAACTTTTAAGCATGCAAATTCTCTATCTTAAACATAAGTATTTTAAATGAGAAAATAAACTTCTTTACTCACCCTTATCGATTAATACTAATCCTTTCAAGGCTAATAATTGACAAGTAAAGCAAATACAAAAGAAACTCTACAGTTACCTCATAAAACACATAAAACAATGATTATCAAACTTGAGCCAAAGACACCATAATAGACCTCCAAAGCCTTTTATTCATCAAAAAGATTCACACTGAAATTGTACATGAGAGCAGAGGTTCCACCATTTTCCTTCTCAAGTGAGAGGATGGACCTTGCTTAAATAACAAATGGTGGAAAGATGGCACATTCACTCCATGAGAGGAGAGGGCGCATTACACGAGCTAATCAAGGGATGATGAGGCCGTTAACTAGAGAGGATAAACAGATTTGATATGGATTGGATCTCAAAGGATGGTGCCATCCCTCCATGGATGTGCCCATCCTCCTTGGGATTAACTCCCAATCAATTGAAACCTGCCAACTCATGCCCACGCCCTTCATCATGGAGAAGAGCGCCCCTCACATGCCCATGACAATTCGCACATCCTTTAATTTGACTAGGATTCGACAAACTTACGGTTGATTTTATTAGTGAGAGGTGGCGCCATCTCTACCAAGGGAGATGCGCCCTCTTTGGAAACTTCACCCACCAATGAGACTCGCCCACTTCAAGAGATGCGTCATCCTCATGGGAGGGGTGCATTATTCACATGAGATGATTCATAAATCCCTTGATTTGATATTATAACATGTGCATTTATCTCTAAACTAAGTCGCCCACCACTTGACATGGCATGCCAAATGACTCTTTTTTAATATTTTTTTATTTTTACTTGGTGCAATTTGAATTTTTCTAGCAATTAAATGCCAAAATGTCGCATCCTTAAGGAAAAAAGCTCCCAAAGGTGGCGTAGTCACCCGGAATACAGGGAAAGTGAGTACTAGGGTAAAGAGGACACCTTGGGCATCAAAACGAGCATCCCCACACCAAATTCCGCCTCCAGACCACACCTTTATTACAATTTGAATTTTTCCATTTAAACTATTAAAAAATGGTCTAGTTTTACGGAAAAATTATTTTCTTCGGAATCGACTCAAACTCCTAGGCGACCTAGTGCATGTCCATACGACTCAATACTAATGGCTAGCATGTAAAAATACATAGACATTTAGGCTTTAATAACCTCCCAAAGTTTGACCACCAAGGAAATACCCCAACTTTGGAGGTGTGAGTGAAAAACTCAGGAATTATACGTCACTAAAGCGCAACGCATAATTCCCAAGGAAAAAACACTCTAGAGTATCCCCTTATGCTTAGGCCAACTTATTACAATTCCCCCAAGGGGGTCTGGAAATGCAATTTTTAGGAAAAGGGGCCAAAATATAGTGGATAACATTTCCCTGCTGTCATAAGTCTGCAAAATATAGCAAACTGTTAAATTTAACAGTCTTCAAAACTGCTGCAACATGTACACAAGAAATAACAAACAAAAGTTAGTAATTAGTTGTATTTTGTTGCTGCTTAAAGGAGGTAATATCAAGGTCTGAAAATACACATTATACTGCTTGCATACAACTCCAAAACACATATTTGGTGACTGTCTTGTACTGCTAAGAATAGTGATAAAGGGTTGAAGTGGTGTGATTTTCTTAGAATGCATGGATGGTGAACTTGTTTGATTGACATTGAATGTATAACCATACCTCATATACTTCTTTACTTTGGTAACCTAACTACTACTATAAACCGAGATAAGGAGCATTGTCATATTGCAATATTGCTGCTATCATCATATTAGTTCTCTATTTGTCATTGGAAAGTGGTTGGTGAATAATATCTTTTATGCTAAAGTGTTCTTGAATGCTTTTGTCACTAGTTACATACATCTTAAATTGGACACTTAAAAGAATACTTTGATTTGACACATTTACATTAGCATCTACAAGCACTTTCTCTGTCTAGTATGTTTTCTTCATTCATAGAATTGATTTATTAAAAGGCACTGGTCACTAACATCGTTATCTAGAAGACATAGTCTTTTGTCCTAAGTGTCTTGTAGAGCAACTAAAGGGCTCCCCCCTTGGAGGTTACGACATTCCAAAGAAGTTGGATCTATGACTAAGGTGACAGTGGTCACATCTTCCATACATTTGTCCATCGGACACTAGCCCTACTAGTTTGTCCGAAACAGGTGGCAAGCTAATTGGCAGTTGAGGTGAGTTAGCTCATGATCAATAGAATGGTGGAGATCTCTCTTTGAGAGGTGGCATCTTACCCATGGAGGAGGGCGCATTCTAGAGAGGGGCGCGCATCTCTTGAGATGGTGTGGCGAATGATGAGAGGATGGGCTGCCAACCCCTTGAGAGGTGGCACCCACCTCACTCAGTTAACTCTAACTCACTCCCAATGTGCCCTCAGTTAACTCAAACTCCTTCAACAAATGGAAATTCACCCCTCTAGCTCAATTCACCCTCTTTTCCTATAAAAGCAAGGCATCCCTCCCTCATTCAACTAGTTGGAGCTTGGGAAGAAACGCTTGCATATTGTAATCTCTATATAATCATTTTGTTTGGAATAAGAGACTTTGGAGGTCATACCGATGTAACGCTCTTCATGTGTGGATGGTCATTGTCATCGTTTATGAGGTAACATGTATCTCAGCTTCTTGTTCTTATTTGCTTGTTAAATCTGTTAGTTTTTGGTAGCTCGGCAGGTACTTCTACATTGGGGGTGTCTAACAAAGTAGAAGGGGCTGATCATAACTCTCTAGACAATCTTGTAACAAGTGTCCTCTGTAATACTTTATGGTCAATGGTATTAGAGGGTCCATGGTATTGGGTGATCCCATGCTATTGGGTGTCCCATGGTATTTCCCATGGTATTGACATAAAGTGAAGTTATAAAAGGGGTCTAAGGAGAGTGTTCTAGCATCACAGTCACAGGGGTAAAGGAGATCTTATGTAGTGGTCATGATCACAATTGCAAGAGACGGGTTTCCTCTTGTAGTGAGCAATCCAGATCTCAGGTTGAGATCACAGTTTTTCCAGGGGAGAGTTACTTCTTTGTTGTCTAATGGATCTAGGGTGGATCTAGGGTTTTTCCAGGGGAGAGTTACTTCTTTGTTGTCTAATGGATCTAGGGTTTGTCTATCCAATTTGCAAATAGGGTTTGTGGCATCTTCCTGTGTTTTTTGGTACAGGTCCAAGGAGTTTATCCGGAGGACTACTGTAGTGCTTTTGTAATCAAACCCTGCAATAAGAAGAAGAGAAACATTTGTTGGTTTTCCCCGAAGGACTGGGGTTTCCAAGGTAAATCTTTGTGTATCTTGTGTTGTGGTTTTCGTTGTTTATGGTTGCTTATTAGTGTGTTGCATTTTCAGTAATTCAAAGAGTTAATTAATTACTGGTTTAGTATAAGATCTGGTGAGCTGAAATTTTCACATAGTATCAAAGCGGGACTGAGAAGACCCTGCACAAGATCAGAACAAATGAAAAAGGTCTCAAGTGTATCGTACGACCACAGTACGGGCCATACGACGTTTTATTGTATAGTGTACAGGTGACTATGTACCTATTGTGAATTCAACAAGATTGATCTCATGGGCCGACAGGCTGACTGTGGTGTGGGCCCAGCATGGAGATCGTGAGTAACGGCGAAAGGTGGTGGTCTCGATTACTAAGGATCGGGTTGTCGTCGCAAAAGGTCGATCGCACGAAGGGGGTGGCCAAACGCAGCCGATCGAGCTCGGAACTGATTGACCAGGATCGGAGGTGATTGACGGCAGTCTGCAGTAGTGGTTGCAGCAAAGATTGGGCCGGAACTGGGCTAGTGGTCACAAGCTAAGGGTTCATGAAAGACAACAGCCGACCGCTGGCGTTTGGGTTGGCCGAGAGGACGTCATGCAGACTCGAGCCGATAGTGGATTGGTGTTGGAGTCAGCAACTACGGATCTGGAAGTTGGAGTTGCAACCACGTTGTAATCGCGGTGTAACAAAGGCCACAACTGACGAGAGAACAAAGGGCACAGGTGCAGAACACAGACCGAGCTCGTGTTGTGCACAGAGCGGAACAGCGAGAGTAAGCCGCGGAAAGCCTACGTGGTGTGCTGACAAGGTTGGATGCACTAAAGCATGGACTCGTTCGCAGGACTGACAACTGGGCGCGGACGCAGATCTACAGAGAAGGAAGTTGCCGGCAGAGGGCAGCAATGACCGCAGGGAACGTGCAACGAAGGAGGTGTAGCAGCAGTCAGATGTTGCATGCTTCCAAAACGTGTGGAAAGGCCGGGAAGCAGAGGCCGCGACAAACGAGGTGAATGACGAATCTAACAGCGAAAGACTACATAGGAGTTGTGTAGATTGGAGCTGTAGGGATTTGTAGCAAGACCCGGTAGGAGTTTTGCGTAAGCAGTAGCCGCCGGAAGGATAAGGATTGACAGTGGTTGTTGCAAGGCCACGCAAAAGTGGTAAAGGTTGGTGTCGATAAAAGTTAGGAGCAGCCGCTGGAATGGCTGTAGGAGTTGGGAGAATATTCAGGCTACCGGACGTGGGTAGCAGCCGCTAATAGAGTAGGGGAGATGCCGGGAAAATTTTGAAGGCAGAAGGAAACTGATGAGTAGAGAAAAACAAGCCGCCTCCAGCAACACCTCGAGCAGGGTAGCCGCAACAGGCAGCCACCAAGGAGAAACCCAGCCGCTAGAGCTGTTGGATGACAGCTACAATCGTTGTGTCAGCCTCCAAGTCACCCCAAGGGTTGTCTGAGCAGGGCAACAAGTGTAAGGAAAGCACAGCAAAACGGCCTAGGCAAAGGTAGGTTTTCGAGCAGCCCAGAACTACAAAAAATTTTGGGCATGCACTAGAAAATCCGAGCAGTTGCCCAAAAAATGTGGGCAACCCAGAGATATTTTAGGCAACAAGTAAAAGGGGTTCGGGCAACGAGCAACTAGATCTTGGCAGCTTGTATGGGATCCAAAAGGATCTTGGATCTCTAATCGAGGTCAGTAGCAGTGTTGATGGTTGTAGCAGTTTTGGCACGTGATTGGCTGAGTTATGTAGTGTTTGTTGTGATGGCATCTAGTATCTTGTTTAAGATGACATTGATGGATGAGAGATGCAGATCTTCATATCAGAGTGCAACGGATGCAGCCGAGAATATTCCAATTTAGAGCGAGCAATTGCCGCAACATTGTATGTGTTTGATCCTGGAGGTGGCATCACCAAAAGTACCTTCCTCACTAAGAGGAAGTGTTAGTTTTTGGTAGCTCGACAGGTACTTCTATGTTGGGGGTGTCTAGCAATGTAGAAGGGGCTAAGCATAACTCTCTAGACAATCTTGTAACGAGTGTCCTTTGTAATACTTTGTGGTCAATGGTATTAGAGGGGCCATGGTATTGGGTGAGCCCATGGTATTTCCCATGGTATTGACATAAAGTGAAGTTATAAAGGGAGTCTAAGGAGAGTGTTCTAGCATCATAATCACAAGAGTAAAGGAGATCTTCTGTAGTGGTCATGATCACAGTTGTAAGAGACAGGTCTCCTCTTGTAGTGAGCAGTCCATATCTCAGGTTGAGATCATAGTTTTTCCAAGGGAGAGTTACTTCTTTGTCGTCTATTGGATCCAGGGTGGATCTCGGGTTTGTCTATCCAGTTTGTAGATAGGGTTTGGGGCATCTTCTTGTGTGTTATGATCCAGATCCGGAGAGTTTATCTGGACTACTACAGTGTTGATGTAATAAAATCTTGTAATAAGAAGGCAAACAGTTGTTGGTTTTCCCCAAAGGACTGGGGTTTCCAGGGTAAATCCTTATGTATATTGTGTTGCGGTTTTCTCTATTTATGGTTACTTGTTAGTGTGTTACATTTTCAGTAATTCAATGAGTTAATTAATTATCGGTGAAGTATAAGATCTGTTGAGCTGGAATTTTCACAAAATTTGGACTCTAAAGTATTGTTAGCAATCAGTAGGAGAAATCTAGTAAGTTTGTTTACTTGCTTCAGTCTCTTATTTATGTATGCATAGAGAAATAGGATGCATATGTTTTATAAGTTTATATGCATGTCGTCTTAATCTCTTGCTTATATGGTAATAGATTTGATGAGATTTGTTGCAAGTTTATGTTAGTTGTAGGTTTCCTAACTTAGAGAGGTGGTTGAGCTTGTTTGCATCTTCCATCCCCTTCAAGACTTTTTGAAAGACATAGTCCCTCGACATTCCACCATCTGGCTCCACTGTTCAACCATTCCAGCATCAAGCTGCTTCCCCTCTCTCTCTCACTATATTTTTCAAATTTCTCTGGTTACTTTTAAAATAAATCTTGGATCCATCTTTTAAAAAGCAAATTCATAAGTAGATCTAGTTTGTATTGGCATAAGCTTAGATCCTAGTGTGTTAGTAAAAGATCTCATTATTTTAAGCCAGATCTAGCATAGAAATCTTCACTTTTGCATGCCATTTTTTATTACAGATCTAAAGGCTTGAAAGAAAAGGTTGTCTTTTGTGTTTTAGATTCATATCTAGCAAGGATAGTGCCATTTGTTTGTCCAAAAAAGAAAAGATCCTAAGGGAGCTAGTTTTCTAGCTTGCTCCCTTGATTAGTTTCACTCATTTTACATAGTTTTAACTTAGTCATTTTTTTTATTTTCTAACATTGTTCAAAGACACTTCTAAAGTAATTTTTGGCATCTTTCATCATCATTTGCTTGCTGGTTTTTACTTTTTGATGAACAAGTAGAAGGAGGTGTTGGCAAAATTTGCAAGATTTGGACCATCCGGGACCCTAGGAGCACCCTCCCTTGATCCTAAATCAAAATCTTTAAACTTGAGCCTGATGGGTATTCCATCCATTTTTATAAAGCTTGCTGGCATTACATTAGAAAAGATTTTATGAGAATGGTCAGAGATTTTCATCTTAAGGCCAAGATCGGTGGATGCACTAACTCCAACTTTCTTGCCCTCATCCCAAAAGAAACCAACCCCTGCACCTTTGAAAGATTTCGACCAATAGCATTATGCAATTCATCCTACAAGATCATTTCCAAGATGCTAGCAAACAGGATGAAGCCCATCCTCGCAAAAATTATCACTGACATCCAAGGGGGATTCTTACACGGAAGACAAATCCTCGACAATGTAATCCTCGTACAGGAGGCCATCCACTCTAGCAAACTTCGCAAAGAAAAAGGTATGTTAATCAAACTTGACATGGCTAATGCCTTCGATCGTGTTAAACATTATTTTCTTCTTAAAATCATGAAAAACTTTGGTTTCGAAGAATCCTTCTTAAATTGGATCTCAGCTTTGCATAAAATGTCCCTGGATTGCCCCTCTTGTGAACGGACGCCCTACCAATTTCTTCCAAGCCTCCCGTGGAATTCGACAAGGATGCCCCTTGTCTTCCTTCCTTTACATTATCATCGCTGACTCTCTCAGTCGAAAGCTAAACTCTAATCTCAGCACTGGCCTCCTACCTCGCCTCAACTTAGCATTCAACTCCATGCCCCTAAATCACACTCTCTTCGCTGATGACTCCCTTCTGTTGGGAGGGGGCTCTTCCTAAATAGCTCGGAATTTTAAGAAAAGCATGGACAGCTACTGCAAAACCTCGGGTGGCAAGATCAACTTACACAAGAGTGTTGTTTATGGCTGGAATATAAACAACATAGCCGCAACCAATATCGATCGAATTCTTGGAATCAAAATCCATCAACATTGGGATAATTTCAAATACCTGGGTTTCACAATCACCTATGGTCACCCAAAGTCAAAGAACTAGGACAACATTATCCACAAACTCAAATCCAAAATCAGCAGATGGGGAGGACAATGGCTCAACAAATCAAGAAAATTGATTCTTCTAAATTCAGTCCTCACAGCACTTCCTATTTATCAATTCTCACTCTTGCTAGCGCCCAAAGGAGTCACAGAGCATATAAGCAAGATCCTGAGAGAGTTCCTCTGGACAGGAGGGAAAGATAATGAGCGCAAACTCCACCTTGTCAACTGGAACATCGCATTACAACCAAAGCATTCAGGTGGGCTCTAGATACGAGACCCCTATCTGGCAAATACAGCGCTGGGAGGCAAAATTCTCTAGCGAATATTGCATGACAGACATCATAGGGTCAGTTTATTGTTAGAAAATAAATACTTAATAGGCTCATCTCTCAGATGCCTCGACAACAAACCAAAATCCAAGGGATCTTCAATTTGGTCCCTTTGCAAAGCCGCTTGGGACTTCTTCTCCAAAGAATTATACTGGGTACCTGGAAATGGAAAAGATATTAACATCTTCTCAGACAAAATAATGGGGAAAGAACAGCTCCAAAACATCCCCGAGTTACAATACATAAATCATTGGCTCACTGAATATGGAATTAGAACACTAAGCGATCTCAGCACTTGGAATTCTTCAGGCAATTGGCATGGCTGGATAAAAATATTAACACCAGCAAACTTGGATCATTCCAAAGCCCTCCTTTTCGAAAATCTGATTGGTTGCTCTCCAACCCACCTCCAAGATAATGATGATCGCGGCTAGGGCCTTAGTGGGAAGTATACCGCTGCCCAAGGTTACAAAAGTCTTCAATCTTACGCAGACTCCAGGAAAAGTATTTGGGATATGGTATGGACTTCTTTCGGAATCCCCAAAGTAAATTTTTTTACGTGGACCCTCGCTCACAGAAAAATCCTTACAGGTGACAATCTCATTAAAAGAGGCCTCATCGGACCTCATCGATGCCCTCTCTGTCACAACAACCTTGAAACCATCGACCATCTCTTTTTGAACTGTATTTTCTCAAAAGAAGTATGGATCCACATGATTCAAGAATTAGATATCGCATTGCCGAGCTTTGGCACTACCACACGTCTCCTCAAAGATTGGAAATCTGTCTATCCAAGTCCACTCTCGAAAAGGAAACTCTGGCACCAAATTTGGATAACCATTCCTAAACTCACATGCTGGAAGATTTGGATCGCTCGAAACAAAGCAATATTCCATGACACATGTCCTACGCCACTTCAAGTTGCTAGACAAGCAAAAGGTTTATTAATTGAATGCATAAACCATTCCAGATTCAGAGCTGACACGAATCTTTCCACCGTTGAATCAAATTGGATTGGCATTACCTTCCCACTCCTAGAGAAACTGACACAAAAATTCAGAAGCCTCCACGCTGGCAAATTAGATACTCAGACATCAATTTCCAAGCATGGAGAAGCAATCAGCCAATGGACACTCTATATTTCGATGGCGCATCCAAAAATAATCCAGGACAAGCTGGAGCTGGAGGAATCTTACTTTTCAACAAAGGAACATCGAAAATCAAATACAATTGGGGATTGGGAACATGCTCAAACAACCTAGCTGAAGCTTTAGCACTTTCACAAGGTTGTCAAATCACAAAAAATCAGAACATTGAGAATCTACAGGTATTTGGTGACTCCCTTGTCATCATCAAAGCATTCAACTCGTCCATACACTACAACAACCTGGCAATTGAAAGAATCATCAGACGGATCCAGCAAATAGTGAACAACTTCAAGCACTTCAAAGCCTACCATATCACAAGAAAGTTGAACTACGAAGCAGATAAGGAAGCGAAGGCAACAACTAGCCTTGCACCTGGAATGCTAAAATATTCAAATGGCGATATGGACTATTGCCACATCCCTTGAAGAAGCATCACTATTGGCAAACCGTCCAGAACACCAGCTTTCAGCATATCGAGCTCCCAGCATTATTAAATCTTCAGGCTCTGAATCATGAATCGGTTTTGGCTCATATTAGTTTGCCTTAATCCAAGGGCATTGATTGAGCCTCAATCAAATGACCAATCGCCATCGACATCCAATTCAATTGCATGATCATGAACTACATCCATTCGCAGTCTACCAGACCTCAGAACAGTGAGTCTTCAGTCTTCCCAGTTTTCAGATTAAGAGCCAGAATACAGCCACAATTCATGCTTGAACGCCTTACAAAGTGCCACAGCAATTCCAATCGATGGATATACAAAAAGTTGCAGCCACTCAGCACAGAAGACCCTCTCCACCTCTCTTGAATGAACAAATGATTCTTTGATTGCAGAACATGAGCTACAGTTAATGTGATCTGAATAATATCAAGGAATAGTCATAAGGTTCAGCCATTTTTTTTACCAGACTCTGTCCCACATGAAGAAATAAGCACTTACAAGACAGCTATCAAGAAAACGTCCAAGTCTCAAATTCAAATTACTTACAGACTTTTCGAACTGTATTCAGTCGGATTTGGCCATTGCCACGACTCAATCATCTTTATTTTTCTTTTTTTCAATATAATTTAATCGTTTTTGTTATAAAAAAAAAAACTAGGACTCAAGCCCCCCATTATGCTCTTGTGACCACTATAGGCTTTGCTTGATCGTTGGTTTCAATCCGAAAGGGGATTTCAAGTGGCTAGCATAATAGGGAAATCCACTTGAAACTTTATTGTCGAAGCGAGAGGTTACACTGAACATGACGAGAAGTCGAGGTGATACTCATTAATGAGATTTGTTCTCTCCCCATTGGACATCCGGCACTATTGCTTTGTACTCACTTAGAGCATAATCCTAAACTAGGCCAAACCAAAAAATCAACCCACTTTAAGCAACTCACCCATAATAATTTAAAACTGACCAAGAGCACATCGCAAAACATTTTCCTTTCGGCATTTCTCTTTTGGCACTAGTCTTGTATTAGATTCGGTATTTTTTATTTCAACTATTTGATATAATATGATGTTTGAATAATCTATTTTGATTGCTCTTGTTTTTAGTCAATAAACTTCTAGACTTCTTTTTTGTATTTAGCTTACACAGCCTTCGTTATTTTTTTAGGGACCACCCTCCTTGGCTTCGCTAGGAGTTGGCCTAGACGAAGGAGTCAAGTGTTAAGTGACAGAACTTGACTCGTGACTTGCCCCCAAGGACACACCCAGTGGCTTGAAGATTTCTGCCACATTACCCGAGGTGTGTATTAGGCAACAACAGGACCTATGAGTGTTGGAAAACCATGTCAACAGGTGTTAGGCCTGAACTTACCTTTTTTTGCACTCTCACCAAGTGTGTTTCCGTATGGAGTCTAGTTTGGCCATGAGGAACCTGGAATCAAATCAATAAAGTGTTGAATAGCCCAAAAGGGTAGAAACCCTTCGCCTCTTCATAGTCATTAACATAGGAGTTTACAAGGGCCTAAATGTCTAATGAAGTAAGTTTATTTTTGTTGTCTTCATTAATTTATCGAATCAAACAAAGAGTCGTGCACTTGTTCAAGTTAACTTGTTTCACATTCTTCCTACCAGAAAGCAAAGAATTCGACAGAAGAGGATTAAAATGTATACCATGCCATCCTTATGCAATCAATAACTCTTGTGTAAAAATCTGCAGAACCTGTTGAGAAGGGAACGCTTTTTAACCCAATCATCATAAACAAGAAATATAAGGAAGAAGAGTTGTTATAGAGACAAGCATTCTTCTCATAGACCCTTCATGGACCTTAATGCAGATTGAAAATAGTTAAACTTATGTTTCCTAAAGCTAAACTACATTTTTGCTTATGTTCAATTGCCAATAATAGTCACTCAACCCTTTTCTTATTTGCTTGAGCTTTTTCAAAACTAGTTGTTGATGTTTCTCCAAGTTGCAACATCAGGCAACATTCTGCAGACATTCTCCAAGAAAGGTCATGAGAATTGACCAATGGTTGGTGGAGGATGGCCCCGACGTAGCCTTGATTAGTCATGAGAAGTGACTAAGAGTAAATAAGGCTCAAGATGCTTACTCTGAGAAGGAGACTAGAGGTCACATTGCATACTCTACTCTAAGGAGTGCTCCAAGAAGGAGTGATTTATTCTATATTAGAGTGAGTTGACTTGTTTATTTGATAGGGGATTTCATCCCCTTGAGAAATATACAAAGTATAATCTAATGTTGAATTTGACATAGGCTCTAAGAAGTGTCTGGGACTTCTTAGAGTGGGATCAAATCAACATTAGAGCTCTATGGTTGAATAGATGTGCATGTGAGGAGATGAACATCAACAAGGACAAATTTTCTATGATGAAGAAATAACAAAGAAGTCAAGTCAACCATTGAAGAAGTCCCATATAACATTGAAGAAGTCCCGAAAGAAAGATTGAAGACAAATAGCAAGTCGGCTCTGAAGATAAATAAAAGATGAAGATCAAAACTACCAAATCGGCCCCAACAAGAAGACAAGTCGGCCCCACTATGGAAAAAGACAAGTTAAGTGAAGAATATAAATAAAGGGTTCACTCACTTCATTTTTATCATCATCACAACTTCACTTCTTCTCTCTCCACTTGTGCGCACCTCCAAAGAAGGTCTAGCAAAGGCAAGAAGCATAATTTTAAGTTCTCTTATTCTCTCTAGAAGTTCGCTACCCTTGTTAGGGTTTCTTGTGAAGGAGGGCAAACCTCTCTTGTGCTAGGGTTCATCTTCATGAATGGTATTGTACTTGAATTGGATTGATTTCGTCTAAGAAAAGTTGGTTGGGTTTTCTCCTTATTGGGTTTCCCAGGGTCAAATTTTTGTGTCTCTTGTGCATGGCAATCTTTCTATGGTCCTTTTTGTTTCTGCTACAATTTAAGTTAATATTTTCAGTGTGCAATTATTCAATGAAACTGTGGGATAAAATGAATTGTGAAATGAATGTTTGAAATCATTGTGAAATAATTGTCAAGATCTGGAAATAGATAAAAATTCAACACTAGCAAGTGTAAGGAATGTGCATAATACTATATAATATAGACTATTGTGCTTACAAGCAACTAAAAATGCTTATGGTGAATTCTAACTTGAAAAGTTTATATATATATATTATTGCCATCCCCTGAAAAAAATGGAGTTGCGCCCTAGCCGTCCTGAGGACTCGTCCCCCTATCCCCAAAGCCAATGCAACATAGGTTTGTTCTTATGAGCTAGACAATGGATATGAACATTACTCATTCATTCTTGTGTAGAGATGTGATCAAGAGGAGCATGCCACTTCTCCTCTCTCTCTCTTGGATTGCTAGAGTTACTTAAGCTTGTTGGAGCATCTTGAAGACTAGGATTAGGGTTTCATCCCTTGGAGATTTGGAGATTAGGGTTTTGAGATGAAGCCCTAGGTCGTACTTGGTGAAGAGGAGAAGAAGAGAAGATGTCTTTCCTTGGAGGACATGCTTGTGTGATGCATGCTTGTTGGATCTCCTTGGTGTGAGGTAGTGTTTTCTCAGTTTTCCCTTGCTAGAGTTTTGGAGAGCTAAAGGGTGGTCCTAACCTTGGGATGAGGATGGTATGTTCACGAACATCATCTTTACATATATATAAAGTTTTCAGCTGCCCAATACTTGTGTAAATTGAAAATTCGATTTTCGGTTTTCTAAATTCTTTATGGTTTGTAATTTCCAGCACTATGTGTCTTGCTGATTTGACATAAGTTAAGGGTGAATCTGTTAATTGATTTAACATTATAATTGAAGAATATAAGTACGAATTTACTTCTGCTTTTACAGCTCTCATAAGTGTTTTCAAATCCATTATATGCAGGATAAGATTGCCCTAGAGAGCTGAAACTTTCTGGAACACATTCGTATCTTTTCTCTTAAATTGCCTAGTGGATTGGATTATTAAAAATTGAACTATAGTCCGTCGCTGCTGCTGTTTTGTTTACATTTCAAGACAGCCCTAAGACTGAAAATTCACAGGGTTTAGATCCAGGAGACATCTTGTTGAGAGGTGAAATTTCTGTTTTGCATTAAAACCCCACAATTCAGAAATTTCTACACTGAACAATTCTAGCTTCAGCTAGGAACTCGTTCAAATGACATTGCTGCTCCTGAAACTGCTCCAATGTGAATTGAACAATGCTGCTTCCTAGAAGATTTTGATTCATTCAGGAATCAGAACACCCACACGCAGTGTTACAAATATCGTGTCAGAGAATATATCGATGAGGATCCAAAAAGAAATTATCGGATTTATCTGTGAAAGTGTCGGCAAACATCGGCAAACTTAAAAAAAATACAAAAGTATTAAGTTTTTTTCAATTTTATAAACATCTAAAGCAACAAGAACATCAAATAAACGCATTGCCACATGAATATGGAAAGAAAACCAATAGATAAGATGTACAAGACGTCTAGTGATAGATCACACATAAAAAATGAATCGTGTCCTGGATCCTGAGTCCCCGACTAATGAATCACCAAAAAAATACAATCAATGTATCTCATATACAATGAAATCAAGTAAATAAGCTATTGATTCTGGCTACGCCTTTTACAGCCAAAGGTAATCACTCTAGTAATGGCTCTGCCTCTAGAGCTAGAAGGCACTGGTGGTCGTGGGGGTTGTAGTGGACTCTATGTATATTTTAAATTGCTATGTATGTATATGTATATCTTAATTAATAAATGAGCAAGGACATTTAAAAATAATAATGTGAAACATAAATCATAAATAATACACGAATCATTGCTTATATTGGGATCCTATTCATCAATAGCACCCTATGCCTCCCTCCTCTAGGCTCTAGTCCTTGCCTCTACCTCAAATTTCAAAGTTGATCCTCCAAGGACATTAGTCAACGACTCAACATCTTACAATTTTGATGAAACTTCCTAATCCAATGGTTTAAATAAGGTAGAAAAACTTTCCATGCTTAATAAGTGATTTTCTTGAGTGAAGAGTACATTTTTATTAAGGTCGTGACAAAGGAGTTCAACAATCAACACAACCAACATCAAGGTACATAGAGGGGTTGATGTGCTTGATTAAATGCCAAACCCATACCCTCATACATGATAAAAACTAGTGGAAACTTTGCAATCCTAAAATCCTGAAAAACTATTAAGTCTGTTGAATTTTGAATGGGATCTAAAATTCTACTTTTTGCATATGAAGTCTGATGAGGTTGGAAACACTCTCCAACATCCCGAAACAATTAGTGGTAATGTTAAAAACTTAAGTAAAAGGATAAAAAATGACCGATTATCTTTCATTTTCTATCCTTTTACTTTAAGAATTTAATATTACCATTTAATATAACCAATTACTAATGAACAAGGCGACATTTTTTATGGGCACGGCAATTTCTTTTTTGAAATGCGGCAAATGAGCAAAAAAGGCAAAAAATTGCAATATATTCGAAAACATCGCAACAAAATCGCGAAAAATCGCCAAAAAATAGGGGAAAAATATCGACCAGTATATTGCCAGTATATTGCCGATATATTGCCAGGGGGTTAGCATCGTGATATATCAGCGATGTTTGTATTAGAGCCTACACGTCAAGAAGCAATGGAGAACATGGAGCTGGGCATAGAGATTAAATGGAATTTTGTGCTAAAAAGGGGTACGTTAAAGCCCAAAAACTTGTCTGAAAGAAGACCTGCAAATCTGTTGAAAATGGGCATCCGTAGCAGGCCTGAAAGTCTACTGAAATGGCATTGTAGCAGGCCCAAAAGTCTGCTAAAAATGTAAGTTGTAGCAGGCTCGAAGGTCTGCTGAAAATAGCAGTTCTAGCAAGCCCAAAAGTCTGCTGAAAATGGCAGTTGTCAAAAGACCCAAAAATCTGTTGAAAATGGCAGACATGCAGGCTCAAAAATCTGCTGAAAGTCTGATGTGTTTTCCTCTTCGAATCCGAGCTATATCAAGAATGGCAGATGCAGATGAGGACATAAATCCAGGGCGTTGGTGAAATCCCAACTGGAAACCTATATTGTATGGCAGCAACATGCTACAATCCCTAAGTGATAGACAAATGGAATTCTAGGTGGGGATAAGAGCACTCTAAAGTCGAAACAAACAAGAATTTGAAATGTAAGAGGCCTGGATGTTAGGCTTTGATACCAATTGATGTGTGTACCATAGTTTGAAAAATCGAAATCGGACTAGGAATCGGTCAAGGGTCAACTCGGAATCGGAATCGGAATCTGTAATGAATCGGTCATAAATCAGAGGATTTGAATTTAATGAATCGGTTTGCTCAAAAATACATAAAATATTTAAATTTTTAAGAAAAACAATATTTTCAAGATTCTAATCCATAATTCCAAAGCATTACTGCATTAGAGACAAAATATCCAAAATCCGCTCATTAAGGTCTCCACTCGACAGTCGGCACTCTCCCACTCTGTCTCTACTCTCTCCCACAGCCGTCGACAGTCTCCAGTCCACACTCTCAAACGAAAAATGACAAAGGTAGGGGTCCAGTGTAGTAAACTAGGTTAGAAACTTAGGTAAATCGTAAACATTACAACAGCAGGCCCACAAAAAAATCGGACCAATTTTAGTCGGATTTTGGCCAATCAGACCGGTTCGGTACCGAACCAGTCTACCAAACCAATTTGTCACCCTATCTGAATCGGTCAGCCTTCAAATCAATAAATCAGCCGATTCCGAAACCGATCGGACCAATTTTTCAAACTATGGTGTGTACAGAACAGCAAAGAAAGACTCATAAGAATGCAACAGAATATAACAGCAATTGTACACACATTGTACATTCTATATTGCCATTACAATATAACTGTTAGCTGGAGTGTTACATGAGACTAGGTGGAGTTGAGTGGAGTGTTAGCTAATATTACAAATATCTCCTAATATATGAGTTACAAATACAAGACATTGTACATTATCTACTTTTCCACCTCAATGATTCTCATCAATATTCAAGTACAAGATGAGGAGTTATCAGCCAAATGGATAACCAGATGTGCCTTAGGCAACAAATTCTGGCAGAAACTAGAATCTTGTTGAAAACGTGATAGAAGTTAGAACAAGCCAAGCACAAAAAGACATTAAGGGCCCTTTCAAGCTACATGACATCACCTATGTGGGCGATTTCAACATAGAAGATATTTCTATGCTAAAGAGAATGCTGGAAACCTAGAAAGGGAACTTATGGGTCTTAAAAGGGGCCTTGTGATCAGTAGGACAATATTTGGTGCTTCACAATTAGTGAAGGCGATACTAGCATGTTGGATGGGCTTGAGGCGGAGTAGCTGAACAGTAAGGGAATCAATCTAAGTAGCATGGGTACCCGTACCCGGGGGTAGGGTATGTGTACCCGTACCCGGGGGTAGGGTATGTGTACCCGTACCCTAAGTCACAGGGTTCGCCAAACCTAATCTTTGAGGTTCGAGGTTCGGTGAACCTCAAAAAAAATTTCAAATTCGTTTAGGTTCGGCGAACCTAATACCAAACCTAATCACGAACCTCATGCCGAATCAAATCGCGAACCTATTCGCGAACCTAATCATTGCGGTTCAATTTTCGTTGGGGTTAGTTTTTTTATTAGGTTCGGGCGGGCTTTTTCGTAGGGCAAAACGGCCCGAAAACATCACTTTTGTGCACCCTCGCGACCGAGCTCCACCTCCATCACTGCAACCTCGAGCACTGTTAAACCCGATGCGGCGACTGCGACCTCCCTTTGGCTCAATCGACCGTCACTTGCCACCATCCCGGCGACTTACTTCCCTCTGGCTCCGACTCCTCCTCCGCCTCCGTTACCGGCCACGATTCCAGTGCACTGTGCGCTGTGCGGCTGCACCGGACCACCACGCCCACGGCACCCCCCGACTCGGGCCTTGGCGACTGCAACCCCGACAGGCCATCCATCACCGTGAGCGTCTGGACTCTGCGCACTGCACTGAGTGTGCTCCGCCTCCATCGCACTCCAAGTCTCCATAGCTCGACTGCCACGGCCCACAGTGCCACTGCCAGTCTGCCAGTGCTGGGCACTCAGCAAGCTCGAGCATCTGCAGACTGCCATCAACGATTCAACACTTAAGTTTAACAGTGGACCAGTGGTAGCCGCTAGCAGGTAGGTTAATAACTTAATAGTTTTTTTTAATATGTAATAGTTTTGTTTAACAATTATTAACTTGTTTTTATTTTTTTTTTTAAATTTCAGTCATCAATTGAGGGCCGACAGAGCCATTAATTAGGTTAATTCTTAGGCTAATAGCCAATAGGCAGTATCAGTCTCAGTCTTCAGACTCTCAAACTTATCAGTGACAGTCGACAGACACAGTTTGTGAAGAACTGATTTTAAATTTTAAATTTGTAATCATTATATTAATTTATTAAATAAACAGAGCTAAAAAAATTTAAAACATTAACAAACAAATCAGATTCTAAACCATGATTTGCAAAAAATGCAGAAACATTTGCCATGGCACCTCCAAAATCATCAGCAGAAGGAAAAATTGGGTGGGCAGACTGGAAGAAATATGAAATGCAGGTTATGTAATCTTGAGTTTGTTGGGTCATTAACCCGAGTAATGGACCAACTACTTTCTGTCAGTGGTGGTAAAGGAGGTGGAGTTGAAGGCTGCAAAGCAGTGTCTGCAGAATTGAAGGAAATACTTCAAAAGGATTATGACAAGATAAAGAGGGACAAGCAGGTGCAAGAAAACAAAAAACAGCGTGTTCAAACAGAGATTGAAATGAATTACAGTCCATTTTCCTCAATGTCTAGAGCTGGAAGTTCCCATCAACAAGTAAACACAAGTGGGACAGCCACAGGCACAGCCACATTAAACAATTTTTGGAAACCTGTACAAAAGCAAGAAGTTGATGATGCTTTGGCTGACATGTTTTTTGAATCTGCTATCCCATTTAATGTGCTTCGGAGCCCTTACTTTATCAATGCATGCAAGAAGATATCAGATTTTGGCAAAGGATATGCACCTCCCAGTTCTAAGACAATGAGGACCACTCTTCTCAAGAGGTCAAAAGAAAGGGTAATAGGCAGATTGGCTAGCATCAAAGAGTCTTGGAAACAAACAGGGTGCACCATTTTATCGGATGGTTGGTCAGATATGTCTCATAAGCCACTGATTAATGTGCTAGTTTATTGCCCCAAAGGGGTATTATTTTTTAAGGTAGTGGACGCATCTGGGGAAAAGAAGAGTTCTGAATACATTTTCAAGATTTTAGAGGAAGCCATTTATGAATTTGGGGAGGAAAATGTGGTCCAAGTCATAACTGATAGTGCCTCAAACTGTGTGGGCGCCGGAAAGATGATAATGGAGAAGTTCCAAAAAATTTATTGGACACCTTGTGCTGCTCACTGCATTGACTTATTGTTGCATGATTTGACAAAATTTCCATGGGTTAATGATGCAGTTCGAAAGGGGAAACAGATTTCTAATTTCATAGTTAACCATCACCTCACTTTGGGCTTGTACAGGAAGCAAGCAACTAAAGAGCTACTAAGGCCCTGTGATACCAGATTTGCCACATATTACATCACTCTTAAAAGAGTGGTTGAGGAAAAGACAAGCATTAGAGGTGTTATTTGTAATAAGGAGTGGGAAACCTCTCACCTTTCAAAAGATGCTAAAGGGAAGGAGATTGAAGAAATCATTTTAACCAATGCTTTTTGGGAAAATGCCATGAAGGTTTTAAAAGTATGTGAGCCAATTGTTGATATGCTTCGCATGGTTGATGGCGACACCCCTTGTATGGGTTTTGTTTATGAAGGCATGGATCGTTGTAAGGAAACTATTGCAAAATCCTTAAACAACGTGGAAAATGAATACATGGAAATATGGGAGGTAATAGATGAAAGATGGAAGATGTTGCATAACCCCTTGCATGCAGCAACTTGTTACTTGGACCCAAGATTGTTTGGGATAGAAAGAAACAATGATGCAGAAGTCATGAATGGCTTTTATGATGCTATTGAGCGGTTGACTCCAGATATCGAAAAAAGCACGAGGCTTAGAGATCAGCTTCAATCATACAGGGCAGCAGAGGGGTTATTTGGAAGAACCTCTGCCAAACGCCAAAATTCCTCCAGGGACATGGTGGCATTTTTATGGAGCAGAGTCACGTGAATTGCAACGTTTTGCAATTCGTGTTTTGAGCCAAGGATCAAGTGCATCTGCTTGTGAAAGGAACTGGAGTAGCTTCAACCATATCCAGTCCAAGAAAAGAAACAGGTTGCTGACTACAAGGTTGGAAGACCTTGTTTATGTGCGTAGCAATTTGCGATTGGCCATAAGCAGTGTGGCCAAAGATTCATCTAGTTCCTCTCATCCATGGGGGATTGAGCATATCCCGAGTGCAGAAGAAGATGATCTTGGCATTGATAGTGACGCTACTATTAGTGATCGACCTATTGATGGATTTGATGACCATATTTCTAGTGGCTTTACTACCCCACGTGATATTGATGATTTAGAGCTTTATGATGTTACTAGTAGGTTTAGAGCTTTATGATGTTACTAGTAGGCCACGAGAATAGAGATTTTGATTATGTTTTAAATTTTGTAAAACAATTCCAGGGATTATCACTATTTGACATCATGGACATCCATTTATATTTTGAAATTTGAAAAATATGTTTTATTTCATTTTGCATTTTGAAAAATAGGTTCTACTTATTTTTACAATTTGCAATTGCACTATAAATGATAAATCTGTGTGTTTAAATATTTAAAAAGCGTTGATGATTGGAATTTGTCGTTATTAAACATATATGGATTATTTATTGATCATGATTCTTACTTATTCTTGTTTATTGATCATGTATATTGATGCTAATTTTTTGTTAGTTATGTTATTTATACTATATATTTAGCTCTCATGTTGATGTATAATGTTCATGTATTTATGTTATATAAATATTTATTGATCATGTTTATGCATTATTTGTTTTTGCTATATAATATCAAGAAATTATATATATATATATATAGTCGAACCTTATGTCGAACCTCATCCGAACCTCATCGGAAAATTCGAACCCGAACCGTGTGACTTAGCCCGTACTAGATACCCGTACCCATGTACCGGATACCTCGTACCCACGTACCTTGCCATACCCTGATATACCCAAAATTTGGCCGAAGTACCCGAAAAGTTTGTCACAGATTTAGGGTACCTTGATGTTGGTGGTGGTTATTGTTGAACTCCTCAATCATGAACTTAACAAAAATGTACCCTTCACTTAAGCAAAATCACTTTTTCTACCTTATTTTAACACGCGGATTAGGAAGTTTTATCAAAACTGTAGGGTGTTGACTAATGTCCTTGGAGGGCCAACTTTGAGATTCAAGGTAGAGGCAAGGGCTAGAACCTAGAGGAAGGGGCACGGGGTGCTATTGATGAATACGATCCCAATATAGGCAAGGATTTTGATATGTAATTATTTGTTGTAGCATGAAGTTTTTTTGGACTCTATAGGCCATTTAGCCTCTTTGTTTATGTATTTTGAGTCAGATATGGATTGCACTTGATGTTTCTTTAGTTGTATGCACCGTTGCTATATACATGAGAAACTTTGCATATTTGTGTATAATGGTATGGATTCATATGGATGCACATGAATTATATATGTACAATGAAAATTAATTAAATTTCATATGTATTAAAATTTATAAATTTATAATTATAAATATATATAGTACCCCCGATGTACCCAAGTCCCCTGTTTCATAAAGTGGCGTCCCCGTCCCCGCACCTGTCCCCGTACCCGTCCCCTGTACCCAAGTTTCCTGGCAACTTAGGAATTAATAAATGGAAGGATATCTAGGGCTTCCATAAACAAAATTGGCACCATTGGAAAGCTGTAGCCAAAAGATACATTTACAGAAGAAAGCGCAAATGAAACAGAAGGAGATATGAGAGCTAGGGGGGTTTCTAGAAAAGAACCCCCTGTAGATGCAAATCTAGTACAACATTATAAACGTAAGTACAAATCAAGTACAACAATATAGGTAGATGCAAATCTGGTCTCTGCCCTGTGCAAACCAAAGAATTTGTAAAATAGCATATATTTTGTACATTGCCATCGATGCAAGATGATTAATATACCCATGCAATGTTATTAATATCTTCAAGTAGGAAGGCTAGCACAATGAACAGCACAAGGAATCCAAAAAATATTAAAAACCCAAAAGCTATGGCTGGTTGTCAGCCCAAAATCTATGGGTGAATATAACAAACAACAGGAACTTTAGCATTTACTAGGTGATACAGATTAAATCGAATAAGTTTCGTCAAGTCACTGCACTTGGGGACGATTAAATTTAAAAAGCATATCATATATGAAACTCTTGACTTTGTAGCCACAACAGATATACTGGCTCTCTGTGCCCATGTATAAAGGGGCAACTTGCAAACTCTACTCCAGCTAGGGGCTAATGATGAAATACGTATGATGTACTCTCTTTTGTTCATTAATGAAATATAAGATGCAGTGCATATAATTTGAATTTTGAGGTAAAATTGTGCAAAAATATTATCTAATCAATATAACAATATGCATTTTCCCTGCGAACCCACAACTATGCCCTTGACAAGTTGGAGGTGTGTAAAGGGTATCTATGTTTTGTAACTGAAATAATGTTTTTTTTTTTAAATATGTTCCTAAATTTTTGCTAATGAAACAATAATGTACAATGCATATTGCAATGAAATCGCCATGGGTTAGTTCAGTTGGTTCAACCCCTCCCACTAAGGCGTAATGCTCAGGGAGGTCGCATGATCCATTCCCGCAGAGCCCTGCAGAGTTACCAGCCGCTATTGTAGCTGGCAGTTAATATCGCCCTCCATCCAGAATACGGAGCACCCAGCCGCTATTCTAGCTGGCGGTTAATATCTTCCTCCATCCGTAAAACCAAGGAAGAGGGATAAAATCTGAGGGATGCTAGCAACATACCAACTTCCTCATTCTAAAAGCTGAAGTGCAGGAAGAGCAGAGAAATTTATTTCTGTAGGAAAAAAAAGCGTACTACAATGAAATATAGATGCGGTGCATGTAATTCGCCGTGAAAATGTGCACAAAATATGATATAATCGATATAGCAGTGAGCATTTCCCCTGTGAACACTAAACTATCCCTTCACAAGTCGGAGATTTCTACAAGATGTGTAAGTTTCCCTGCTAAACCATTGTTTTTCTAATATGCTTCTAAATTTCTAATGATGAACAATATGTACCAAACTATTTTTTTCCTTTTTTCTTCTGTATTTCTGCAAAACTTTATTAAAGCTAAAAAAAGGTAGGCTTTATCAGGATGGCAATATCTCTCATCTAATACAGAGTACAGACTCTTTGAATTTTAGTTCCAATTTCCTTTTTATCACGGAGCATTTAACCAAATGAACTTCTGAAAGAAGGGAGCGAAAAAATAAATTAAAAAAAGCAAACACTACCTCTATCGGAATTTTGGTGAATAAAACGCTAACCGAGCCATTGAATGCCGCAACAGTATCCAAGGGCAGCTCTTTGCTGACAAGATCTTTCAAAAGATACACAACGTCATGCAATACTTCGATTCCATCGAGGTCAAGCGTGGAATTCACGTAGGCCGTATGCCGAGCCGGCAAAAAGCCGCCTTCCGACTCGACGACCCCAATTCTCCGTCCCCGATACCCTAACCCTACATCCAGGGAATCATACTCCAGGCTGTAATAATCCTTATTGTGAACCTTGAGAACCATGTCCATGCTGATATTCAAGAACAAGCGAGGCACGACAGAGCCAGGTTGAGAGGCCGTCTGGAAACTAAAATTATTGAAGTTTACGCCGATGACTTGAATGCCCGGCTGGGACGGCCAAAATAAGTAGAACGCCGCGCCGAGGAAGAGCCCAAGGGAGACCACCAGAGAGGCGGCGTAAGCTAGTAACCGACGGCTGCGACGCCTATTATGAAGATGTGGAGCCGGAGGTAGAACCACATAGTATGTATCCGCCGGGTAGCCGTAGGTATAGGCTTCTTGGGACGGCACGGGATTCGATCGCGGGTTGCTTGCAGGCGCCATTTTTGTGGTTATTTTCTAATAACCGTCGCAAGCATTCCTGCAGCAGTGGAGGCTTGGGCTTATAGGCGTGTTCCTGGGCCCCGTAATTTTTCTATTCATGCCGAACAGGGAAAGACAACAAACTGCCCGACCTACCATTCGGATCTGAGTGGCTAAAGGGCTCTCGATTTCGAATTCGTCAGCTCAAATGCCTTACACTGTCACCTGGCGATGTGCAGCCGTAAGTTCTAAAGCGATTTAGGCTTCACCGTTGTACAGCCACCTTCCAACTTCCAAGTTTCTTTCTCTTTCTCTTTCAATGGGGAATATTCCATCTCTTCATGTTTTTTTTCACACATTTTTTTTCTTCTATTTTTTTCTTCTATTTGTCATACTTTTTTTTTTCATTTTTTCACACAGTAAAATGACTTCTTGATTTAGAATTATATGATAAAAAGTACAAAAACAAACTCCAAACCAACGTAAATATTTCAAACTTACAGCCTACCAAAGGCCCAAAACCACCAGCGCATCCCAAAACTAATATTTTCATTTGTCTAAACTCTTTCCAGATACCACCTCCATTATAATAATACCGTGAACTATGACATTTTTACATGATGTTTATATTTTAGAATTTGGAGAGGAGTAATTTTCTTAGACTACAAGTATATTGTTTAGATTGATTTTATGGATGTCCTTCCAAATAAGAAATCAAAAATCAAAAATAAGTGGTAACTAATGTATGATGTATGAAGAATTATTCGTGGCACTTAACTTGTGACCTATCTATGTTCACTAAACACAAATTAAATAATTGTATTAATTTATATAACATTCAATATATAATAGTGGGAGTTTTTAATTAACATAGTATGTTTACATCAAAAGAAATAGTAAAAAAAAAAAAAATTAAATTAAATTAATAAATTTATTGTGAATTTAAAAAGGTTAAAGTTCAAATCAACATATTTAAAATTTTAAAAACTGAAATTAAATTAATGAATTTATTGTGAATTTAAAAATATTAGATAGATTTTCTCAAAGGTGTTATTATATAGATTATATGTGTTTTCTTATGGAAAAAAAAAAGTAGATTATATGTGTTTAAATTGAGATGAATCTAGACTTTTGTTAACCTTTATATTAAAAATGTTATTTTTTTTTATTATCAATATATTTTTTAAAATAAATTGTAATTATTAAAAATGTGAATTTAATTTTTAAAATAAATTATAACTATTAAACATCAACTTATTATAAATTTAAAATTAATTACTACATTTTATTTCTCACTTATTGCAATATTAAAAGCATCTCACTGCAAAAACTAAACAAACACGTTATTAAAGTTTAAAACATATATTTAAACAACTAGTGAAAAACATCAATTACACACATGGATGTAATACTAGCTTAGCTCCAAATCTTAGGCTCTATCAAGCGCCCAGAGGGATCAAATTTCCCGAGGTGCAAACCTCTCTAGTTTAAGTCTCATATTTACTTTTTACTTTGTATTATTCTTTTTTGTTTATGACTCACATAATATTTATGTATTATTCTTTTTTATTTACTTTGTATTATTTTGTTACTCGATAAACACTCTAAAGTCTCATATTTACTTTTTACTTTGTATTAAAAGTAAAAAGTAAAGTCTCATATTTACTTTTTACTTTTTACTTTTTACTTTGTATTATTCTTTTTTGTTTATGGCTAACATAATATTTACCACCTAATCCTAAGCTCTAAAGTCTTTAGTTTAAATCTCCTATTTACTTTTTACTTTGTATTATTCTTTTTTGTTTATGGCCGACATAATATTTACCACCTAATCCTAAGTTCTAAAGTCTCTAGTTTAAGTCTCATATTTACTTTTTACTTTGTATTATTCTTTTTTTGTTTATGGCCTACATAATATTTATTACTTTTTACTTTGTATTATTCTTTTTTGTTTGTGGCCTATATAATATTTATTACTTTTTACTTTGTATTATTTTTTTTTGTTTACTTTGTATTATTTTGTTACTCGACAAACTCAACAAACACTCACACGTTACAAAATCTCCCTCATACTGGTCTTAGAGGGCCTCTCGGCCCAATTACTTTTTATGTTGTTTTTTTTTGTTTATATAGCCATTGATTTCAACCGTGTTATAATGGCCGACCAAATATATTATTACTTTGAAAATTAATTTGTTACATGAGGGACTTTACTTTTATTATAATGGCCGACAAAATATTAATTAGTTTATCACATTATCAATTTTTATTATTAGATGTAGCGCTACATCACACATGTAACGCTACATCATACACATTACAAGATCTCCCTCATATTATCACCTTTTACTATTAGATGTAACACTACATCATACACCTTACAAGATCTCCCTCATATTATCACTTTTTACTATTAGATGTAGCGCTACATCACACATCTAACGCTACACATACACGTTACAAGATCTCCCTCATACTACGCTGTAGAGTGCCTCTCGGCGCAATCAAATTCCAATCCTTAGACGATGGACTTGTTAAAGTTAATGCAGCTGTGAGAGCCATTCTCTGGGAGGATGGCACCCTAGTCAGTTAATTAGGGTTACTAGTCTGTTAACTAGGCAGAGTAAGTCCCAAGAAAGTACCCTAGGGCCTCCAACAGTCTATTGGGGTTCTTGGTCTGGGACCAAGCAAGTAGATGCCATGGAAAAGTCCCTAGCATCTAGCTAGGGCCCCTCTCTGTCTCTAGGGTATTATGGTCTAGGACAGTTTCTTGGTCACGAGGACCAAGCAGAACCTGCAAGCAGAGACAGAGACATCCTGGTCTGGGACCAAGCAGATTCTTGGACTAGGACCAAGCAGTTCCTGCAGGTACATACTTAGTCAGTTAACCATGTGGATCTTAGTCAGTTCACCAAGATGATGATGTGTGATACCCTCCTCTCCTAGGTCTTCGATATGGTTGAGCTAGGTTGTCTTCTCAAGGGACTGGCCACCCATTGATGGAGTCACTAACACTTGACCTCAGGAGCAGTCAGGAGGACCACATGATCACATCATCCAGTGTGGACCTTCCTTATATGGTGATGATGAACTTTCAGTTAGTGTAATGAACACTTGTGCATTTGAGAGAGAGATAAATGGGTTGTATCCCCACCTTGTTATTACACCCTTGGTCTTTCTTCCCACCTTGTTGTTCCTTGTCTTGTGGTTAGAAGGGGTGTCTTCTCACCTTGTGGTTACACCTTTGGTCTTGTGGTTTGAGGGGTGTTTACCCATCCTTGTTTTATGGTGGTTAGCCTTGTCTTGCGTTGACATTTACTTGTTAGTCCTATGTGTTAGCGCCCACCTTTGTCTTCACCCTAGTACCCTCTCCTAAGGACGTCATAATAAGTTATAATATTATAATGGGTAACTTTCATTATTTAAAAGATGTTGTACCATATTTGTTGGAAACCCTAAGTCAATGAAGAATTAAAAAGGGGATCCTTCTAAAAGCCACTAAGAGACTATAAATACAAGTCTAATTCTTCATTTGTTCATTATTATGAAGACATAACTCTCATTATTATGAAGACATAACTCAGCTCTGATTTGCTTGGCACTGTTCTAGGGTTTATGGCAAACCAATTGTGGATGACATCAAGGGTTTTGTAGAATGTTGTTGCTGCTAGGGTATTGTTTCCTTGCCTTGTGAGTGCCTATATCTCATTAGGGTCTGCTTCTACATGTTTTAGGGTACAACAGATCCATCTAAGCTTGTAAAGGGGTGACGTTGTCTTATCTAAGGAGGTCGAGACCTGTCCTAGGTTTTTACTGCTTGCCGCCACCTATTTTGAGGGTATTACAACCATTCTAGGGTTGCCTAGGATTGTTGTTATTAGTTGAGGTGGTGTTTTTGTTGTTTAGAGGTTTCCTGATGATGACCACTATTGTTTAAGGGTTGCCTTCTACCCACCGTGGACTGTTTGGGTGAGGGCGGTTGCCCCTTGTGGATTGTATGTTGCCCCGTGGACTGTTCGGGTGAGGGTCATTGCCCCTTGTGGACTGTCTGTTGCCCCATGGACTATTTGGGTGAGGGTTGCTACCCCTTGTGGACTATTTGTTGCCACGTGGACTATCTGTTGCCCCGTGGACTGTTTGGGTGAGGGTCGCTGCCCTTGTGGACTGTGTTAGGGCTTCCTTTTGTCATTGGTGAAGGTCGCTGCCTACTTGTACTTTGTTTGGGTCATATCTACAATTTTAGGGCTACCTCCTATTGATAACACCTTTCTAGGACTGTGATCTAATTGTTGAAGACTACCACATGCTTTGTTGAGGTCCATTTGGGTCTATGGGGTTGCTACTGCTTATTGAGGGTTGCTTGGGGTTGCCACTCAATTGTTGGGTACATGTTGACTGTCCTAAGCCTTTCCTTTCCTACAACACATTCTCTCTCTCTCTCTCTCTCTCTCAGGTTTGTGCATACCCTCATGTAAGGGTCAGTTTTGTTGCAGTTGTCGACTTGCCTCTAAGAGGCAAAGTCTATTCTGAAAGTTAAATTTCTGAGTATAAGGAAGGTCCTAATTCACCAAGTAAGTTATCAGACTTGTTATTCTTGTGTTGTTAGTTAGATCTCTATTTAGTCTTACTACTACTGCTGCTCTTGATCTGCAATTGTTAAATGTGTGCTTCAACTTTAACACAGTGATCTTTGGGAGTGTTAAAGTTGAAATAGATGAAAATTATGTCTTAATTTATTAGATCTAAATCTGTCTTGTTACAGCTATACTATTTTGTTGTCAGTACTAGTTTTGTAATTTTATTTTCTGCATTAAAGTACAAAAAAAACTTAATTTTCTGCTTCAAACCCTAACCTAAGCCTAATTTTAACATGGTATCAGAGCAAGGTTTTGTAGCTAACTCTGTTTTGCGGGCTAACAAAATCTACATAGATCCTAACGTAAGGGTTTGTGCTTTAACCAACTTGATTGCAGGAGTTTCTTGGTAGAACTCATCAAGTTGACAGTAAGGGTTTGAAGATGGCTTCTGCTTTAGTCAAGTCAAGAGATAGTCTTGAAGGAGCCTCAAACTTTAATGCATGGAAGACTAGGGATTTGAATATCCTAGAGGAAAGTGGCTTGGATAATTTGGTTACTAGGGTTGTGGAAGAGCTCACAACAAATCAAGGAAGAGCAACATTTAAGAAGAAGCAAGCCAAGGCAAAGAGAGTCATCTTTGACTTAGTTAAATACAATTTGATGCATGTAATAACTCCTCTAAGGACAACCAAAGAATGTTTTGATGCCTTAGCAAATCTCTATGAGAAGAAGGCTCCTACTCAAAAGAGGGTCTTGAAAAAGCAGCTTCGTTCATTGAAGATGGAGGAGAAGGAGTCAGTTGCCTCTTTCTTCTCAAAGATCTCTCAGATAAGAGATCAACTTATGGCCATTGGAGTTGAAGTAGATGATGATGACCTTGTGCAGACATCAGTAGATGGTCTTCATGCATCTTGGGAGACATTTCTTGCAATAGTAAATGGAAGAGAGATTCAGCCAAGCTTTGATAGATTATGGCATGATTGTTCAGAAGAAGAAGGTAGGATCCAGAGTAGATCCGGGCCTCCCACTGAAAAGGATCATGCCCTAGCTGCCAAAACAAAGAAGGGAAGAAAATTCCCTCGGCACAAGGACAAAGGTAAGGGACCTCAAGGTAAGCATTTTCATAAATCAAAGGTTAGGTGTTATAACTATAGCTAGCTTTGTCATTATGCAAAACATTGTAAGAAACCTCCTAACAAGAAATCGCATAGAGGAAGTATCATGCTTCAACTGCTACAAAAGAAGAAGAGCCACAGCAAAAGAAAAATAGGGTTGAGACCAAAGAACAAGATCAAAGAGAATGCTACTTGGTTTCAGTATTCTCAAGTTCCATCTCCAACTCAACAAATTCTTGGTGGATAGATAGTGGAGCCACCAAGCATATGACTAGATTCAAGAAGGCTCTTGCAGATTACAAGGCCAAGAAGTTCAATGTGAAAGTGGAACTGGGAAATGGTAGTACCTATGCCATAAAAGGAGTTGGTTCAACTTCCTTACAGCTTCATTTAGGTACGTTGATTCACATTGAGGAAATTTTATGTGTTCCTGGTTTAAAGAAGATTATTATTTCAGTGGCAGTTTTAGAAAACAAGGGGTTCTCTGTAGTCTTCTCAGAAGGAAAGGCTCTAGTGTGGCCTAAGGATGGAAACATGAGCTCAGCCAGTGTGATTGGAGTCCATGAAGGTAACCTTTATAAGGTGAGTCAAGACATGTTATTAAAGCTCTAGTTCATGACCCATGTCAAAATTCAGAGATCAAGAGGGAGCCAACTGTGCACTTCAAGCCCTAGCAAAATGGGATTACAGAAAAGGAAAGTAGAGATGTGACCTTCCATCACTATAGAGAGTCTTCCAGTGACTCAGATATGGAAGTGCAAGAAACTTCAGTCTATGAGACATCTCTTCAAATGAGCAGAGTGAGAAGGCCAGGAAGCCTTCAGTTGATCTCATTAAGAAGCCTATTGAGAGGCTTCAAGGGTGCTCCAATATGAGCCACGTCAATGATTCAAAATCCTCCACTTATGTGGAGGCAGCTAAACAACAGGTTTGGAAAAATGCTATGATAGAAGAACTCCAATTAATGATGGAAAATGACGTGTGTAAAGTGATTCTCAAACAACGAGGGAAGTCAGTTGTAACTTCCAAGTGGATCTATAAGATCAAGCTTCTTGCTGACATACAGAATTGTTTGAAGCTCTCAGAAAATCATGTATTTTATGATAGGTTGAGACACATCGAGTGGAAGTATCACTATGTCAAGGACATGGTGTAGAGACTTCAGTACGTTCTGTCAGATGAACAGATTATCGGTGTGTTGACTAAGCCTCTGTCCAGGACGAAGTCTGGGTACTTCTGAAACAAGCTTAGTGTTGTTGAGAATGCCTCTCTTACTGAGAGGGAGTGTTAAAGTTAATGCAGTTGCGAGAGCCATTCTCTGGGAGGATGGCACCCTGGTCAGTTAACTAGGGTTCATGGTCCATTAACCAGGAAGAGTAAGTCCCTAGAAGGTGCCTTAGGGCCCCCAACAATCTACTGGGGTTCTTGGTCTGGGACTAAGCAGGTTGATGTCATGGCAAAGTCGCTAGCATGTGGTTAGGGCCCCTATCTGTCTCTAGGGTATTATGGTCTGGGACCATACAATTTCTTGGTCACGAGGACCAATCAGAACCTCCAGGCAGAGACAAAGACATCCTAGTCTGCGACCAGGCAGATTCTTGGTCTAGGACCAAGCAATTCTTGCAGGTACATACCTGGTCAGTTGACCAATATGATGATGTGTGGTGCCCTCCTCTCCTAGGTCTTCGAGATGGTTGAGCTAAGTTGTCTTCTCAAGGGACTGGCCACCCCTTGATGGTGTCACTAGCACTTGACCTCAAGAGCAGTCAGGAGGACCACATGATCACATCATCTAGTGTGGACCTTCCTTAAATGGTGATGATGAACTTTCAGTTAATGTATGGAATACTTGTACATTTGAGAGAGAGATAAATGGGTTGTATCCACCACCTTGTTATTACACCCTTGGTCTTCCTTCCCACCTTGTTGTTCCTTGTCTTGTAGTTAGAAGGGTGGTCTTCCCACCTTGTGGTTACACCTTTGGTCTTGTGGTTTGAGGGGTGTTTACCCATCCTTGATTTATGGTGGTTAGCCTTGTCTTGTGCTGACCTTTACTTGTTGGTCCTATGTGCTAGCACCCACCTTTGTCTTGACCCTAGTACCCTCTCCTTAGGACGTCATAATAAGTTATAATATCATAATGGGTAACTTTCATTATTTAAATGATGTCTTAACCTATTTGTTGGAAACCCTTGGTCAATGAAGAATTAAAAAGGGGATCCTTCTAGAAGCCACTAAGAGACTATAAATACAAGTCTAATTCTTCATTCGTTCATTATTATGAAGACATAACTCAGATATGATTTGCTTGGGACTGTTCTAGGGTTTATGGCACACCAATTGTGGATGACGTCAAGAGTTTTGTAGATTGTTGTTGCTGCTAGGGTATTGCTGCCTTGTCTTGTGAGTGCCTAGATCTGGTTAGGGTCTGCTTCTGCATGTTTTAGGGTATCGTTGATCCATCTAAGCCTGTAAAGGGGTGCCACTGTCTTATCTAAGGAGGTCGAGACCTATCCTAGGTTTTTACTGCTTGTCACCACCTGTTTTGAGGGCATTACAGCCATTCTAGGGTTTCCTAAGACTATCGTTGTCAGTTGAGGTGTTGTTGTTGTTGTTTAGAGACTGTCTGGGGGTGATCGATGCTGTTTAGGGGCTACCTGCTGCCTACTGTGGACTGTTTGGGTGAGGGACGCTGCCCCGTGGATTGTTTGGGTGAGGGTCGCTACCCCTTGTGGACTGTCTGTTGCCCCGTGCACTGTTTGGGTGAGGGTCGTTGCCCCTTGTGGACTGTATGCTGCCCCGTTGACTATTTGGGTGAGGTTTGTTGCCCTTGTGGACTGTGTTAGGGATGCCTTTTGTCATTTGTGAAGGTCATTTCCCACTTGGACTTTGTTTGGGTTAGATCTACATTTTTAGGGCTGCCTCTTGTTGATAACACCTTATCTAGGACTGTGATCTAATAGTTGAAGACTGCCACATGCTTTGTTGAGGTCTGTTTGGGTCTATGGGATAGCTACTACCTATTGAGGGTTGCTTGGGGCTGCCATTCAACTGTTGGGTACCTGTTGAATGTCCTAAGCCTTTCCTTTCCTACAGCACATTATCTCTCTCTCTCTCTCTCTCTCTCAGGTTTTGTACATACCCTCAGGTAAGGGTCAGTTTTGTTCCAGTTGTTGACTTGCCTCTGAGAGGCAAAGTCTGCTCTGAAAGTTAAATTTATGAGTATAAGGAAGGTCCTAATTCACCAAGTAAGTTATCAGACATGTTCTTCTTGTGTTGTTAGTTAGATCTCTATTTAGTCTTACTACTACTGCTGCTCTTTATCTACAATTGTTAAATGTGTGCTTCAACTTTAACACAATGATCTTTGGGAGTGTTAAAGTTGAAAGAGATGAAAATTATGTCTTAATTTATTAGATCTAAATCTCTCTTGTTACAACTGTACTATTTTATTGTCAGTACTAGTTTTGTAATTTTATTTGTTCATTGAAGTACCCAAAAAAAAATTAATTTTCCACTTCAAATCCTAACCTAACCTTAATTTTAAGAGGACCACCCAACTATACTTATCTTATAAGCATTCTCTAAGTTGCATTAGTTACATGACAATTGACATTTAATGTTAAAGCTTTCCATTACTTAACTTATAAACCAAATGAAAATGGTAAGTTTTGTGTTTTGAAAATTGAGATTAAAGATTTAAAATTATTAATTTTTGTTTTGTTTTTCTCATACTTATAAGAGTTGTTTAAATATATTATGATTTAGATTTTTTTAATTATTTTTTATTAAAATTTATTTTAAAAAATTATTAAAATTATAAATATAAATTATTAAGATTATATAATTCTAAAAATCCAATAGAAATATTTAAAAATATTTAATCTATTTATATAAAAAAAAATTAATAATAAAAATTACAATTTGAATAATAATTATATATCCAATAAAAATAATTAAAATATATTACTTCTATATTAAAAATATAAACTTTTCTTTGCATGTTTCATCTGTATCAAATTATAATACATTTTAATACTTAAAATTAGAATTCAAGGCAATCCATTTTATAAAAAAAAAATTATATTTCTCTTAATATCAACTTTGTCTTTTAGCATTCTATATAGGTTTTATGTACTTCGAATATTGAGCTTCACATGGATATGCCCGCTCCAATTCATTGTGTGTAATTTGTATTTTTATGTACTTCAAAATTTGTGCTTCACATGTATATGCCCTATTTCATTTCATGTTTGTCTTTATATATTTTTATTATATAATTTATGTTTTTATAGTTTGTATTTTTGAATTGAATTATTTTTCATATTTTATGCAAAATAGTATATTCACCATTTAAATCTATTATTATTATTTTCATTAACGTATGTTGTCAAAATATATATATATATATTATTTTCATTAACTTATCTCATGTCTTTATTATATTATTTTCATTAACTTATCTCATGTCTTTATTATATTATTTTATATATTTTATTTTCATTCACTTATCTCATATCATTATTATATTATTTTATATATTTTCTTTATGTTGGTTTTTAGAACACACATTATTGATGAAGAATAGTATCCTTAATTGACCAAGAGATATAAGGTACTTTCTACAATACATTATTGGTAATATGTGTCATAAATGTTTCACTTAGTGTAACGTTGACATCTAACCCAAACATAAAAGAATAAAAACCATAATTATATAAATTATTATACTAAGAATATTGAAGTCTATGAGATGTATCAATTTACCTTCTTGTGTTTCGAATTCGCCTAACTTGGAATTTAGTGGTTATGTTTATGGGCACTTCTACGAATCTCGAGTTAGAGGCAATTTGTTAAATCGTGTCAAAATTATCATCCCTATTGTCTGCTTTGAAGGAAGTTGAAACGGTTCTAGACTGGATTGCTTTTTGCTATGCTAAAGAGGTAGATTGGGAATGTTTGTGGGCAATAAGCGATCTATCAAGTGTAGATATAAACTTAGGAGAATCAAAACTTCATAGGTTGATAATTGCCATCTTAAATCCTTCAATCAACATTTGCACAATGGCTAGCTTCCCATGCTTTGGTGATTCTAGCACAAACAACATTTCAGACCTTAAGAAAATGTTGAGGAGAATTGATGAGCAAGCAAATGGCATGAGACAAGCCATTGGGTACTAGACCAAACAATTTGAGCTTCAGGGGGGGAAACTAGCAGATGGAAACTAAAGTGCCAGAGAGGAATGTTAGATTGGACTGAGTGGAAGAGGGAATGGAAAAACGTTACAACATGATCTTGGAATTTACATGAGGGACTCATTCAGCAATAGGGCAGCCAATGTTTTCATAGGGTTCAACAATAAAGAATGGTATGAAGAGGTCACAATGCAACAAACAAGCAAGCCTTGCAATTGTTGACCATGATCAATTCTAGATAAAAGGGCAAACAAGAGCATGAGGATGTCTAGACAAAGGAAGCCCATAGCGAGCACCATTTCCATTAAAATAGGCTCATGTTTCATTTTACTATCTTAATTTTGGATGTATTTGTTTGCTAGTATAGTTGTAGGAGAAATAGGCAAGCTTACAATCATGCATTAAGTTGATATCCAGTGAGGGATTGTACCTTATTGTCTCAACTCAATAGAGCATGGTTGTACAATATTTTATATTAAACTTACTTTATGTGATGGTCAATTAGATATTAGACTTAGGCTTTAATAAAGTCACTTATGACTTTAGGTTATTTTAGGTTTTTATGCTTAAGTTGATTTATTGCTTTTATCGGTCTATCCCACATTCATAAAGTGGGTTGACTAGACCTCATTGTAAACCTTTATAAAAAAGCACTGGTTTTCTCATTATTATGCATTGGATGTCTTTGTTTGCTAATATAGTTGTAGGAGAAATAGGCAAGCTTACAATCATGCATTAAGTTGATATCCTTATTACGCATTGTATTATGATAGCTCTTTCAAGCTATAACTTAGTCTCTTTATGAGTTCAATTTATGTGATATGACATACATAGCGTGAAGACCTAGGGACTGGTGTCAGCAAAGATAGATCAAAGGATCGCTAGAGACATGCAGAGCGTGAAGACCTAGGGACTGGTGTCAACAAAGATAGATCAAAGGATCGCTAGTGTAGCACATCAGAGACCAAAAACCAAATACTGTCTTGATTTTTTAAATTTTGTAGCACAATCAAAAAAAATTGGGCAACCATACCACAGTCATCGATTTTTGCTTGGATCATACAAACCAGGCTTCAAATTTGAAGCCTTCAGAGCCCTTCAGAGGCCATTTTACACATCATAGAAGGCCACTTCAAATTTTACCATGCAAAAAAAATTTAATTTCATGGTAAGCCCTTCAATAATTAAATTAACCACTATTGTTTAAAATTGCAATAGAAGGGTAGCTTCAAATTTCACCCATCAACAGTTTTCAGTGGGAAATTGGGAATGTGGCTACTAGCTAGGTGACTTGGGAGTGGGATTCGGTTACTCTCCAATATCCACGTGTTCAATCATCCATGGATCATGGACCATTGGGCCTCTAATAATATCGTTGACCAACTTACGCGGACGGGCTTACACTGAGCAGCCCATGGCTTGAACGCTTCTGAGTTCTCATGTTTGCAGTGAGCACTTACGTGTTTAACACATTTAATGGAAGCAACAAATTTATTAAAACTGGTTGGTGGCTCATACATGTTGTTGGCAGTGGGCTTACCAAGTTACCAGTTATCACATACCAATTCGTGAATTCCGACCCAGTGAGTTAATTGAGTATTCAATGTATAATATATTATGTTAATGTGCCCTGAATTTGGCATTTCAGACAAAATACACAATCCAAAAACTTCTTGTAATGTTTCAGGCTGCTACTCCTTCCTGTGGCCCCTACCCAAAACCTTGCGTTTTCTTTGTTGTATCAAGTTAATCTTACCATCTACGGCTCCTAGCCTCACACCCTGTGTTTTCTTTGTTGTATCAAGTCAATCTTGTGGCTCCCAAGTCCCACCTTGTGTTTTCTTTGTTGTATCAAGTCAATGCTCGAATTCCATGCTTCCATGGCTCCAACCATCAATATATAATATTAAAGGAATACAAACAAGCTTTTTATTATACCCCTACTCCACTGTGGTCGAGCTACTTCCAAGTTCCACCTACCCTATCTCCTCCAGTCCTCTAGGACAGTTTGCGGAGCGAAGCTACCAATGCCATCCTACCATAAACATATATAAAGAAATTTGTTTTCTTTGAGGAGCTCAAATTCAAGGTTGACTAGATTGCCGACATCCTATGAATTTGTAGGTATGTACATCATTTTATCCCTTCATGATCCCATCAATTATTTAAAATTTTTGTTATTTGATTAAAATTCTGTAACTTCAAAGTTCAAACACAATATTATTATTTGACTGAAATTTTGTTACTTCAAATGGGCCTTGAAGGCTTCAAATTTGAAGCCTGGACCTGAGAGTGGGTTTGTCACAAATCTTCGTCATAGGCTGTTTAGAACGACATTTATCAATTCCCAAATGTAGCAACAACAACAATTGATTCTTTCTTCATATGTCCTGTGTATACGCATATGATTCCATGTGCTCCTTTCCTTGCCCTATTTTCCATTGTCGCCTGATCGAAGCTCTTGAGAATTTAGCTGCCCTTTAACTTTCCTGAAATGGAGGGGAAAAGGAAGACCATTGTTTTCAGTCTGAAACCGAGTTCTTCCCCATTCAACTTCCACTAGCCACGGTTGCATCCCTACGGAAAACATGTGTGCGCAGTGCACCCCCCATCTTTACCAAAAAGCCTAGGGATTTGGGGAAGTTCCCACTCTGCCAACCTCCATGCATCTAGTTAATGAGTTAGATCAAGAATCCAGACTTTGTATCTAAAACTGTATTACATGAGTTATTTTCCCCAATTGCTCAGTCGTCAAATTGACACCTTCCTCTAGTACACAGTTTAAGATTCTTGGTATTTATTAATATGAAGACCACCGATGCTACTACACTTACAATCCGCGTTCGACTGTATGAACTGGGACAAAAATGTTCTTGTAATGTTCATTTTTAGAATGACAGTGTTACTTTACCTTTTGATTTTGTTTCCCTTATCGACTCGTCTGGAATAAAACAAGAACTTCAACCATCTATGCATCTCCTCTCTACTTGGTCTACCTATGTTTTACTTATGCTTCACAAGTTACAACCCATCCTATACTCCATCATACTATAGATTTAGTATGTATAACAAGATCTATGGGGAGGGCTATAGAGAAGAAGCATCCAGGGTCCTTAATTAGCTATTGAGAACAGAAGTTTCCTGGAGTCGGATAGTTCTGTTTGCTCAAACCATAGCATAGCATGTAACATGTAAGGAGTGCTTAAACTTATTCTATCCCAGGTACGTGTGGCATTCATAGTGTTGAATGAAAAATTAAAACATATATTGTTTTCATTGGCATTCAATTATGTCGTAGGGTACACGATTAGAGTGACAAAGAAACTTGCTATTAGTTTTCAATCCAATCCAACTTCTTTGTTGAACTGTTCTCTCTAATATACTTGCTTGAAGGAGGATTATAAATGGAAACGCAGTTGTTTGATAGAGGTGCATGAAAGTAAATTATGGTCCTCGATTCAACAAAGTAAAAATAAATTACCATTTAGATTCTTTCCCTTCATCTTTTTTACTGCCTTTCTGCATACATCTCTATTGTTAGCTAATTTAGTAACAGATACAGACCAAACTCAACGTCCAATGTTTTTGGCTTATGAAACAATTTATTCCTTTTTTTTACTTACATTATCATTTTTTCTATTGTTAAGTAGGCTAGAATTTATATTAGTTTGAAGAATGCTAGTGATTTACAAAGATTGAACTTTTCCAAGAATAAGCATCAGGTTGCTTTTAGAAGAGTTGAAGAACCCAATTCTTCATCGAGCTTGTAGTGTTTGAAGCAGCATAGGAACCCATTTTAAGAGGTATTAAATAATATTATACTGGTTAAAAGTTGGATTGGAATTGGGCTAGCAAGCTAACTGTAGCTAATGCAGAAAAATAGGTCTATAAATTTAGTTATGGCAATTCACATTGAACATCTGGAAAGTGGATTTTCTATGTGTCTCCTAAGTTATATGTTTCAGTAATAAATTCCTCATGTTCAAGCAGATCATGAAAGAGTAAAATAGTATTAATTTTGGCTATAAGGATGAAAGTTGGATTGGAATGGGGTTAGCAAGTTAACTATATTATTATACTGGTTAAAAGTTTAAGAGGCAAGATCAATTTGGGAAACTGTTAAGATGGCAAAGGTGGCATAGTGGCCTAGAGACTGAACCGCTAGATCGAGGCGAAATATGGTTGTGTTATATGACATATATAACATTCAGCGCTGCTATATCCATTGCAAAATAAAGCCTCTCAACTTTACTACGTAAGTAAACATTGAAATTTTAATATACAAATACATTTTCAAATGAAAAGAATGACTTTATTTTACATGGCAGCATTGAAGGGTTCAATATCTCATAACCCTTCAAAGTGAAATGGGACCCCACCCTTCAAATTTGATCCCTTACAAACCATAAGTCTTAACTGCCACAATCGCAAGTCGTACAGATTTGTACAGATTTTTTCGAGGGGAGATTTTTTTACGTAGAGTTTTTTTATACGGATTTTAAAAAAAGGTAGCAACAACTGTTGTACAGTACCGTACGACACTCGTCAGCCATCCAAACGCATCGTACAGCATCATACAGCAACTACCAACCACCAGACGAATTGTGTGATTTGATTTAGTGATGGTACGATTGATTCTTAGCCGCCAGGCTATATGGACTGCACGATTTAATTTAGCAGTCGTACACAACCATCAATTTGATTTTCAACCAGCATTCAATCGTACGGTCATACAAAATTGAAATTCAGTCACCGAGTTTATCAATTGGCTCAATTTAGGCAGTCAATTGGTGAAATTTCTTGTTAATTTGTCCAATTTAGCAGTTTGTGATCAAATTGGACGTGTTCTTGACTCAATTGGTTCCCATATTTGCACATGCAGATGATTTACTTATTGATTTAATGATTTTCAACGATTTTACTAAGAAATAATTTGGAGCTGATCTAATTGTCTTTGAGTTGTTTTGTGAGCACATCTACTTAGATTCATGGGTTTTTCAGCTGTTTGATTATAAATCAGGGGTTTACGAGGTTGTTTGTGAGCTGATATGCCTAGATCCACTGCTTCAGTATTTTTTAGCACATTTGTGACTTATCAATATGGCTTCTTTTCCCAACATCATGTTGGAGGCAAGCCAGAGGTTATTTTCCAAGAACTACAATACATAGAAGCAATGTATGTTGGCCATCTTTAAGTACATGTGCTTAAGTAACATTATTCTTAGTAGGGAAACTAGTCCCATGGTTGCAAGTAAAGACCATGACAAGTTTGATGAGAGAGACAGAGAAGAAATAATGTTGCTTAAGTTGTCGATGACAGATGCTATGCTTCTTGAGATTAAGACCGAGAAGACGTTGGTAGCCATCTGGAAGCAGCTGAAAGATCTGCATGAGACCTTGAACAAGGGTTGAGCCTTCTTTCTGAAGAACATGTTGTTCTTGACCACGATGGATGAGAGTGCTTCATTATAGGAGCACTTACTCACGATCAAGGATATCCGAGAACAATTGGCCTCCATTGAGCACAAGATGGAAGAAGAAGATTTGGGGGTAATCATTCTGAAAATCTTACCACGTGCTTACGAGCACTTCATTGAGACTCTAAACATTACTTCTACGGATGTTGACCTGAAGTTCAATGTGCTTTGCAACAAGCTCTTACAACAGGACAGATGGAAGACACAATTTAGACGCAGAAGTACAATAACGAGTTCAGAACAGGCCTTTGCCGCCAACTTCAAGGGCAAAGGTAAATGGCACAAGAAGAAAGGACAGGGCAGCAAAGAGTATTTCACAAAGAGTCAGAAGAGCATCACTTGTCACTACTATGGCAAGATTGGTCATATGAAGAAGATTTGCAGAAAGAGGTTGGTTGACGAGAAATCCAACCAAGGAGGGACTAAGCAGAAGGCTCATGTCATAGAACACATAGAAGAGAAGGAGTCAACCTTCTATGCCTTCATGGCTAACCAACAACTAACCCTAGTGCATCTACTTGGTACATCAACTCAAGTGCATCTCACCATTTCACCAACATGCAAGATTGGTTCATGGAGTATTGGTGCGTTGAAGAGTACACGATCGTTGGGAAAGGAAATGTTTAGATTTCCTTTGGAGGAAACATACTTGTTTTCCTCAATGTGCATTATGTGCCAGGAATGGAGCTTAATCTATTCTATGTTAGTCAGATTATGAGGCATTGTCCATAGCTTTCTATCAACTTTAGCAATCACAAATGCTATATAGTTAAAAAAGAGAAGGAGCAGACCATTGTGCATAGTGTGGAGGACCATGGATTATTTCGACTAGTAAACAGTGTACAAGTCAAGGGGCATGCCTTAGCAGCTAAGAGTGGATCAAACATAAGTACACTCTAGTACACTCTAGCATTGGCCGTATGGACATTTCAACCACACCTATCTCTCTTAGTTGGCTCGAGAGAATCTGGTAGATGGACATCCAGATATCCAGAAGATTCAGGGAGTATGTGGACCTTGTCAAGAAGGGAAACAACACAAAACGTCATTTGACGAAGGAAAGGCTTGGAGAGCAAGCAAAGTCCTTCAGCTGGTTCATGTGGACATTTGTGGAACAATGAACACAACATCAATCACGGGTACCAAGTATTTTCTATTATTTGTTAATGATTATGGTAGAAAAATGTGGTGAAGTGTTTGTTGACTTTCAAATTTTCAAAGCATTAGTAGAAAAAAAGTCTGATTGTCCGATAACCACTCTTAGGTCTGATAATGGAGAGTTTGATAATGAAACAATAATGTACAATGCATATTGCAATGAAATCACGATGGTTAGTTCAGTTGGTTCAACCCCTCCCACTAAGGGGTAATGCTCAGGGAAGTCGCAGGATCCATTCCCACATAGCCTTACAGAGTTACCAGCAGCTATTGTAGCTAGCAGTTAATATCGCCCTCCATCAACTTAATATTGCCCTCCACCCAGAATACGGGGTTCTGGGCCACTACTGTACCTGGCGGTTAATATCTCCCTCCATCCATAAAACCAAGGAAGAGGGGCAAAATCTGAGGGATGCTAGCAATATACCAACTTCCAGAATACGGGGTTCTGGGCCACTACTGTACCTGGCGGTTAATATCTCCCTCCATCCATAAAACCAAGGAAGAGGGGCAAAATCTGAGGGATGCTAGCAATATACCAACTTCCTCATTCTAAAAGCTGAAGTACAGGAAGGAGAGCGAAATTTATTTCCGTAGGAAAATAAAAACATACTACAATGAAATATAGTAGATGCGGTGCATGTAATTCGCCGTGAGCATTTCCCCTGTGAACACTAAACCATCCCTTCACAAGCTGGAGATTTCTACAAGATGTGTAAGTTTCCCTGCTAAACCATTGAAATATAGTAGATGCGGTGCATGTAATTCGCCGTGAGCATTTCTCCTGTGAACACTAAACCATCCCTTCACAAGTTGGAGATTTCTACAAGATGTGTAAGTTTCCCTGCTAAACCATTGTTTTTGTAATATGCTTCTAAATTTCTAATGATGAACAATATGTACCAAACTATTTTTTTCCCTTTTTCTTCTGTATTTCTGCAAAACTTTATCAAAGCTAAAAAAAGGTAGGCTTTATCAGTATGGCAATATCTCTCATCTAATACAGTGTACAGACTCTTTGAATTTTGGTTCCAATTTCCTTTTTGCCACGGAGCACTTAATCAAATGAACTTCTCAAAGAAGAGAGCAAAAAATAAAAGCAAACACTACCTTTAGCGGAATTTTGGTGAATAAAATGCTAACCGAGCCATTGAATGCCGCAACAGCATCCAAGGGCAGCTCTTCGCGGACAAGATCTTCCAAAAGATACACAACGTCATGCAATACTTCGATTCCATCGAGGTCAAGCGTGCAATTCAGGTAGGCCGTATGCCGAGCCGGCAAATAGCCGCCTTCCGACTCGACGACCTCAATTCTCCGTCCACGATACCATAACCCTACATCCAGAGAATCATACTCCAGGCTGTAATAATCCTTATCGTAAACCTTGAGAACCATGTCCATACTGATATTCAAAAACAGGCGAGGCACGACGGAGCCAGGTTGAGAGGCCGTCTGGAAACTAAAATTATTGAAGTTTACGGCGGTGACTTGAATGCCCGGCTGGGACGGCCAAAATAAGTAGAACGCTGCGCCGAGGAAGAGCCCAAGGGAGACCACCAGAGAGGCGGCGTATGCTAGTAACCGACGGCTGCGACGCCTATTATGAAGACGTGGAGCCGGAGGTAGAACCACATAGTATGTATCCGCCGGGTAGACGTAGGTATAGGCTTCTTGGGACGGCACAGGATTCGATCGCGGGTTGCTTGCAGGCGCCATTTTTGTGGTTATTTTCTAATAACCGTCGCAAGCATTCCTGCAGCAGTGAAGGCTTGGGCTAATAGGCGTATTCCTGGGCCCCGTAAGTTTTCTATTCATGGCGAATAGGGAAAGGCAACAAACTGCCCGACCTACCATTCGGATCTGAGTGACTAAAGGGCACTCCATTTCGAATTCGTCAGCTCAAACGCCTTACACTGTCACCTGTGCAGCACTAAGTTCTAAAGCGATTTAGGCTTCACCGTTGTACAGCCACCTTGCAAGTCCCTATCTTTCTCTTTTAATGGCGGAATATTCCATCGCTTCATTTGTCCAGAGTCCAGGCACTTTTCCATCGATTTTACTAAGAGTGGTCGTCGTCAAAGTTTAAACATACGCTAGTGAAAACCCTCATTTTGACACGTGGACGTATCATCAAATACCACCTCCATCATATTCCTCATTTTCATTTTGACACGTGGACATATCATCAAATACCACCTCCACCTCCATCATATTCATCTGGTAAACTATTAACTATCACATTTTTACATTATATTTTAGAATTTGGGGTGGAAAAATTTTGGATGCCTAAAATGGAGGAATACACGGAGGAATTGAATCTGTGACCTCTGCCTTGCAGCAATTTGTCAATTGGACCCAATTAACTGAGCTATTTGTTGGGCTGTAATTTTACTACATTACATAGGAGGAGGATGAGACAGGTATACTGTCCATATTGATCCTTCCAAATAAGAAATAAACAATTTTAATATAAAAATCATTGGTAGCTAATGCATGGTGCATGAACAACTGGTAGCTCCATATTGATCCTTCCAAATAAGAAAAAACAATTTTAATATAAAAAATCATTGATAGCTAATGTATGGTGTATGAACAACCGGTAGCTAATGGATGGTGCATGAAAAACTATTCGTGGCACTTAACTTGTGACCTATAGATGTTAACCAACCATAAATTAAGTGATTGTACTAATTTATATAACATTCAACATATAATAATAAGAATTTACTGAAAAATGTCAAAGTTCAAATAAATATATTTAAAATTAAGATTAAATTAATGAATTTTATTGTGAATTTAAAAATGTTGAAGTTCAAATGAATATATTTAATTAGTGTTATATATATATATATATATATATATATATATATATATTAATTTTTATTTTTTCTATTTCTATTTTATCTCTTACTCATTGCAATATTAACGAGCATAGATCCATCTTAAAGTCGTATCTATCAAGTACGGAGAGGGATCCAATTTCTTGAGGTGTATTTCTTTTTTTAAATTTAAACTCAAGAAATTTGATATCTCTTTTTAAGTTTTAAGTTTTTTATTTTATAAACGAACATTTATTTTTTAATTATTTTTCATAATATTTTATTTTATGAACCAACATGGTTTTTTTTTAAATACTTTCCATAATTTTTTATTTTATGAGCCGACATGAATTTTTTTAATTATTTTGTTGCAAATGTTATTTTGTTATTTTGTTATTTTGTTACAAACGTACCTTACAACATCCCCCATACTTTTTTAAATACTTTACATAATTTTTTATTTTATGAGTAGACATGAATTTTTTTAATTATTTTGTTACAAAAGTTATTTTGTTATTTTATTACAAACGTTACATCACGTTACAACATCTCTCCCATATTAAGCTTATGTAGAACACCTCTCAATGCAAGAACATCACACTCCAAAAACTAATTACAATATTAAAAACATCCCATTATAAAAACTAAACATACACATTATCAAAATTTAAAACATATATTTAAAAATTAAATAAATAGTGAAAAACATCAATTTAACAAATAGATCAAATTCCAATCCTTAGACGATGGACCACCTAACTATACTTATCTTATAAACATTCTATTAGCATTAGGTACATGACAATTGGCATATAATGTTAAAGCTCTCCATTACTTAACTTATAAACCAAATGAACAGTAAGTTTTGTGTTTTAAAATGGAGATTAAAGACTTAAAATAATTTTTATTTTATTTTTTTATTTTTATAAGAATTGTTTAAATATATTATCATTTGGATTTTTTTATTTTATTTTTATTAAAATTTATTAAAAAAATTGTTAAAATTACAAATATAAATTATTAAATTTATATAATTCTAAAAATATCATAAAAATATTAAATCTATTTATATAATAAAAATACAATTTTAACAATAAAAATTACAATTTAAATAATAATTATATATCTCATAAAAACAATTAAAAAATTAAATCACATTATATATTTAAATTACTTCTGTATTAAAAATAAAAAAATCATATTAAAATATAAATTTTCTTTACATATATCAAATTATAATACTTTTTAATTAATTTAAAAATTAAAACTCAAGGCAACCCATTTTATAAAAAAAAAAAATTATATTTATCTTAATATCAACTTTAACATTCTTTATAGATTTGATGTACTTCAAATATTGAGCTTCACATGGATATCCCCTCATACATTGTGTGTATTTGTTATGTACATAAAATTTGTGCTTCACATGTATATGCTCATTTCATGTTTGTCTTTATATATTTTTATATAATTTAGGTTTATATATATAATTTATGTTTATATATATATTTTTTATATAATTTATATTTGTATAGTTTGTATTTTTCAATTGAATTTTTTTTATATATTTTATTAAAAAGAGTAGGACCTTTAAATGTTCTTCTTCTTTATTATTATTATTATTATTAAGCTATTTCATGTAATTATTATTATTATTTGTATTAACGTATTTCAGATCATTATTATATTATTTTATTAATATTATTTTTATTAACTTATTTCATGTTATTATTATAATATTTTATTATTCTTGTTATTATTAACCTATCTCATGTCATTATTATAATATTTTATACATTTCATTTATGTTGGTTTTAAAATGCACATTATTTATGAAGAATAATATCCTTAATGCACCAAGAGATACAAGGTGCTTTCAATAACACATTATTGGCAATATGTGTCATAAATGTTTCATTCAATGTAATGTTGACATCTAACCCAAAAATTAAAAAATAAAAATCATAATTATATAAATTATTATACTAAGAGTAGTGAAGTGTATGAGATGTATCAATTTACCCTCTTAATTCGTCTAGCTTGGAATTTAGTGGTTATGTATATGGGCACTTCTACACATCTCGAGTCAGAGGCAATTTGTTAAATTGTGTCAAAATTCTCCTCCTTGTTGTCTGCTTTGGAGGAAGTTGAAATGGTTCTAGACTAGGTTGTTTTTTGCTATGCTAAAGAGGTAGATTGGGAATGCTTGTGGGCAATAAGCGATCTATCAAGTGTAGATATAAACTTAGGAGAATCAAAACTTCGTAGGTTGATAGTTTCCCTCTTAAATCCTTCAATCAACATTTGCACAATGGCTATCTTCCCATGCTTTGGTGATTCTAGCACAGACAACATTTCAGACCTTAAGAAAATGTTGAGGAGAATTCATGAGCAAGCAAATGGCACGAGACAAGCCAATGGGTACTTGACCAAACAATTTGAGCTTCAAGGGGAAAAACTAGCAGAGTTGGAAATTAAAATGCAAGGGAGGAATGTTAGATTGGACTGAGTGAGAGAGGGAATGGACAAGCATTACAACATGATCTTGGAATTTACAAGAGGGACTCATTCAGCAATAGGGGCAGCCAATGTTTTCATAGGGTTCAACAATAGAGAATGGTGTGAAGAGGTCATAGTGCAACAAACAAGCCTTGCAATTGTTGATCGTGATCAGTTCTAAATAAAAGGACAAATAAGAATATGAGGATGTCTAGATGGAGGAATCCCATAGCGAGCACCATTTCCATTAAAACAAGCTCATGTTTCATTTTAGTATCTTAATTTTGGGTCTCTTTGTTTGCTAGTATAGTTGTAGGAGAAACAAGCAAGCTTGCAATCGTGCATTAAGTTGATATTTAGTGAGGGATTGTAGCTTATTATCTCAACTCAATAGAGCTTGGTTGTGCAATATTTTATGTTAAAGTAAAACTTACTTTATGTGATGGTCAATTAGATATTAGACTCAGGGTTTAATAAAGTCACTTATGACTTTAGGTTATTTTAGGTTTTTATGCTTAAATTGCTTTATTGCTTTTATCGGTCTATCCCACATTCATAAAGTGGATTGACTCGACCTCATTGTAAACCTTTATAAAAAAGCATTGGCTTTCTCATTATTACGCAATGTATTATGATAGCTCTTTCAAGCTATTACTTAGTCTCTTTATGTGTTCAATTTATGTGATATGGTATCAAAGCTCGGTTAGGGCCTCGAAAAAGTGGAGAGCGTTAAGACCTAGGGACTGGTGTCGGCAAAGACGGATCAAGGGATCGCTAGTGTAGCACATCAGAGAGTTGAAAGGGTTTCACCGGAAACCAGGTACTATTTTGATTTTTTTAATCTAGAGCAAAGTAAAAAAAAAATTGGGCAACCATACCACAGACATACGGATCAGTTTTTGCTTGGATCATACAAGCCATAAGGCTCATCTACCACAGTCGCAAGTCGTATAGATTTGTACAGATTTTTTAGAGGGGAGATTTTTTACGTAGAGTTTTTTTGTATGGATTTAAAAAAAGGCAGCAACAACCGACGTGTGATAACTGGCACTCAAATCGCCGCGGTATTCCGGCGACGGAAAATTTTCCAACGAGGCACAGTTCCACCCCTTCTGGCTACTTTTTTGGAATTTCGACGATCTGGGTCATCTTAAAATGGGCCAAAACCCCTAGGGGCATAGTTCCGCAATAAATGGGGTGGAACTACGATTCTGCCGGTTTTTACAACCGGACTTAGGGAACAAATCGCTGGAAAAGCGGGGCGATTTGAGTGCCATTTATCCCACGCCGCAACAACCACTGTACAATACTGTACGACAATCGTCAGCCATCCAAACATGTCATACAACCATTGTACAACAACATACAACAACTACCAGCCACCAAACAGATTGTGCGATTTAATTGGTCAACCACCATTTCATCGTATGGTTGTACGAAATTGAAATTCAATCACCGAGTTTATCAATTGGCTCAATTTAGACAATCAATTGGTGAAATTTCTTGTTAATTTATCTAATTTAGCAGTTTGTGATCAAATTGGAGGTGTTCTTGACTAAATTGGTTCCTAGATTTGCACATACGGAAGATTTACTCACTGATTTAATGATTTTCAGCGATTTTACGAAGAAATAATTTATTTTGGAGTTAATCTAATTGTCTTTGAGTTGTTTTGTGAGCAGATCTACTTAGATTCATGGGTTTTTCAATTGTTTGATTATAGATCAAAGGTTTACGAGGTTGTTTGTGAGCGGATCTGCCTAGATCTACGAGTTTTGGGGTTGCTTTAGGGTAGATTTATCATAAATTTGTGAGTTGACCAATAATAAGTAGCTGCTACAGTTAGTATACAAGAGTTTTCCAGGTATTTTTCCACATTTTTACTCTACTTCAATATTTTTTAGCGCATTTGTGACTTATCAGTATGGCTTCTTTACCCAACATCATGTTGGAGGCAAACCAAAGGTTATTTTCCAAGAACTACAATACGTAGAAGCAATGTATGTTGGCCATCTTTGAGTACAGGTGCTTGAGTAACATTGTCCTTAGTAAGGAAACTCGCCCCACAGTTGTGAGTAAATACCAGGACAAGTTTGATGAGAGAGACGGAGAAGCAATAATGTTGCTTAAGTTGTCCATGACAGATGCTATGCTTCTTGAGATTAAGATTGAGAAGATGTTGGTAGCCATATGGAAGCAGCTAAAAGATCTACATGAGACGTCGGACAAGGGTCGAGCCTTCTTTCTAAAGAACATGTTGTTCTCAATCACGATGGATGAGAGTGCCTCATTACAGGAGCACTTACTCAATATCAAGGATATTTGAGAACAATTGGCCTCCATTGAGCACAAGATGGAAGAAGAAGACTTGGGGGTAATCATGCTGAAAAGCTCACCACGTGCTTACGATCACTTCATTGAGACTCTGAACATTACTTCTATGGATGTTGACCTGAAGTTCAATGTGCTTTGCAACAAGCTCTTACAACAGGACAGATGGAAGACACGGTTTAGAAACAGAAGTACGATAAAGAGTTCAAAACATGCCTTTGCTGCCAACTTCAAATGGCAAAGCGAAATGGGGCAAGAAGAAAGGACAAGGCAGCAAAAAGGATTCCATAAAGAGTTAGAAGAGCATCACTTGTCACTAATATGGCAATATTGGGTCACATGAAGAAGATTTGGAGAAAGAGGTTGGCTGATGAGAAATCCAACCAAGGAGGGCCTAAGCAGAAGGCTCATGTTGTAGAACACATATAAGAGAAGGAGTCAACCTTCTATGCCTTCATGGTTATGAAACCAGCAACTAACCCCGGTGCATCTGCTTGGTACATCAAATCAGCCGCATCTCGCCATTTCACCAACATGCAAGTTTGGTTCATGGAGTACACTCCCAATGTCTCCAAAGGCTCAATGATCTTTGGTGGTGTTGAAGACTACACAGTCGTTGGGAAAGGAAATGTTCAGATTTCCTTTGGAGGAAACATACTTGTTTTCCTCAATGTGCATTACGTGCCAGGAATGGGGCTTAATCTACTCTATGTTAGTCAGATTATGAGGCATTGTCTATAGCTTTCTATCAACTTTAGCAATCACAAATGCTATATAGTTAACAAAGAGAACCAGCAGACCATTGTGCATGGTGCGGAGGACCATGGATTATTTCGACTAGTCGACAGTGGACAAGTCAAGGGACATGCCTTAGCAGCTAAGAGTAGATTAGACATCAGTACACTCTAGCATTAGCAATATGGACATCTCAACCACACCTAACTCTCTCAGTTGGCTCGAGATAATTTGGTAGATGGACTTCTAGATATCCAGAAGATTCAGGGAGTATGCGGACCTTGTCAGGAAGGGAAGCAGCATAAGACATCATTTGACGAACGAAAGACTTGGAGAGCAAACAAAGTCCTTCGGCTGGTTCACGTAAACATTTGTGGACCAATGTACACAACATCAATCACTAGTGCCATGTATTTTCTATTATGTGTTAATGATTATAGTAGAAAAATGTGGGTGTCTTTTCTGAATTTTAAACCTAAAGTGTTTGTTGACTTTCAATTTTTCAAAGCATTAATAGAAAAAGAGTCTGATTATCCAATAACCACTCTTAGGTCTGATAGTGGAGGGGAATTTTGCTCCAAATACTTTAAAAAAAGTTGTACTAAACACGGGATACAAAGACAATACACCACACCCTACACTCCACAGCAAAATGGAGTGGTTGAGAGACAAAACCGCACAGTCACAAAGATGGTCAGATGTATGATGCAGAATAGGTCAGTTCCTAGCAGGTACTGGGCTGAAGCAATATTCACAACAGTATATCTACTAAAATAAATATCCCACAATGTCGATAAAGGAGAAGACCCATGAAGAAGCATGGTACGGGAGGATACCCAGAGTTGACCATCTTAAGGTTCTTGGTTCGATTGCATATGCCTGGATTCCAAATGAGAAGAGAACCAAACTAGAAACCAAGAGCAAGAAATTGATGCTTGCAAGGTATAGCGACAATCACAAAGCCTACAAGTTGATTGATTTGGAAACCAATCAAGTGACCTACAATAGAGATTTCCTAGTTGATGAGGAAACTGGACCATTCCATTCTTCCTCATCATAGTTTATAATTACCATGGAGACACCCATCATGGTTCAAGATTTAGGTGTTTAGCTTCATATAGCTCCACCTAAAAGGGAGGAAGATTATGATTCTTTTGAGGAGTCTCTTAGACTTAGTCCAATAATTTCTGATCCACATAGGCCAAATCAACATTTGGAGGACACGAGTGCAAGTTTGAGTCTTTTTAATGATGGGTAGGTTCCCAACCAGAGAAACAACAAGCAACCACCCAAGTGGTTGCTCAACACCATCGAAGGTCTTTGAGCAACATAAATGATCTAGGGGCAATAATCACGAGCAAAGAGCAAACAGAAACCCAACACGGTCAATGTTCAGGAAGTATTCGAGCAACAAGTGTTCGATGAAGCTAAAGGGAGACCTGAATGGGAGAAGACCATGACTGTTGAAAATGAAAGTTTGATGAAAAATCCGACTTGGGATCTCACAGTGCTTCCAGCAAGGAAGAATCCCATTGGTTGAAAATGGGTGTACAAGGTCAAGTACAAGGCAGGTGGATCACTTAACAAGAACAAAGCCCGGTTGGTAGCAAAAGGGTTCTCTCAACGAGAGGGCATTGATTATGAAGAGACCTTTGCTCCTATAGCAAAGATGAGCTCCATCTATCTTGTTCTAGCCATGGCAGCATAGTGTGGCTGGAAAGTCCATCAAATGGACATGAAGAGCGCCTTCCTCAATGGAGATTTGGAGGAAGAGGTTTATATGTATTAGCCACATGGATTTGAGGTTTCAAGGAAAGAGCATTTTGTTTGCAGGTTAAAGAAAGTGTTATATGGCATGAAGAAGGCACCCAGGGAATGGTACATCAAGATTGATAGGTACTTAGTTGAGTAGGGGTTCCAGCAGAGTCCTTCAGATTCCAACTTATATGTCAAAAGCAGTGGTAATGAGATCATCCTACTAGTCATTTATGTAGATGTCATCATCATCACAGGTAGGGAAGCAAACATGATTGAACGGATAAAATCAAACATTAGTAAAGCTTTTGATATGCCTAATCTAGGCCTCCTACATTATTGTCTAGGTGTGGAAGTTCAGAAAACAAGTAGCAGCATTTTTGTCTCAAACAAAATATGATAAGAGTTTGCTTGACAAACTTTTAGAATAACATTGCAAAATCTTGTCTACACCTATGGAGAAAGGGGTGGAACTTTTATCCAAGACCGACTATGAGGCAATGAATGAGTCAATCTACAAGCAACTAGTGGGTAGCTTGATATATCTTATAGCCACTAGGCCTGATTTGAGTTATGTTGTGAACTTCATTTTCAGATTCATGACAGTACCAAAAGCAGAGCATTGGACTGCAACAAAGCGGGTGTTGAGATATGTGAAGGGGACACTTGACTTTGGAATTATGTAAAGCAGAATCAAATATCGTAGGTTGTGTGGATATACAGATTTAGATTGGGTAGGTTGCCTCGATGACAGAAAATCAACCTCTGGATATGTATTCAACCTTGGCACAAGCGTAGTCAGATGGACCAGCATGAAGCAGCACACAATAACACTTTCATCGACAAAAGCAAAATATTGAGGAGAGGTGAAAGGAGCATGTGAGGCAGTTTGGCTCAGGAGGATGCTTTCATATATGAAGATGCAACAAACAGAGCTGACACCCCTACTCTGCGACAATCAAGGGGTGCAAAAACTAGCTAAGAATCCAATCTTCCATGAGTGCACCAAGCACGTTGAGATACATTACCACTTCAATTGATAGCTTGTAGAAGATGGAATTGTTGAGTTGCAATACTTTCCCACGGAGGACCAAACTACAAACATTTTCACCAAGTCATTAGGTCCAAAAAAAACATGTAAAATTTCAAGAGAAACTTGGTGTAGTCAGTAGATTGACCATTAAGGGGGGGTGTTAAAGTAAAACTTACTTTATGTAATTGTCAATTAGATATTAGACTTGGGATTTAATAAAGTCACTTATGACTTTAGGTTATTTTAGGTTTGTATGGTTAAGTTGCTTTATTGCTTTTAACAATCTATCCCACATTCCTAAAGTGGATTTACTTGACTTCATTGTAAACCTTTATAAGAAAGTTTTCTCTTTCTCATTATTACACAATATATTGTGATATCTCTTTCAAACTATTACTTGGTCTCTTTATGTGTTCAATTTCCGTGATATTTTTGGTCTTTTTTTAAATCTTTGGTTGATTCAGTATGCCACAACTAATGTTGCATTCTAATTAGTAGAATTTGGGATATTGTTTAAGGGATTGTGCTCCCGTGTTTTTCCTTTTAACATATTGTTCTTGTTATGTCACTATTGCTTTGGTTTTGCCAAGGTATGAGCAAATACAAGTTTTGCATTCTACAAGGTTTTTCCCTTTTTTGTTCAACAAAGAACAACTATTAAAGCTAAAGAAAATAAAATAACTAGTAAAACACGACTTAGCGATTATATTGTCGAAATAGTTTTGTTCACATCCAGAATGATATGATTTGGCATTCATCTCTCCACTTGTTTGGCATCAAAATATGGTAGAAGCATTTAGGTATGGTATTTTGTTATTAAAATTGAGAAGTCGCCATGTTTCCTCCATTGTTTCTACTAATGGTGTATTAACCTTAATTACTTTTGAAACCTTGGATAATGCATAGAATCCTTGATCACAAGAGTGTTCAATATTCTTTTATGAAAAAGATGTGGTGGCACCAATCTACTTTTATATAGAGAATTAGAAGGCATATACCAAGCATAAGACATATACCAAGGATTAATATTTTTTCCACGAAAAAAAACATATTTTTCATTCCAAGAAGAAATCAAAATACAATCCTCAAGATTCTAGAGAGCAAAAATCCCATGTTGGGACTGCTAAACCCAACTACCTAGAAAATGAAAGCACACAAAAAGTATCATCCTCATGCAAAGATCCGTTTATCCCAAAACAACGTACTACTTAGTTGTAATACCAAATGACATACTAGAAACATTAAAAGCATGTTGATCTTAATACAAACAAAATTACAAACCACCCACAAACCTTTAAAATTCATTAAACCAAGTGTCCTAGATGACACTAAAGTCCCATCAAGGAATTCATCTTCATAAATGTAATTAGGAGGCCTGTGAAGCCCCTCTTTGGACATAGAATCAACCTGAGTATTTAGTTCCTTGCAAATATGAGAAAAGTTGATCTCCTGGAACTAATGAGAAAGTTCTTTCAGATGCAAACACAAAGAATGTAGATCAATGTTGTGAATGTGAACTTGTTCATTCATCCAACTGGTGATAAGAGCATAGTCCCCATAGACCCAGATCCTTTAAATACCCTTATTGAAGGCATATTTCATAAGAAATATTAGAGCCTTAAACTCTCTGATATTATTGGTCACGGATCTTAGATAAGCTCGACAATGACATAGTAATTCTCGAAGAGATGAACATACCCAAAGCACAAATTTGACCAAGGCCCTAACAAGTCCCATAAAAAAACTCCATGAATATGACATGTCAATAAGGAGGTCACCCACAAACCTTAGATGTTTAGAGCTATCAAAAGTTTGAAAAGTGGAAAGCAGAGCAATAACCTAAGCAGTAACTTGTAATGAGGGAGATAGTTTGTCCTCAAAAATATATATGTTCCTTGTAAGCCAAATCCCCCAAGTGACTAAGTATGGGAGAGCCCTAAAAAAATTTCCCTTCAGGTGAAACACTCCTTGAAATTTTCATCCACCCTCCCCTCGACCACAAATTAGGGAGACCCAAATGGCTTTCCACCTCCTTCCAAACCTGCACCAAGAAAGAACAACTCAAAAAAAAATGAGAAGTGGTCTCCTCATGGGATTTGCACATATAACACCAACCACATACCAAGGATAAATATATATAAATGTGTGTGTGTACATACATACATGTATGTATGTATGTATGTATGTACACACACACACACACATATATGTATTCCATATTAACTTAGGATCTTTTAAGCATCAAGAGATTTGTTTCTTAATTATTTTGGATCCCCTCGGTGCTTAATAGATCCGTAGTTAAGATGGATCTACACTAATGATATAGAAACACATTTATATGATGCTCATTTACTATTCATGCATTCTTTTTAATATATTTCTCAATACAAAAGTTGTCATGTTATTGTGATACCAATGGTTGTCTCATAATTCTCAATATTCATGGATAAGAACATAAAATAAACAAACTAATTGATAACTATACACCAAGTTTTTGTGCATTATAAATTGTGGAAGAACAAAGTTCCTATAAAATCCAAGCTTCTTAGGTGGTAGCAATTCACAAAAAAGTTCCCACTAAAGCAATATTACAATAAAAGATTGATGTTGAAACTTGCCCGCATCTTTTCATTGGGTGTCCTTTCACTAAACAAGTTTGGAGGGATTTAGAGGGATGTCTTGGGAAGCACGATATTTGGCTAGGTGTACCTTTTGAAAACTACCTTAAGGCTTGGTATGAAAGATTAAATCTGAAATGCTTATTAGCATTACCTTGTAATGTGAATAGTTGGAAATTCATTGGTTTTTGAAAACAAAAGTCAAAGTTATATTACTTCACTGTCAAGTGGTTTAGAAACATGCGGTTCAAAAACAAGTAGGTGAAGTCCAAATCATCAAATCCGCGACATGGGTTTTTTTTATGGGGCCTATCATGGGTCGGAGGCTACCAGCAGTATGGATGGCATTCTCTATCTTTGAGATCCTCAATTTTATCAGTACAAAGATTATCAAGACCATGGAACTAATAACATGGGAGAATCCATGGCACTTAAACCGTTGTTGAAGTTTGCTATGAGTATGAGTGGAAACAACTACAAGTATTCAGAGACTCAAAGTTGATCATCTCTTGGAGGAATGATCATCTACAAGCCCATAACCTTCTTTTACTCCCTCTTGCTGAGTAGTTCAAAGCTAATCGATCACTTTTTTATTGAATTACTTTCACACATGTGTTTTGGGAGCACAATTCAATGGGTGATGACTTGTCCAAAGTTGGGCTTAATATTCCTACTGGACATGTAATCATTGATGAATTCCTAGATGGTCAGGCAATTCGGTCAAGGATTGTTAATTTGGTGTAGTTTAAAAAAGCAATATGTCTGTATATGGACTTTTATTGTTCCTATATGGATCCGTTAGAACACTTTATTGGCATGGCTATGTTCTCTCTACCAGTTACTAATTTTGGTTGTTTTAGTCCCCTTTTTGTATTGTGCCTTGAGCACTTGTCAACCGAGTTGGATGCTTTTGTCAATTATTGAGATCGGAGAAATTATGTTTTTATCCCTTTTGTACTATACCCAAAACACTTGTAGAACGTGTATTTCGTCCTTACTAGAATAAGAAATGCATTTTTTTCTTTGGCAAAAAGAACTATATGCCTTTGTGTGGCAACTAGGCCAAAATTAGTCAAGATGTAAAAGAGTTAATCAAGTACAAAGTATCTCAAGTTGCTCCCACAAAACTAGGAGTCACTTCTCTTAAACCCATACATAATTGATGTTGATGTATCTCAATGACAAAGCAAATCAAATACCAATGGCATTAGTTGCTAGTGAATTCACCTCTGACTTTCGTTTTTCTATTGATTTTATTAAACACTTACCGTGGAAATAATTATGTGTATAATCACACGTAAAACATATATAAAAACTCCATTGCCTATTTCCACAAGAATGCATTCACTATTGCCATTAATTCAATTCACGTAAATCATATGGTAGCAGTAATTAATACAAATGTAAATAAATACCCATCAATATACACCCATGGATACTTATCTAGAAATACAACCGACTGCAAACTGAGAACGTTCCTCCTAGCCGTAGGTTCTGTCAAGCCATATCTTTCTTTGACAAACCACCCCCGAGCTGGGGCTACCAATCCACAATAAGGTATCGATTTTTCCCCTGCATCTATTCCAATTCGTTCTTCTTGGTACCGCTCCGCCTACCATATGGTGATGGTAGTATGGGTGGTAATGGTATGGCCTGGTCATTGGTGGTTCATACCTGACAACAAATGATGGTTCAAGCGTAGGAGAATGATGGACAAATGGACTAGTTCTCCATAATTATATGCATGTAGAGAACTAGCCAAATGGCATACATGGGTAATAGGAACTAGCCAAGTGGAATACATAGGGTTGGACACATTTTTTCCCTCTAATACCAGGTTTAGGATAATTAACCCCAAATTATGGTTAATGAACTTTAATAAAGTGGGACTAATAAAAACATAGGATAAAAAAGAGTAAATAAAAGTAGTGACTTACTTGATAAGTCACTATGATCATTTATCTTCTAACTCTTTCTCACTCCCCTTATGGTGGAATAATGCCCTTAAAAACCCCTATTCCACCCGTACAATCTTAACACCTTATATATACAATGCCAACCATTTCTATGGGATTTAATGGAAAAATATTTGGAAAGCAAGCCCAAAAAAGTCCAAATACTCTAAACTACTCGCATATCAACCTACATGTCTACGCAGTACAGCCAACTTGCCAGGTAATAGCACGATTCTTGACGAATTTCTCACCAAACGGAGAATTCTTCACCCATCCCAATGGTCTATCATTATCATCTAGTCACACCGGTAATAATAGCTTGCGTTATGACAAACAGATAATCCTTCACGCATCCCAATGTCGACCCCCCGTGTTACCTAAAATTAGTGTAGGAATCACATAATTTAAAATGGCTTAAAAATTAAGGATTTCTGAATACCCAATTGGCACTTGCGTTTCAAAATGAAGCCACAAGATAATATATCATGCTACCTGTGTACAGCCAGGTCATAACATGATTCATGACAAACGGTTCATTAAAAGGAGAATTCTTCATTCATGTATCATCTAAAACCAGTGATTTAAGCAATCAAATAATTTGAATAGCTTAAAATTTTCGATTTTCTAAATACCCAATCGGTAGAATCTTGCGTTTCAAGATGAAGCCATAGGTTCAAATCACAGCTGATCAGGTTTTTCCTTCTTTCTCTTCTTTATTCCTGTGAAAAGTTATCGAAGCTAAAAAAAAATTGTAGGTTATACGAGGATGGCAATATCTCTGAGATAGGTTCAAATCACAGCTGACCAGGTTTTTCCTTCTTTCTCTTCTTTATTCCTGTGAAAAGTTATCGAAGCTATAAAAAAATTGTAGGTTTTACGAGGATGGCAATATCTCTGAGATAGCACAACAGTGTACAGGCCCTTTGCATTTTGATTCAATTTCCCTTTTCTTTCACAAAGCATGTAATTTTTAATTTTTTTTCCCTGAGGAGCCGAGTACTGAACACAAATTCAAATAAATTTCTCAAGCCCTTTGCATTTTGATTCAATTTCCCTTTTCTTTCACAAAGCATGTAATTTTAAATTTTTTTCCCTTGAGGAGCCGAGTACTGAACACAAATTCAAATAATTGACTGATTGAGGCTTTCACAGCTCGACAATATCTCCATAAGTTTTTTTGATTGAAACTGCCTTATGGTTTTTAAGATCTAACACGTTTAGGGTATAACCTACCAATCAACAAAGAGAGAAAAAACCAAACCTAGCAAAGATAAAAATTCAAAATAAACCGTACCTTTAGCGAAATTTTGGCGAATAAAACGCGAACCCGGCCATTGAATTTCGCAACAGTATCAAACGGCAGCTTCTTGCAGGCAAGATCCTCCAAAAGGTTCACAACATCATGCAGTATTTGGATTCTATCGAGCTTAAGCGTGGTATTCACATAGGCCGTGTACCGAGCCGGCAAGTGGCCGCCCTCCGATTTGACGACCCCAATTGTCTGCCCCCGATACTCTAACCCTGTATCCAAAGAATCATAGCCCACACTGAAATAATCCCTGTTCTGGATCCGGAGGAACATGGCCATGCTAATATTCATGAACAGATAGGGCACGTCGGAGCCAGGATTAGGGACTGTCTGGAAATTCATATTATTGAATTGTAAGGGGAGGACTTGAATACTCGGGTGGGAGGGCCAGAAGTAATAGAGCGCCCCGCCGAGAAGGAGGCCGAGAAGGAGAACCAGAGTGACGGCGTAAGCGAGGAACCGAAGGCGGCGGCGGCGCCTATTAGGAAGAGATGGAGCTGGAGGTAGAACGACATAGTATGGGTCTGCGGGGTAACCGTAGGCGTAGGGCTCTTGGGCCTCTACTGGATTCGATCTCGGGGCGGTTGCGGGTGGCATTTTTGTGATGGTGTTTAAACACCGCTGCAAGAATTCCTGTGGAAGCGAAGGCTTGGGGACTTATGGGTTTGTCTTTGCTGTTCATGGCGAATAGGGAAAGGCAACAAACTGCCCGACCTACCATTCGGCTATCAGAGACTGAAGGGCTCTAGAATTCGAATTGATTGGCTCATACATCACGCACTGTCACCTGGCATCGATGTAGTTCTGGTGGCGGCGTGAGGTTTGAAGAGATTTGCGGTCCAATTGTTAGTGACGTTACATTGAATTAATTTGATGAAACCACTGATTCTATTTAAATCCATTTCAAAGTCATCCACCAACGAAGTACTCTGTCCAAATTAGTTTGGTAAGTATTCATATTACGAGTATGTTGTATTTATATCCATTTTGCCTTTATAATTTTTTGGTTATCATTTGTCTTTCTCTTATCCTATACATGCGACGATTTAAACTATTCCTGAACGTTTATTTCGGCCAGATTTCAACGGAATTTGGAATTTTTAAAATTCCTTCGAACAATGTTTAAATCCAGAGGATATGGTGCCCTACGGTTTTTGAGGAGGCTAAATTTATCTATGAATTTAGGATCACGATTTGAACCACACATAAACATGATTTTTTTTAAAAGAAAATTATCAGAATCTGACCAAAAACTTGTTGAAAAGTCGAAATGGTCCTTTTAAGATTATAGTCACAGGAGAGTGGATCTATTATGAGCTTTGCTTTTGTTGAGTACAAGAGGTGCATTCTACAACCCAGTAGGGAGATGTGTAACTCCTTCCATGCTCATCCTAAAGATGACGTGTCCTTTATAAAAAATAATAAAATATTATAAAAAAATAACATGTCGGCTCAAATTACATTTAAAATATTTAGAACTACATATATATAAAACCACACAAATTAGATAAATTAAAACCATAAACATTGCATTACACACTTCCTCAACATTTCCGGTCTAAAAAGGGGTTTGCACCTCTGACAGATCTGATCCCTCTTGGTACTTGGTAGATCCCCTTTTAAGAGGATCTATGCTGGTGGTAGTAAGGTCTTCCTCCATATGGTTGTGGTCAAGTCTATTAAGCAAATAAAGCTCACGGTGGATCTATTATGAGCTTTGTTTTCGAGGCAATGGAGTATTCCCTAATTGATCTATTAAGTAAATAAGGTTACAATCACAAGGTCACTTAGGGTTTTCTTTTTGGTAAGTTGTTTATGATATTTTCAATCAGATTTTATATTTTGTCCACCATTTAGTTGACATTAATTCCCTCCTTGACATAGTTTACTGCCATATTTTAGCCAACGGACATTAGGTTGGTCACCAAAAGCGTAGAGAGGGCCATATTAGCCTCCCATTTGCTAGATTTCTAACTTAAATGTTTGTTTGTTGGAGGTCTTCACCATAGAGAGAATTTGCCGAATATTTTGACTACCAATACATAGTAATTATACATTTTTGGCATATAAAATTATTTAAATTTTATTGTATTATTTGCAATCTAAGGTTGGTGTTATATTAGTTTTATATTTTAAAAAGTTTAAAACTTTAAACATTATCATATATATTTTGTTTTAGAATTTAATTAATATCTTTTGTTTTAGAATTTTGTTATAAATATTAGATTAGTTTTTATATTAGATTTATTTTATAATATAAATATAAAGTTTGGTAACTAGTTATAATATTAGATATTAAATTTTAGTTAGGGTAATATTTTATGAAGTATTTTTTAGAAATTTGTTTTATTGTTTTATAATTTATTAATTATTTGATATTTTTATAATTAAGTTTATAAATACATTATTAATTTTAGTTTAAATTTATATTTCAAGTTATTTTTAATGAACATTAAAAATGAATGTTACATGTATTATCTAAATTTCAATATGAGACAAACTTACTAGATTTTTTTGTTACTTATTTTTTTCCTATCCAATCTTATTCGTACTTAAATTATGCTACTATGGTCTTGACAACAATGGCCATGGTGTCAAAATCGTATTCGTACTCGAATTATGTTACTATGGGCTTGACAACAATGGCAATGGTGTCACTGAAGGTTTTTCAAAAGTTTGTCCCAAAGATGTTCGATGAGATAAGGAGATTCATTTTATTGAAATTAATGTAAGTGAATATGTTATTGTATGTGATGGGGCGAGACACCACACATTGTTAGATTATTTTGTGGGTAAAGTCTCCCTTAAAACTTTGATGAGGGATTGCGTTAAGGATGCCTAGAAGCCTTAGGAGCGACAAGAGCAGAAGGGGAAATTCTAGATCTCGAAGGAAAAACACAAGGAAATTATGCTAAAGCATAGAGAACCTCCTCCAACAACATAACAACAAGTACAACATAGCAGAAGCCCTTGCTCTGTACCAAGGTATAAATTATGCTTAGACATAGAGAGCCTCCTCCAACAACATAGCAGAAGCCCTTGCTCTGTACCAAGGTATAAAACTTCTCTTGAAAGCAAGAATCCCAGATGTTCTAATCCTTATAGACACGATGGTCACAATCACGGCGTTCCTATGCAAGTCTGCACCGGTAAACCTTAGACACTCCAACATCAACGACTCTTTCATGCCAGCAAGCGAGGGAGACAGAGGTGAAACCGCGTGGATGCAAAAGGCATCGCATGACTGACTTAAATGATAACTGGAGGAGGGCAAGATGGATGGTCTTGTCCATTGCAATGGATATGAACAAGGTAATCAGGCCCCTGGTACGAGTGCACGAGTAGGATCATCCTCTGTATCGTGCCACATTCACGAACCTTGTTAAGGAAATAATCATGACTGTAGATGGTAATGAACAATTTATACATTGTTGGATTTGGGATGAAGAAAGGTGACGAAGAACAGTCGCAAGCAGGGAGGCTTGCTTCTGTGCATGAGAGCATTGGTGCTTGAGAGTGGTGCAGGGAGCAAACAGGTAGGCTTCATTCTATGGATGAAGGCTCTGGCACTTGACAGTGAGGCAGGGAGCAGAGGAAATTCGCAAAGGGAGTCCAGGACTCGTAACAAAGTTATGGCCTGAGAAGGGTGGAGAAACGAGGCTGATTGTCGCCTTTAGCATAGATTCATGAGGCTCTAGGCTAGCAATAGGCAGTTGGGTCGCTCCGTCCATGCAATGAGGCAGAAATTTCAGGGGCTGGAGTGCAGAATCGAGCAATGGAAGCTGGAGGAAGAACATGACCGAATCCTAGACAGAGGAGAGCACATCTATCAGGTAGCAACCCTGAAGACCGAGTTGGAGGCACACCGAGTGAAAAATAAAGAACTTGAGATACGGGTAGCGGCGCTAAAAACTCAACTGGCTCAATTGAAGATGCAATTGGAATGTAAGGAAGGAGTCGAAGGAGCATCCTCGTGAACAAGACCCTTCAACAAGGCTCTCAAAGTCTAGATGGACACTACTTATAGCTAGGTTCTAGGTTATGTGTTTTTCATGAAAACATAGCAACATAATTAGTAACATAATTTGTAGAATTCTTATGTATAATACTTTTAATCAAATATATAAATCAAATTAGTATAAATGTACATTAAAAACCATTCATTTTTATAAGAAATTAATAAATTGAATGTTATTTATATTTTATAGTTATTAAATAATAAAAATTTGGTTTTCTAAAATTGGTTTTTAAATTTTACTTTTTCATTAGTAAGAATCTATATTCGTATCATATCTATACTGACTATTCGACGAATTCAAATTGCTCTGAATTTCCGTATTGGAAATGTCAATATGACATAATTATGCTACTATGCATGAAAGTAAATGCAATTGGAATGTAAGGAAGTCGTCGAAAGAGCATCCTCCTAAACAAAAGACCCTCCCACAAGACTCTCAAGTTCACATGGACACCACTAATAGCTAGGTTTTGTGTTTTTCATGAAGTATACTTTTACAGGAGATCATTACAATCTATGGTTTTAGGCATATAATTTCGTGATATTGTCAAAACTTAAATTTGCAAGCAAGGACTTATGGAAATATTTGTAATTTGCTTGTGTTTTGCTAAAAGGGCTTCTAGCCCAATTTTGTTATGTAATATTTGGGATTTACCCCTCCTTTTAATAGAAATACTCTACCCGTTTCTATAATAATAAAAAAAGAGGCCTAGGAGCCTTATGGGTGGATCCACACAACTACTCAAACCCTAACAAAGGTTCATCTTAGCTCACTTTTGAGGAGGATTAGCATGTCATTGAGGCAATTATGTAGGATTTATGAATGCATCATAATACTCTTATAGTTATGTTTCAATGGTACAAGCATTTCTCTTTGATTAGTCTATCCAGTTGCACAATCCTATCTAGGTTGAATTCTTGTGCATGCCAATGCAGTTCCAATTTCTTTGAAAGCATTTTGGGCCCGCATGCCATGAGCCCTAACCCACATTCTCATATGTATTTTGTATTTAAGAAAGATTGTCTCAAGATCTGAAAGAGAAAGTGTTCATTAAAGTTGGCCTCAAGATCATTAGACAACCTGTTAGGCGTATTAACTTTTCGAACACCTTTTGTTGTGGAATCCTCAAACATATAAAATTTGGAATTGCCCATTTCTATCCAACATCTAATCCTTATATTCTCAAGTGAATTTCCTAACGTGTTAGATCCAAAAGGCGTCATTATCCACTAACAACAGTGAATGGATTCAAGTGACAAAGAAGGGAAACCAGGGTACTGAAAGGGTTTTATTAGTTTTGAGTTGATGATGCCAAAGCCAACCAACCTAATGGTGGGGAAGGACGCTAGTGACTCTATGGATTCTCCCTATCACGGGGGTTGGTGGGGGATTTTCATAAGGCCCAATCTCCTCCTTCGACGTTGGACAAACATGCCACTACTTTACTTGATTATGAACATAGGAGACCTCAGAAGAATATCCTTGATGAATGTGTGACCCACACATTGAAAAATAATATTTTTCCAACTTCATACTCTTACCATGTGTTAAGTGATAAGGATGGCGAGGAGATGGATGTGTACGTTGAATGTTTCCAATGAAATACATGTTATGGGATATAAGGGGTCTCATAGACGTGTCATAGACCTAGTCATGAAGACCATGCTTCATTGATTTTTTATAATAGTTTCATATTAAGATGTGTTGTGTTTGAAGGAAGTTGAAGTTATAGGTTTCATTGTGACTGATACCATACATTATATTTGGCATGGTGTCGTTATTTTTCTCACGAAGAACGAATATGGGCAAGGGGTATCACCACTCTTATCTTGCCTATGTTTGTTTCTTGCATCATTAACTAGAGATGTGACTCATCCAACATAGTTGTGTGTGTACTCCTCAATCTCAATGGGAGGGTTATGGACTTTGCTAACTTGTATGCACCTAATGATGTTAAATCTATGGCCGCATTATGAGATAGGCTAATTGAATTATTCCTATCGGTGTACTAGCTTATGTGTCGAGACTTTAATAATGTGGAGTCCCATGATGACAAATTGGGATTTAATCTGGTTCACGTGTCATAGAGGCATCATATGACCTAGAATGGCCTTTATTTCTACAACACGTTTCAAATAGATGACTACTCATAATTGTGGTTCACATGGTTTGAATTTAGGGATATTAATAAGTGAGTCATGAAATCTTGACAAGGCCATGTCTTCTAAACAAAACATTTTTTCTTTGACTATGAAGACAAGTGACCAACGTGTGAAAATCCTCACAACAGATCTAAGAGCTGATGTATACCTCACAATGAAAGAATTTAGGAATAAGATTAAGAGTGAATAATGCAGTAAAATGAGCAACAGAATAATAATACAGTAGAACTCGGATAGAAGCAAAATAACTTCACACGCGCTAATTCATTAATCACAATGGACAAATAAATAATACAATGCATGAGGATTCGAATGCCAAGGTGGCAATTCGAATTAGCCTTCATGGAGAGATCAAAAGATCACCGGAGTGTCATCGGAGCACAACTAGAAGTCTTCATCATCATCAGTGGAGTCATCAATGCACAAGTAACTGTCAATCATCAGTCAAACTGAGTCGAACTGAGTGTGGTAGGTGTAACTGAGTGTAACTGGCACTAACTGAATGAAGGAGGCTCAGTGGAGGGAGCATGAGGAGCTAACTAGAGTCAAAATGAGCAGTCTAGTCTCACTGGAGGTCTATCGGAGTGATACAGTCAGTTGAGAGTCACTCTATCCTTAAATCAAGGAAAGAACTGAAGATAACTAAAGTACAACTGAATGGTAGGTGAGAGAGGGCGCATGAGATGCATGCAACTGCATGAAGGGCGCACTAAGCACTAGGAGGGCTTAACACTGATCAGTGAGAAGCTCCCGGGGCTAGCTAACTGAGGGCTAAGTGCTGGGACTGATGACTGGGATGCATGCAATTGCATGCAGAATGCATGCAAGACTGAAAATGCAAATAATTAAAATGTTGGTAGGACTAGGATGGAGTATAGGAATATCCTAACACAACAAAAGTGTTGTGGGAGGTGCTCTCTCTGACAAACAATACATTGTGTTTTCCATTTCATAGAGTAAAACCAAAACAAGATTACCCAATTCTAGATACCTCTTCAATGTCTTATATCTTTAGCACCCAACGTGTCTCCAAGTTTTTTTAAGATATGGAACCTGCTAAATTGGCCTCAAGGTTCTTATGGCTGGATAGAGTAGTGGAATGATACAATTGGTCATATTAGGACTTTCCTACGAGGATTTGGCTAACAAATTGTGGTTGTTTGATAATACCACCACAAAATGACCAAGGAAGGCTTCAAAGATTTTTCATGCCTTTTCAAATCATTCCTTTTGATGTTGCAATCCAAACTAATGTGGTCAAACTTCACAAATTTCTAAAGGTGGATGTAATTCATAGGGTCAAAAGCTTAGATTCGGTCTACCCAACTTTATTGGCTCAACACCGGGGATTGAACTAAAAAGTGTTTTTCAAAATGTTGGCTATTACAAAAGCATATGAGAAAATTCATCCTCTCAAAAAAAACTTCAAGAAAGTTTACCAAACCATAGGAAGTCAAGCAAGAGTTTGTCACTCACTACCATGGGATATTTCAACATCAAGATATGTTAGATGCACAAAGTTGGGGTGCATTGACCTTGTATGTAAGAAATTCTCCCTTGAGAAAAAAAATATTGATTGGGAGTTGACCCTCTTAGAGTTGGTGTAAACCTAATGGTGATGGCTAACTACAAATCCTAAGTAGTTGGTGGATTCTCATGTGAAATTTTCAAATCCACTTGAGATTTGCGCTTGGCCTAACCTAGTCATAGTCTACCAAGAAGTTGTTAGGAGAAAATCCCTTGAGACCATCACTACACAGGTTTTATTAAGTTTAAGCCTAAGGCAAGGGGCCTTTAACTAATAACTAATTACCCTATTCAATGTGTCATACAAGATTTTGGTCAAGACCCTAGCCTTGAGTATTTAATATATCCTCCCTCATATTATTCGACCTAATTAGAAAAGTTTCATTTGTGGGCAGTTTATTCTAGACCATGTCCTTGTTGTTTATGAAACTATGGAATGGACTCATTACCTTTGGTTGAAATCCTTGTTTATCAAACTAGAAATACAAAAAAGATTACAACAAAGTGGAATTGTTGTTCATCTTGGCTATGCCACAAGATCTCAAATTTGGCCCCCTTTTTATGTAGATTGTTGAGACCCTTTTGTAGATACCTTAGCATGCCTATATATTAACCAAGACAAGTCTAAGGGAGTTGATATTTTTGGTTGATAAGGGAGGATTCCCCTTAGCTCTGTCATTTTATGTAATTATCATGGAAGCATTGGGTTACCCTCTTCACAGTAGGACCTCATAGGATTTTATTAGGGGTATTCCCCTCCTTGGGTTGAATGTTGACCAAATGGTCAATGAGAATTTCGCAAATGACTTTTCCCTAGGCATTATTTAGGATGAGCAATTAGTAGACAATACTTGGATTGCATCCAAATTTTTAATGAAGCCTCAATTTCTAACATATAGTCTACCAAAACACTTGTTATTAGTTTTGTTGGGAGACCCTTTTAGAGTGGCTTGTTACTAAGGGTTGATCCCAGATTCAACTTAAGAAAATATTTGAGTTTTTAGGATTCCTTTCACCTTTTGGGCTTTGCCAAAGACCTTGTGGGATGTTATGATTTAGTGAATAGTCGAGAAAGTGGAAAAATGGTTTTCTTAGCCCATATATCTAGTGTCCGAATTTCAAATTCTTTTGAAGGTTCTAGATGCTACTCAGGTTTAGTACTTGTTGTCTTGTGTCCATTCTCACGCTGCCCATTTTTAATTGGAGAAGATTCTACACCTAGGCCCCGTGTTCCAACTAGGTTATTAAAGTTATAGATCAAGGACAAGAATACTAGAAGGTCCTCACATGCCACTTTATTTGCAAAGAGTCATGTGGGAAAAAAATGTTGATGGAATCTCAACTTCCAACATTTATTATTATATTTGTCAAAGGTTCATATCCAGGGAACCTTTGTGACTCGTAGCATTTGGAAAGCTTAAGAATCCATTAAGCAACATTTAAGCTAGTACGTAGATTCCTTGTATTCTAACTTGTCTCCCTTAGTTCTCTCTGACGGAAAACTATAACTGGATCTCCCTTTCTGGAAGGGTTTTGTGCAAGATAAGGACCTTTAGGACAACATCTCCCATCACTAGATGCCTTGGGTAACTTTAAAGGATGAATTTCAACTCTTTTGTTCCAATAAGGTTATCACCAAGTGCGAGATTTGATTACAAATGAGTTTTTTATTAAAGTGTATAATGTTAGCCTAGAGGAATGGTGGAATGATTGGAAGTGGAATGGGTCTAAACCCTTCATGAATTATAAAATAGTAAATGGATGTTAGTGGCTCAGTGGAAATAGACTAGAGGACAAACTAAAAAATCTCTGAAGACTTGGTTCTAAGCAATCTATGTGGATGGTTTGACTTCATCCACAATGGAAATATTTTATTGAATCTAAATGTTATTATTGTCTAGTCCTTGACTCTAGGTGACCTTTGTCTTGTCTAACACCTGAAATATTAAGGAGTTCTACATCCTAAATTCCCCTTCTATACGTTAATAGCCAAAATTTTCCCACTTGTTACGTCATCAGCGTCATCACCATTATACATCATTAATGGCATTATAAGAACCATTGTGCCACCTCATTCCATCCATATGACCTAAGGAAGTAATAAAATTCCCAAAATTCGAATGTCAAACATTGAATTCACTAGTTTGGAAGGGGTTGTTTGTTTTCCCTCGAAACCAATGACCTCAGTCACAGGTTTTCCCCCAAAAAGCATTACCTGGTCCCATAAGTGATTTTCAAGAAGAAAGTTGTTATTTCCTCCTTCCCTAATGAAGAAGGGGAAAAAGTGGACACATACCTTGATTTGGTTTAAAATTAGCTACAGATCTAGGTTCCAAAACCCTAATTTATCCACTAAACAAACAGGGAAATGGTTAATGTTCACATGGGATCTAGATCCTTCTGTTGACCACTTTTGTGCCTATAAAAAAGCATGCATTGTCACCATTCCATGCACACAATTTCCATATCACACTCACGTCGTTACTCTACCAAACTTCTCCCTGAACTAGAAGGAGACCATTACCTACTTTCTATTTCACCATTATATTGGAGATCTACTTTGTGACAGTTGGTTGGAGATTAAGAGGTCGTAAAGAAGATGCACAGACCTTCCCTTCGAGAGATATGGAGGCCCCATTTCCTCTACATTGTACCAAGGTGCATAGTTATGTATTTATGTCTTGGTGATCTCTAATGTGCATGGCAATCTGAAGAATGTTCATTAGTTTGTTTAGATTAGTTTTATTGTTCTGGCTTCTAACCTATTGAATCTACTACCAAGGATTGCACAACCCACTGGTAGGTTTTCTTTGCACACGTGAGCGAGAATGTTTAGTATATATTATATAATTGCATGTGTGTGAGAGGGGGGGTGCACGTTTAACTGTGTTATGGTCAATCCCCTCCATCCAGTGCTCTGTCATATGCATTGGGCACTGCATGTGGCGCTGGCTCGGGGGAGGGTAAGAGGGGGGGCAGGGGGTGTGCGGCGCCCTCCCCCTTCCATGAAGCAGATAGCAGAAATGGTTGTTCAGCCATTTATGTTCCCGCGAACACAGCGAGTGCCAAAATATTTTGGGTGTTTTTCGGCTATTTTTGAGAATTTTCTAAAAATAACGGTAATTTAATCCCAATCAAGGGATTGGGGTCTATTCTAATCTATGTTAACGGAGTAGGTGTTGGATGCCGCGGAACACCTATATTGTATTGTGAGTGATTCATAATGAGAATGAGAAAAACAGGAGCTATGGCTCCAAGGTTTGTTGGTTTTTCCCGATCAAGGGTTTCCAAGGTAAATCTCTATGTATTATCTGTGAATGATGTGGTGTAATCTTTGTTTTGCTTTAAAGAATATGTATGATTTGCTTCTCTGCACAGGTTTAAAACTTACATGTGGTATCAGAGCTCGATTATTTGGTTTCAGGGGGATGCCTATGTTGCTGATGGGTTGACGCGGTTGATAGATCTTGGGTGTAATGCCCCGTTTTGACATTTCTACCTGAACTACTATTGTATGTTGTATTTGCTTGATGGTGAGACTTCGTCGGTTTGACGACATTGTGGACATGTGGTTCTATTATTTTGCCGATATATATATGTGTGTGTGTGTGATGTTAGTAATAGGGTACGTAATCATGTTGGATATGTATCATGTGTTAGTTATGTCTCAGATATGCAAGTTAATGAATGATGGGTATGTGGATACCGTTAAGTTATATGTTGAATGAATGAATGTTATACCAGGTGCATGGTGAATATAATGAATTGATTATTGTTGTTATGTTATGATGAAATGTATGTGTACATGTTGATGATTTGTGCACGATATTCTAGATTGTATGTCGAGGACTAACTTACAGGTTAAAATGGATAAGTGATAGCTAGATCCTATGAGGTGGGAGAGCCTCGAGGACATGAATTCCGGAATATAAATGGTATACAAATGATGCATTATTTATTGTCGCATGACTATTATGTTTTTTATTATGATGTATGGGTGGGGTAGGGTTTCAGGATGATGCATTATTTAATCCTCAACCGCCCAGATTGGTTATACGATGACAAACCGAGTACTGGTGCAACACAGTTATTATGTCGAGTAGACATAGTCCCTTGGGGGTGGAGGATTTACCCAGTGTTTATCCCCGAAACCCAGAGTCATGGGAGGGTTGTGCTACGGTGCGCTCCCCAAGGTGTGTGATGATGACTGGTGGTTTCCTGTCGGGGAAGCTTGGTTGATGTAGTCGACACTTCCGCTTACGGGTTCTAGCTGGAGCCGGCCATGGCTTGACACTTCAGGGTAGTCCAACAGAGGAAAGGATAGGATGTGGAAGTTAGTTGTGATTTAGGTAGATGATGTAGGTAGATAGGTGTAGCTTAAAGGCGAGATGAAAACGAGATCTAACTATGTAGGTGGAAAACCCTTGATTGATTATGTGTCGTAACTCAGTAATGTATGAATTGTCGTAACTTAATAAGATGCAGTTAGGTAAAAGACTGTACCTTGCAAACTATGTTAAACATGTGTCAATGAACAATAAATTTTGGGATTATGATTGATGTATGTGATTTAGTACTATTAGTGTACTTACGTGAGGTATGTAACCAGTAGCTACGCTTACATAACTCGCCTACATATTTATAAATTGCGCGAAATATTGCTGAATAATAATGTTAATTATTGTCGATTAATAATTAATTATTGTTGATTCATAAACGAGCTATGGTTAACCTAGGTAGTAACTAATGCAATTAATCAGTAATGCTTGATTGATTGTTATTAAATTTATTTAGTCAAGACTAAGGGTTAAAAATGATAAATGTAATTATCATGTCAATATTAGTTATGTGTTAATAATGTTAATTGATGATAATAAAACTATCATTATCATTAGCAATGGTTGTTAATTAGTTTAATTGCAAACTAGCGTGTAATTAATATGAAACTAGGTGAAGGAGCTGATTAAGCCCTAGTTAATATTAATTAATTAATATAAATGTACATTCATAATGATGTGAGTTATATTGATAGGATTATTATTGATAATTGATCAATTAAATTGGTTTGAATTTATAATTAAAAGGGTAATTAGTATATTAGAAATGTGTTAATAATTAGTTAAATGACTAGGTTGTTATTAATTAATCAATGACAAATAATATTAATTAATTAACTGATATATCACTATCAATTAAATGATTATTACGAATAGTTGGATGTTGAATAAAAAATAATAATGATATATTATTATAATGATTAATTAATAGAAACTGTTGTAAAACATGAGGGTGATAATTACATAAATTAAATTGTAATTATGTCAACTTGAAAAGACAATGGCAGTGGAACCGCATTAATAAATTTAGTTGACTTTTACATATGGTATTAGCATTAAGAATTAAAAAAAAAAGATAATATTTATAATTCATTTTAATTAATGTATTGATAAGTATTGATGAATGTGGTCATGTCTCGAGGAAGGAAAGAAGCAAGGACTGACATATTAGTTGGAATATTTATGGGAATGATAGAGGTATTAATGGAGAGGATAGAGTCGGCAGGAAGAGGGGGGTTAAGTGGAAGGGTGGATTTTGTTGGAAGGACTTTTCTTTTGGATGTTTGGATTTTGAGGAGAACTGAGAAAATTGTAGAGCATAAGAGAAGGCGTTTTGTTGTAGAAATTTCACTAAGGGAGAAACTGTGGTTGGCTTGTACTCGGTTTGGGCTCGGGGGTTCAAAGAGATACCTTTGGAGCTGGGTGGTCGGCGAGACCTCGCTAGTTGGCAGGGTGGCATACTTGTCTGGTCGGTTGAGTTTCAAGGGTTTGGGAAGATTTTGGTTGCAGGGCTACAATAGGACATACAACAAGTAGGGAAATAAAAGGGAGCAGCAACAAAGGGGGATCTACTAGCTATTTACAGGTATAATGATCATTTCTACCCTTGTCATATTTTATTTCAAGTTATGGAAACAAAAATTATATGATGTTACACTTGCACAAACAGAAATGGTTAGAAGCAGATAAAACAGTAAATACATATATAGAAACTTGTAGGTGTAAATATGTTACACTACACAGGCATGAAAATCCAAATTAAAACATAAGTTAGAAAATCAAAACGGAGACTTGAAACAGTGTGAAAACGAATAAACATGGATTTATTTATAAATTTAGTAAAATTAGGACATGGGTCCTACACATGGCATCAGAGCCATGGTTCCAAATCTGGAACCAGAGGGCTCACCGCAGTGAAAAGACAAAAATAATGGGGATTTACCCTGTCGTAAACTATTTGCTAGTTAGCACGAAAATTTCCAAAACGTTGACCGAAAAAATTCTTAAGGGTAAAAGTGGAAAATGGGTGCCGAGCAACTTCCTGTCAGGAGTCTTGGACTGGTTTTTACACCTGTAAAAAAAAAAAAAAAAAAAAACATTAGAGTTAAATTGCATATATATTTATTTATATACATATGCTTATATAAACAAAGAAATAAGGTGATATATGAACCAAGTTTTATTTAAGTGGGATTATTAATTTTTTATATAAAAGAAAATAAAAAGGGGTTGTTTATATATATATTATGCATATATATATAAATGAACCTTATAATATATATATATATATATATGAAATTTTTTAAAAAAATTACATTACCACAAACAAAACAAAATTTTATTTCGTAGTCAAAATATAGTTATAAAAAAATAATTTAATTTAATTTAAACAAATTTAAATTTAATTCAGGTTTTGAATTTAAATTTTGAAATTGCAAAAAAAAAGAAGCAAATATGTATATTTTTATGCATATATAAACTTTAAATATATATATATATATATATATATATGTTGAACTATATTGAAAAATAAAATTTATTGTAATGTAATAAACAAAACAAAAAATTAACATTACCCAAAATAAAACAAAGAAAAAAAATTGCGTTAAATTTTTTTGTTTGGCATGGCCATGAGCCGGCCTGGGTGCAGCCCAACAGCCATGAGCTGGCCTAGGCACAGCCCTGCGCGGCCATGGACCGGGCTGGGCGCGGCCCGACAGCCATGAGTCGGCCTGGGCGCAACCCGGCGGCCATGGGCCAACTTGGGCACGACCCTGTGGTGGCTATGAGCCAGCCAGGGCGTAGCCCTGCGGTGGCCATGGGCCAGCCTGGGAGTGGTCTTGTGGTGGCCATGAGCCAGCCCAGCGCAGCACTGCGTTGCGGCCCAGGGCGGCCCGACCAGCGCCGCCTGGGCGCAACCCAGCCAAGCAGCCTGTGCTACGGCCGAGGGCATGCAGCCGGCTAGCGGGAAGGCCCGACCAGCTCGAGTAGAGGAAGCGAGGGTGCCAGCTGAGCTACGGCCACTCCACTCCCTGCATGAAAAAAAATATGTATAATGTATAAAAAAAATATAATAACAACTATTAACACATAAAACAAAAAAAAATCAAATACAAAAAAAATCTATTTAAAAAAAAAATTATGAAACTGAGAAATAGGAGAGCAGCCATACCTGCCAGCCAAGCTTGCAACGATGGAGCGAAGCTCTCACTAGCTATGGCAGCCTGGGAAGGGCTCCTCCTTGGAGTAGAGCTCAAGGTAAGGAGAAGAATTCCTTGCCAAGTTCGGAGCAGAGCGCTCAGTAAAATGAACTAGAAAAATGAGACGGGTAGGGGGTTTGACCTTATAAATAGAATTATATATATATATATATATATATATATATATATATATATATATATATATATATATATATATATATATATATATATATTGTATTCGCATGGCAATGGGATGCTTGGAGGAGGACGCGTGGTTCCTCATGCAAGGCTACCGCATAGCTTCTAGGGTTTGACTACGTAAGCGGATAGTTAGGGTTTTTTTTAATTTTAATTTTTTTTATTCTTTATTTTATCCTTTATTTATTTTAATTATTTTCATCATTTATTATAATTCTATTTAAAATATATATACATACAATTTTATTATTTTCTTTTATCGTGCAATTAACACAAAAAAAATATAATAAAAAAAAATATAAAATTTTTAAATAAATTTTTATTTATTTATATATATATATACATTATGTTAATGGTTGCAATTAACACAAAAAAAATGTAATAAAAAGAAATATAAAATTTTTAAATAAATTTTTATTTATTTATATATATACATTATGTTAATGGTTAAATTCATATATATTAAATTTGTTATGCCAAATAATGTTTTAAATATATGATGATGGAAATTAAATTGTATATGTTAATTTAAACATCATAATTTGATTATTTAAGGTGATATAAGGTGATATAACTATGAGGTTTAAATTATTTTTATATTATCTAATTTAATTATTTAAATGGATTATATAAATTGATTATTTATGTAAATAAATAATTTACATGTTAGGTGGATTAAGATACATAAACTTACATAGAATTATTGCAGTAGATTTAGTATTGGGTGGCCTCAAGATGGCCTGATCGAAACGCACAAAACTATAGCCCTTCTGTAAAAACGCTCGTAAAAAAAAAACGTCAGACGTACCTTTTGAACTAGCAGTTGGGTTTAATAGTAAAATAGTCATGATGTTGTCATATGCTAATTATCATATTATGCCATGTTACAGGGATAAACATGGTAAGTACGCGAGCAGGTCGGGGGCGAGGTCAGGTGACGGCATTACCTAAGCCGAATGTGCCAGCACCATCGCCAGAGACCATCGTTATACGATACCGAGACCTCCCCATCAGGATATCACCAGGGAGCTTCAGAAGATAAGGCTTCCAGAGTTTTCAGGGGGTCGAGTAGGGATACGAGCTAATCTTGGTTGGAAGAGATGACAAGGTGCTTAACCTCACATGAGTACACTTCCACGTCCAAGTCTAAGATCGCCATATTTCAGCTAAAGGGGGTCTCATTGAATTGGTGGGGGAACCAAGAAAGGCAGTTACACCTTACACCAGACACGGTTCCATGGGAACTATTTGTGTAAAAGTTCAAAGGGAAGTACTTACCCGCATCCTACAGAAGAACAAGTAGGGGCTCTTCATGCCTTGGTACAAAGGCATCTATCCGTGGAGGATTATGAAGAAAGGTTCATGGAATTAGTCAAGTATGTTCCCTACTTGGACAGCGGCGAATGCCAGGTTGAGCACTTCGTGTATGGGCTCAATACCAAGATCAGGGATCAAGTACGGATGTGGAAACCTACTTCGCTTGTGGAAGCGTTTGATTGCGCTCGTTACATGGAGGAGATGTTGGGTGCAAACCCCATCATTCAACTCTCACCAATCAGGGTTTGTGGGGAAGGCCCCTTAAAGCTACCCTCGGGGAGGGTATGCGAGGCCACCTCCCTACGAAAATAGGTACACGCCAAGGGTTGCAGAGGTAGACAGGTTAGTGGCAACTAGGGCAATGCCCCAGTCAGCCACAGGAACTCACCAGGGTGTGAGGAATTTTAGAGGATCAGTTGGCAGGGGAAGTGGTCCTAGGGGGAGGAAGCCCTCTCATAGGTCTGAACAGGTTATCTCACCCACTCCATTACAGGTTGCTTGTTGGGGATGTGGAGGTCCACATTACCAGTGTGACTGTCCCGAATTACGATCTGGTACAATGCATCGAGAAGGAAAGGATCCAATGGGGAGTGGGGGTAGTAGGCATCAGATCTCGACAGCAGTAAACAACCATCAGGATGAGCACCAATCCACTATGGTGGAATCATCAGGTACGGTCAATAATGTTAAGCTTAGAATATTGTTTGATCTTGGTGCTACAGATAGTTTTATTTCACCATATGCATTGGACAAATGTGGGTTGGCAGTCTACGAGCATGACGATTTCAACTTAGTTGAAATGGCTTCTCAGGGTGTGTGTTACACAAGTCAAGGTGTACATCACCACCCTCGGCAGTTATGATCTCATCATAGGTATGAACTGGCTTGAGGTACATCGAGCTTTCTTGGACTGTTATGGAAAGAAAGTTCTTTGCGTTGATGACAAAGGAGAGGCCATTAAGATCCAGGGTGTCAAACGGAAGGTGTCCTTACGTTTCATATCCACGATGAACGTAAAGTGATGTATACGACAGGGATGTTAGTTGTACATTGTTGAAGCGGTAAACAATGAGAAGGGACCCTCCTTTGATGAGTACCCAGTGTTAGCCAAATTCAGTGACATCTTTCCAAAGGAATTGCCTGGATTACCTCCTAAGAGGGAACTTGATTTTACCATTCAAGTAAAACCCGGTGCAGAGCCAACATCAAAGACACCATACAGGATGATGACCCCAGAACTTTGTGAGTTGCAAATGCATTTGAAGGAACTGCTAGACCTAGTGTTCATCAGACCAAGTATTTCACCATGGGGTGCACTAGTAATCTTTGTGAAGAAGACGGATGGTTCCTTGCGTCTTTGCATCGATTACCGATATTTGAACAGAGCCATAGTGAAGAATAGGTACCCAATACCTCGAATTGATGACCTCTTTGATCAAATGAAAGGGGCGTCAGTCTTCTCAAAGATCGACTTGCGATCATGTTACCACCAACTACGAATTATGGACGATGACATACGTAAGACTACTTTTCAAACAAGGTTCGAGCACTATGAGTTTGTAGTGGTACCCTTTGGTTTGACCAATGCCCCAGCTATATTCATGAGCCTCATGAATAACATGTTTTGAAAATACTTAGACCGATTTGTGCAAGTCTTCTTGGATGACATCCTTAACTACTCTAGGAATGAAAGGGAGCAAGAGGAACACTTGCGAATAGTGTTGTCATGCTTAAGAGAGCACAAGTTGTACGGTAAGTTGTCCAAATGCTCGTTCTATCAGAAGGAGATCCATTATCTAGGGCATATAATTTTCGGTGAAGGAATTTTAGTGGACCCTGAGAAGGTAAATGCCATAATGGATTGGCCCATGCTAAGGAATGCACATGAAGTGAGAAGCTTCATGGGGTTAGCTGGGTATTATAGAAGGTTTGTTGAGGGTTTCTCAAAAATCACAAAACCCATAACTACCCTGCAGCGTAAAGGCATCAGGTATGAATGGACGGATGAATGCGATGTCGCATTTGCCGAGCTGAAAATAGTATTGACGAGTGCACCGATTCTACGAGTGCCAGATATGGAGAAAGAATTCATAGTTTGCACAGATGCCTCAAGGAAAGGTTTAGGTGCAGTGTTGATGCAGGAAGGTGGGGTAATAGCTTATGCATCGAGAAAGTCAAAAACACATGAAGAGAATTACCCTACCCATGACCTAGAGTTGGTTGCGGTGATGTTAGCTTTGAATCTTTGGAGACATTACCTAGTTGGACGAATCTTTGAGCTCAAGTCTGATCACCAAAGCTTGAGGTATATCTTCACTCAGAGAGACCTAAATGCTAGGCAAAGGCGATGGAGTGAATTCATGAGTGAGTATTATTTTTGGATTTCATACATCAAAGGGGAGGAGAATGTGGTAGTCGATGCCTTAAGCATAAAACCAAGACTTTTCTTTCTTATACCTTTGAAGGTATATCTGAGGGAAAGAGTATTAGGACAACTAATCGGGGATAGTTGGTACCTAAAGGTCACGTCGGTACTCCATAGTGGGAAACTGGTGGGACCTAAGTTTGAAGGCTATGAGTTGGAAGCTGATGGTTTGTTATGGTCTCAAGGGAGGATGTATATTCCTGAGGAAGGAGATATTAGAGAGACTATCCTTAAGGAAGCCCACAGAGCAGTGTATTGCGCACACCCAGGTGTAAAAAAGACGTATTTAGACATGAATCAACTCTTCTTTTGGGCAAGGATGAAAAGTGACATGGTCAAATTCGTCGCTAGGTTCCTTGAGTGTCAGCGGGTAAAAGCTGATCATCACCACCCGACAGGACTATTACAGCCACATGACATTCCTATGTCGAAGTGGGAGGTTATCTCCATGGACTTCGTGGTGGGATTTCCTCTTACCTCTCATAGGCATGACGCCATTATGGTCATCGTTGACAAACTGACCAAAACTGCTCACTTCATTCCAGTTAAGGAGACTTATGATGTCACAGATGTCACTTGTGTGTTCATAAATGAAGTAGTACGTCTCCATGGGTTTCCCAAGAAGATTATCTCGGACAGAGATTCCAGGTTTACGTCCAGGTTTTGGACAAGTTTGAAGTCGGCGTTGGGTACTCAGTTGAACCTAAGCACCGCATACCATCCAGAGACAGATGGGAAAACAGAAAGGGTGAATCAAGTGATGGAGGACATGCTTAGGATGTATGTCATGGATCAACAGACTCATTGGGAAAAGTACTTACCTTTGGTAGAGTTTGCTTACAAAATAATTACCATAGCTCAATTGGGATGCCTCCATATGAAGAATTATATGGAAGGCCATGCAGAACGCCATTGATTTGGGAAAGGTTAGAGGATCGAGTAATTATAGGGCCTGAGTTGATTCAGGAGATGGAAGAACAAGTTATTCAGATTAGACAGCGGTTAAAGGAAGCTCAGGATAGACAGAAGAGCTATGACGATGCGTATAGTGTTGATCGAAACTATAAGGTTGGGGATGCAGTGTTCGTCTGCATCAGACCTAGCAAAAGTACCCTCCAGTTTGGGAAAGGGACAAAGTTGTCGCCACGATTCATAGGACCCTTTGAAATTTTAGAGAAGGTTGGACCGTTGCGTATCGTCTTGCGCTGCCACCCCCATTTGCACAAAATGCATAATGTTTTTCATGTATCTGTTTTACGACATTATGTAGCTGATAAGTCTCATAAAATAAATTGGAAGGAACTGCAGGTTTCGGACGAGGGGACCATCAGGGTCAAACCGTTACGTATATTGGACCGCAGGGTTAGATAGTTCAAGCATCGTTTGGTGGACCAGGCTAAGGTCCAGTGGGACCGGTATAGCCCAGGTTCTGCTACCTGGGAGGACGCAGAGACTATGCGTCGTGATTATCCCACACTATTTTGACCATAACTTTGGGACGAAGTTTCCTAAAGGGTGGGTGTATGTAACACCCCGTTTTGACATTTCTACCTAAACTACTATTATATGTTGTATTTGCTTGATAGTGAGACTTTGTCGGTTTGACGACACTTTGGACACGTGGTTCTATTATTTTGCCGATATATGTGTGTGTGTGTGTGTGTGTGTGATGTTAGTAATAGGGTACGTAGTCATGTTGGATATGTATCATGTGTTAGTTATGTCTCAGATATGCACGTTAATGAATGATGGGTACGTGGATACCATTAAGTTATATGTTGAATGAATGAATGTTATACCAGGTTCATGATGAATATAATGAATTGATTATTGTTGTTATGTTATGATGAAATGTATGTCTACATGTTGATGATTTGTGCACGATATTCTAGATTGTATGTCGAGGACTAACTTACAGGTTAAAATGGCTAAGTGATAGTTGGATCCTACGAGGTGGGAGAGCCTCAGGGACATGAATTCTGGAAGATAAATGGTATGCAAGTGATGCATTATTTATTTTCGCATGATTATTATGTTTTTTATTATGATGTATGGGTGGGGTAGGGTTTCAGGAAACTCAACCGCCCATATTGGTTATATGATGACAAACCGAGTACTGGTGCAACGCAGTTATTATGTCGGGTAGACATAGTCCCTTGTTCCATTAGGGGGGTGGAGGATTTACCCACCGTTTATCCCCGAAACCCAGAGTCATGGGAGGGTTGTGCTACGGAGCGCTCCCCAAGGTGTGTGATGATGACTGGTGGTTGCCTACTGGGGAAGCTTGGTCGATGTAGTCGACACTTCCGCTTACGGGTTCTAGCTAGAGTCGGTCATGGATTGACACTTCAGGGTAGTCCAACAGAGGAAAGAATAGGATGTGGAAATTAGTTGTGATTTAGGTAGATAATGTAGGTAGATAGGTGTAGCCTGAAGGTGGGATGAAAACGAGATCTAACTGTGTAGATGGAAAACCCTTGATTGATTATGTGTCGTAACTCAATAATGTATGAATTGTCGTAACTTAATAAGATGCAGTTAGGTAAAAGATTGTACCTTGCAAACTATGTTAAACATGTGTCAGTGAACAATAAATTTCGGGATTATGATTGATGTATGTGATTTAGTACTATTAGTGTTCTTACGCGAGGTATGTAAGCAGTAGCTACACTTACATAACTCGCCTACATATTTATAAATTGTGTGAAATATTGTTGAATAATAATGTTAATTATTGTCGATTAATAACGAATTATTGTTGATTAATAAACGAGTTATGGTTAACCTAGGTAGTAACTAATGCAATTAATTAATAATGCTTGATTGATTGTTATTAAATTTATTTAGTCAAGACTAAGGGTTAAAAATGATAAATGTAATTATCATGCCAATTAGGTCAAAATTAATTATGTGTTAATAATGTTAATTGATGATAATAAAACTATCATTATTGTTAGCAATGGTTGTTAATTAGTTTAATTATAAGCTATGGTGTAATTAATATGAAATTAGGTGAAGGAGTTGATTAAGTCCTAGTTAATATTAATTAATTAATATAAATGTACATTCATAATGATGTGAGTTATATTGATAGGATTATTATTGATAATTGATCAATTAAATTGGTTTGAATTTATAATTAAAAGGGTAATTAACATATTAGAAGTGTGTTAATCATTAGTTAAACAACTAGGTTGTTATTAATTAATCAATGACAATTAGTATTAATTAATTAACCGATAGATCATTATCAATTAAATGATTATTACGAATAGTTGGATGTTGAACAAAAAAAATAATGATATATTTTTATAATGATTAATTAATAGAAACCGTTGTAAAACATGAGGGTGATAATTACATAAATTAAATTGTAATTATGTCAACTTGGAAAGACAATGGCAGTGAAACCGCATTAATAAATTTAGTTGACTTTTATATATGGTATTAGCATTAAGAATTAAAAAAAAGATAATATTTATGATGCATTGGTAAATTAATTAATTAATGTATTGATAAGTATTAATGAATGTGGTCATGTCTCGAGGAAGGAAAGAAACGAGGACTGGCATATTAGTTGGAATATTTATGGGAAGGATAGGGGTATTAATGGAGAGGATCGAGTCAGCAGGAAGAGGGGGGTTAAGTGGAAGGATGGATTTTGGAGGAAGGACTTTTCTTTTGGATGTTTGGACTTTGAGGAGAACTGAGAAAATTGCAGAGCATAAGAGAATGAGTTTGGTTGGAGAAATTTCACTAAGGGAGAAACTGTGGTTCGCTTGTACTCGGTTTGGGTTCAGGGGTCCAAAGGGGTACCTTTGGAGCTGGGTGGTCGGCGAGACCTCGCCAGTTGGCAAGGTGGCATACTTGTCTGGTCAGTTGAGTTTCAAGGGTTTGGGAAGATTTTGGTTGCAAGGCTACAGCAGGACATACAACAAGCAGGGCAACAAAAGGGAGCAACAACAAAGGGGGATCTACTAGCTATTTACAGGTACTTACCCTACGGGTATAATGATCATTTATACCCTTGTCATATTTTATTTCAAGTTATGGAAACAAAAATTATATGTTGTTACACCTGCACAAACAGAAATGGTTAGAAGTAGATAAAACAGTAAATACATATATAGAAACCTGTAGGTGTAAATATGTTACACTACACAGGCATGACAATCCAAATTAAAACATAAGTTAGAAAATCAAAACGGAGACTTGAAACAGTGTGAAAACGAATAAACATGGATTTATTTATAAATTTAGTAAAATTATGACATGGGTCCTACATTGGATCTGTGATAAACCTGGGTTCAGCAGGAGCTTTGTAGCTTTGATTTTTGCATTGAAAGAGAATGGTGAGCAGTTCAAGAATTGAGATCGAGAAATTTAACGGCCAGAACTTTGAGCTATGGAAACTCAAAATGGAGGATCTTCTTATAGATTGGGAACAGTGGATTGTTGTGGATCCAGATACACAATCCACTGGAACATCAAAAGAAGATTGAGAGAAATTAGATAGAAGGGCGAGGAGTACAATTTGACTATGCTTATTAGACTCTATGTTGTTGAACGTATCTGGAGAAGATACTGCGGTAAAGCTTTGGGCGAAACTAGGGAGTTTGTATCAATCAAAATCCCTTGTAAACAAGTTGTTACTGCAAAAGAACTGTATCACCTCAAAATGGATGATGATGACACAGTGACAGACCATCTGAATGTCTACAATACTATGGTAATTCAAATAAACTCTATTGGCATTAAAATGGATGAAGAAGATAAATGTATTATATTATTGTGTTCTTTGCCAGATTCTTGGGACAACCTAATTGTAGCAATAGGGAGTGTTAATCAAATGACTATAAAATTTGATGAAATAGTATCATCCCTGCTATCAGAAGAGATGAGGTGGAAATCCATGGATACTCATAGCATGGATGCCTTGTCCGTGAGAGGTTTCCCCCGGGAGAGAAACAAAAATAAGGGATCTGGGGGGGATCTAAATCTAAGGGTAGATCTAAATCCCTAGGAAAATTTATAAGGAAGTGTTGGAAATCCGGTAAAGTTGAGCACTATAAAAAGTATTGTAGATCTAAGAATGTTGAGAAAGGAAAGGGATCTGAGGATACCTCTACCACAAAGGCAAAGAATTCCTCAGAAGAAGGAGGGGATGTGTACCTAGCTTCCATTGGTAATCATTTAGAACGTGATATATGGTTGATTGACTTAGTTGTGTCATGTCATATGACCCCTCATAGGGAGTGGCTCTATAAATATGAAAAGTACAATGGAGGCAAATTATGTGTTCTTGGGAGATGATTCACCAACCAATATCATTGGGCATGGTAGAGTCAAGTTGAAACTCAAGGATGGAAGGATTAGAACTCTCCCTGGAGTACTACACATTCCAAATCTAGCGAGAAACTTGATATCTGTTGGAAAGATGGATATTGTAGGTGTAAAGACTGTGTGTGGAGATGGTGGTTGCAAAATGGATTGAGGATCATTGGTATTGATGAGGGGATTTCAATATGGAAGTCTGTACAAACTATTAGGAAGAACCACCATGGGTGAATGTAACATTTTGTTGTGCCTGAGGGGGGAGATATAGAAGACATAACCCTGACTGCATCAAGAGGAAAGACAATGCAATGGTATCAAATATTGGGGCATATCGGATAAAAGGGCCTTCGAGCATTACAAGGTAAAGGTATGGTTGAAGGTATGACTGATTGCACTCTATATTTTGATTTCTGTGAACATTGCATATATGGAAAACATAATCGAGTAATATTTGCATCTGGTGCTACAAGAACAAAGGGAATTTAAGAGTTAATACATAGTGATGTGTTTGGACATGTGTATGTTCCATCACTAGGTAGATCTATGTATTATGTTTCATTTATAGATGATTTCTCAAGGAACACATGGATTTATTTCCTTCGAAAGAAATCTGAAGTATTTGTTAAGTTTAAATAATATAAGGCTCTTATAGAGAATCAGACAGAAAAGAAAATAAAGGTGTTGAGGACAAATAATGGTGGAGAGTTCTACGGGAATGAATTCGAGGAATTCGGTAAGAAGTGAGGTATAGCAAGGCATAAGAATACTCCATACACACCTCAACATAATGGAGTTGCTGAAAGGATGAATAGGACATTGATGGAAAAGGCAAGAAGCGTGCTAAGCAGTGTCGAGATAGGACAAGAATTTTGGGAAGAGGTAGTGGAGACAACATGTTACTTGGTAAATCAATCGCCCACATTAGGATTGGTTGAAAAAACTCCACAAGAGGTATGGACTGGTAAGAAACCCTCTATTAAGCATTTGAATGTTTTTGGCTATGATGCTTATGTACATGTTCCAAATGAGAAAAGGAGCAAGTTGGATAACAAAGATGGAAAATGTATCTTTATTGGCTATAAAGATGGTATGAAAGGTTTTAAGCTTTGGAATCCCGAAACTAAGAAGATTGTTTATAGTTGAGATGTTGTGTTTAGAGAGGTCAAAGAAGTTCCCAGATAGGAAGTAACTCCTATGGAAAAGGAACCAAAGGAAATAAGAGTTCGAGTTGGAATATGAAGAAGCTAACTCAACAGAAGAAGCTGAATCGAAAGAAGAAGAAGAAGAACCTCATACCCCAGTTTTGGGATCATCTCGAGAAAGAAGGCAACCAGAAAGGTATTCCCCTCGGTCTAATTTTGCTTTATCTATTACTGATGATGATCCTATAAATGTGAAGGAAGCTATTTATTAAGAGGATAGGGATCTCTGGAAGAAGGCTATGGTTGAAAAAATGGATGCTTTGGAAAAAAATGAAGCTTGGGATCTAATGAGTTCCTAGCTGGAAGAAAATTCGTTGGCAGCAAATGGCTGTTTAAAAAGAAGATGAATGCAGAAGGTAAAGTTGAGAAATACAAATCCCGCTTGGTAGCAAAGGAATATTCTCAGGTAGAGGGAATTGATTTTGGTGAAATATTTTCTCCTATTTCAAAATTAACTTCTATTAGATTCCTTCTTGGAATTGTTGTTGCTTTTGATCTTGAAGTAGAGCAGATGGATGTGAAGACAACGTTCCTACATGGGGACTTAGAAGAAGAAATATACATGAAGCAACCTGAAGGATTTACTGTAAAGGGTAAAAATGAGTTGGTTTGCAAGTTGAAGAATTCCCTTCATGGTCTAAAACAATCTCCAAGGATGTGGTTCCAGAAGTTTGACACATACATATTGGGACTGGGATTTGTGAAAAGCAAAGTTGATCACTGTGTCTACTGCAAATAGGTTGGAGAACATTTTGTTTATGTAGTGTTGTATGTCGATGACATGTTGTTGGTTGGAAATAGCATGAATATTATTAAGGAGGTGAAAATGCAATTATCCTCCAAGTTCGACATGAAGGATATCGGTGCTTCTAATTTCATCTTGGGGATGGAGATCAAGAGAAACCATGTAGAAAGGAAACTCTAGATAAACCAAAGAAAACATGTGGAAACAATATTACATGGATTTAATATGCAGGAATGTAAAGGAGTAAAAGTTCTTATTCCTATAGGTGTAAGATTATCTTCAGAAGAGTGTCCTGAGACAAATGAAGAAAAAGAAGACATGTCTGATGTTCCTTATGCTAGTGCAGTTGGAAGTTTGATGTATGTCATGGTATGCACTAGACTAGACATTACCCATGCAGTGGTAGTTTTGAGCAGGTATATGTCAAAACCAGGAAAGGAACATTGGACAACTGTGAAGATGGTGTTTAGGTATTTGCGTGGAACAACAGATAGTGCAATCCATTACCAAGGAAGAACTGAAGAGGAGAGAGTGATGAATGTACATAGCTTTGCTGATGTTGACTGGGCTAGAGATATGGATCGTAGAAGATCTACAAGTGGGTATGTATTTAACCTATTTGGAGGTGTTATCAGTTGGATGAGTAAGAGATAGGTTGTAGTGGCACTATCACCTACAAAATATCAATACATGGAAGCCACTCATGCAAGTAAATAGGTTGTATGGTTGTAGAGATTGTGTTTGGACATTGGGTTTGAACAACAAGTTGTAAGGTTAGATTGTGACAGTCAAGGTGCAATATTCCTGGCAAAGAACCCTGCATATCACTCAAGAACGAAGCATATTGATGTGCAATTTCACTTTGTAAGAGAAATGGTTGAAAGAAAGAAGGTGTTATTGGAGAAAGTCAACACTTTGAAGAACGTTGCAGATTCATTGACAAAATTTGTGAGCACTGAGAAGTTCTCTTGGTATAAAGGAGCAATGGGAATTCGTGCCCTAGATTGTTGATCCAATAAAATATTGTACCCCTGTATGCAAAGAAAAAAACAAGTGGGAGAATGTTGAGTATATGTTATATTCTTTGCATGTGTGTGGGGGGGGTGCGCGTTTGACCGCGCAGTGGTCAATCTCGGTTAAGGGGTTGGGGTCTATTTTCTAATTTGGGTGAATGGATTACGGTATTGGATGCTATGGAATACCTATATTGTATTGTGAATCATTCATAATGAGAATGACAAAAATAGGAACTATGGATCCAAGGTTTGCTGGTTTTTCCCAGTCAAGAGTTTCCATGGTAAATCTTTGTGTATTATGTGTGAATGTTGATGTAATATGTGTTTTGCTTAAAAGAATATGTATGCTTTGCTTCTTTCCATAGGTTTAAAACTTACAAAGAAATCACTTGCAATAGATTTTGGTGACCATACTGGGGATGGATCCAATCCACCCTTGGTTGTGTTAGACCTTCATTTTTACTCGTCACGTTGAGTGTTTTTTGCTTGTATATAGCTGTGTTTGTGTATTATGTGAAATTGTTGAGTCGTAAGTAGGTTCCATGGTTGAAAACCACATCTGTTAGGTCATGGTTGAAAGTCATTTCATCATTTTTAGCACTTTTGGGGCTAGCTCGTAGGTTTTTGGCTAAATCCTGCAACTTAGGTCACATCGTTTCCTTGAAAATCTATGACCTGTTTCGAAGCCCTGATTGTTGTGCATTTTGCAACCGATTCCGCTTTCATCTTTGTCCAGTTTGGTACAGTTTTCTATTTTGGGTCTATTTTCAATGTCATTTCTACTTTTTCTAGCCTGATTGCTTGATGTAGTGGCTAATTACTTCTCCTTTTAGACGTTGTAGGAAAATAAGAGATTGAAAGGTCCTAATACTTGCCACCTTTAGAGTTCTATTTTGTGGTTTGTTTTTAGCTACATTTTTCTTCTTCTTTCAATAAGATTGATCTCTGGATCTAGTTTGAGTAGTTGATTGTTTGGATTTGTTTAAAGCACCTTGATTGTTGGTTAAGAGCCTCTTATATTTTCCTTATGGATCCATGCTTTGATTATCTATCTTGTTTGCACGCTTGCTTGGAATTGTGAGTGGCTTGATTGTGATCAACCGCTTATTATAGTATATCATAGATTTATTTCAAGAAAAAATCAATTTAGTTCAGTATTAAAATTGTTTTATTTCTTTTTTCATCATTATACAAGCTGTTAACACTGAAATTGTCCTCAGTTTTTATGTGTTTTTCTTAAATGTTTGTTCTTTATTTCCCTTTCATTTCTTAAATTTTAAATAATTTTGATTGTCTTTTTAATTTGTTATGTTATAGTTTTTGTCTTAATTGATTTTATCCTTAGTGGCTTATTTCATGTTATATTTCATTTAAAAGTTTTCAAAATGCTTACTTAAGACTATTCTATTGCTATATCCAAAGTTTAACTTTTATTTTCGAGTTTGTATGTCAAATTTGTATGTTGAGATATTCCCGCAACGCAAGGTCCAAATCCTATATTCTAGCGTGCTGCAGGAATCCGAGAATTATGAAGGTTCGTGGTTCGTTGATGATAGAACATGGCCATTGCATGATGAGGATAAAGAACTTCCAGACACCTATCCGTTCCATTATGGCACATGATGAGCAAGAAAAGAAGCTTCCAACGAAGGAAGAAATGCATAGTGGTGTTTTTTAGGAAGGGAGATCGGCCCTAATTACTCCTGCTATTACGAGGTGATGGAAGCGAATTTTGGAAAAACAAAAGATGTTTTTTTCCACAAAAGACTCGTTCAAAAAAAACCTCTCCCAATTTTGCAACATCTATCATCGTTTGAAAGATTCGAATTCATCTTTTTGGCCTATTTTTCAGGGTTTAAAAGATTTAATAATTTACTGTTTTACTCACAAATTTTCGACACGTCTTCCGATCAATTGGAGAGGAATTTTTAAAAACCAAGAGAGGTTTTTGTTCTTCATGGACTCATTTAAAAAAACCTCTCTCAGTTTTCTAACAGGTGTTGTTAATCAAGAGATATGGAGGCATCTTTGAGACCCATTTTTTCAGAAATTTGCCAAGTTTCCCAAAAATTCGATTTGTTATTTTTGGTTAATCAGTCTTTAAAGATTCAAAGTTAGTTTGTATAGCTACAAAATGTAACTACTGAGTAAAGGAGTGGTTATAGAACTAACTTAGTTTGTAATTATAAAAGAAATAAGAAGATACATGGGAAAGGTTCGATTTTTGTTTCAAGGAAACTATATTGAAACTAGAGCTTTTGGATATGCATTACAGATTGATACAAGCTACTCTATGTAAGTTTTTGAGGACTAAGATAGATTTATATACATATAAGCCATTCTATCTTATTTATTGCTTTTGTTTCTGATCAGTTGGATCACTCAGCTATTGACTTCATTCCTTATTTAATGTTTTTATTCATGTGAATGCTTAGTCGTTGTGAACAAAACCAATGTATGCTTATGAATGTGATGGTTTATATTTGTTCTTTTAAACTTTTAATATTTCAGTTCTTTCATTGTTACATGATACAGAATCTGTGTTAGTTTGATTTTGATGTTGATTATTACCTTGAAATGAAACCCTCAAACCAATAAAATACAAAAACAAAACCCTATTTTATGTTCATTATGTTGAGATTTTCGAGATTGTACTAGCTTGCCCTTCTGTAGTCTAGGGACAATTTCTAGCACAAACACAAGCATTTACATTTCCTTGTCATTTACGTTTGCTACTTGTACACACCACTTATGCACACACTCTCACGCCTTAACTCAAAACATCACTTGGTTCATGAACTCAAGTGGAGCATAAAATCAACCCTAATCTAAACACATTAAATTCCCTCACTTGAGAGCCAAAAGAATTGTGTAGCTAGGTTAGGACTTTGGGGATAGGTATCCAAACAATTCTCCCTAGTCACTATACACGTGATACATAATGATTGGCCATTTAGGGAACCAAAATCATCTTCTATTGGAGATGGTCACAACTAGTTTGTTAGCAAACCCATCCTTTCAGGGTGATACGTGACAAGAATGGAACTGGAGTGCTGATTGGGGCACCTTTCCCTTTCAAATACCGAATATCATATGGATCATTGCCTTCAAGCTAAAGATTCAAGATACTTGTCGGACATGTTTGAGATTGAGGTATCTTAGTGACCATTATATTAGGAATATTACCCATAGGTGACCCTTGTGGGTGGGAGGGTGTTTGGAGCAGATAGTAGCAAGCATTAACTTTCTCTATAACTGTTCCTTTTTATCTTCACCCACTGGCTTGGTAGGAATTGGGACCCCTATATGATTTCAATGTTTGGAAGACCCTTGTTTTTCTTTCTACTTTTTTTTGTGATGGACTTGAGACCTGCATTGCATGGAAAATATTTGAGGAAGATTTCTTTTATTAAATTTGCTTGTTGTAGTTCACCTTATAGGGGTAGTGTGCCTTTTCTCTTTATGAGGTGTTTGTTTCATTTTTCTACTCTTTGACTAGATTAGATCACTTGTTGTATCCACCCTGCACTTGTTATTTGATTTAGCACCATTGATAGAGTTGATATTATTGATTGGAGCATTACTTACATTAGCCTTGGTTTAGTACTGCAATGTTGGATTAGTTGTCTTTGATCCGGTCACCATAGCTCCCCTGAGGTACTCTCAAAGACTTAGGGGTCGCGCCCCTTTGTAAAGATTCTTAGGACACACCATTAGATCATCTAGTCATGTTCCAACTTAACACCCTTAACCCTCCCCCAATTACTCCTTAGAGTCGTCGAATTCCAACTCCTCATAGCCCGGATCACCATCGTCTCTCCTTCCTGTGAGCACCATGGGTGGTAGTATTCTCATTTCTGGTAGCATCCCTATTTTTGGCGATGGAATCATTCTTATTTTGGGTAGAGGAAAGGTCAGTGGATATCCCACTAGTGGAGCCAATGCCAACACCATCATTGGTCCCTCTACCTCATTCCCTGCTACAAGTCTTATGTTCATGGCTAATAGTAACCTTCCTAGTTTGGAAAATCTAGCTAATGATCCCATTCGACATGATCCTTCTTGGCCTCCCATGCCTGCCAAAATCCCCTTGGACATCGTTAAGATTGAAGGGAAGCCGAGTGAGGACCTCCAGAACCATATTATGTCTTTTCATTTGGGGTGCTCCTCCAATAGCATCATAGATGACTCCATTCAATTACATTTGTTTCATAGGACCATTACTGGCATCACTTATAAGTGGTACATTGAGCAACCCCATGGGATGTTGTTGAAGAATGTGACCTCGGAAGATATTATTATTGTATTTGTATTGTACTTCTTCGAGAAATATTCATATTATATTTGATTATGTAAAAACCCTACAAGAAATCATGTAAAATAGACAAGTCAATCTAGTGGGTAAACTACCCCAAACAATGGGCAGTCTGCCCCAAACAATGGGCAAAACTACCCTAGTCAAGTCCGGTGAGTTAGGTAAAAAGGCCAGTTTATGACTAGTATAAATAGAGTGGTGCCTAGCTCATTTGGTGCATCACTCACTCAAGTAAGTTCGCATGAGTAGAGGCAAAAGGACAAGTTTGCTTGGGAGAAAGAGTAGCTACATTGAAGACAAATTTTGGGGTTTATATTTTATCTTATTCTCGGGTTATTGTACGAGATTGACATTGTACTTTATGACGAATCTATATTGAAGAAGTTTTGTTGGGTTTTTCCCGTGAGAGGGTTTTCCTAGGGTAAATCTTTGTGTTTTCTTGTTATGTTGTGCTTGTCTATCTTTCAATGATCATATTGCATATGGTTATTGTGATAATATATAAATTGTTTGAATATCTAACATGACATCCTGGAAGTATCAAAATTCTAACATGGTATCAGAGCTAGCTTGAAAGAAGACCTTGTGTAGCAAAAATTGCCATAAGTGAAAACCAGGGTTTCCTATTCCGAAGGATTTTCACCATAGATCAGCCTGAAAAGGAGGTCAATCCAGTTGACCTTAGGAGGGTGCATCTTCCCGTTGAGAAATATTCTAGATTCAAAAAATTTCAAATTTTGACCTAATTCTACAGGAACTACAACATCTACAGAAATTAGGGTTTCCAATTTTTGGAAGTTATGTCCACAGATTTAGCCGAAGGAAAGGTCTACTCAACTCACCTTGAGGAGTCGCATCTCTCTCTCCATTCAGTTTTTCAAGATTCTAAATTTGAAAAATTAGGGTTTCTCTGACAAACCCTAGGTCATCCAGAAGTCATATCTTAGAAGACATTGAAGCAAGCAATTGATTGGAGCTTCTCAATTGGTATGTCCTACTATATTTATTTCCATTTAATTCTCATTTTATCAAGATGACAAACAATACCAAGCTTGAGGATAAGATTGAAGGAGTAGATAACTTCCATGCCTAGAAGTATAGAGTGATGCTCATTCTAGAAGAGAACGAGTTGGACAACTATGTCAAGGAAGAAATGGAGGAGCCAGAGGGAGATGAAGAAAAAGCTAAACATAAGAAGAACTTGGTTAAGGCCAAGAGTATCATTGCAGATTCCATTAAGGATCACTTGATTCCCCATATCTCATATTTGAAGACTCTGAACGAGATGTTTGATGCATTGAAGAGGTTATTCGAAGGGAAGAACATTAACATAAAGATGACCTTGAGAAATCAAATCAAGGGTGTGAAGATGCTGAGCTCAGAAAGTATTCAATCTTATTTCACAAGGGTATCCCAAATCAAAGAAAAACTGGAAGCTATTGGAGATCGTGTTGAAAGTGCAGAATTGGTGATGACTACATTTAATGGTCTCCCGAGATCATGGGAAGCATTCATTCAAGGGATATGTTCTAGAAGGAAGCTCATGAATTTTAGTAGGATTTGGGAAACTTGTGCTCAGGAAGAAACCAGAATTGAAGTCAGAGAAAAAAATATGGGAGAAGATGATAACCAAGCCTTGGAAGCTCATGCAAAGAGGAGAAGGAAAGAAGATCACTCTCACAAGTCTAGAAGATTCCACAAGAATCAAAGACCTCCCAGAGACTACTCAAACTTCAAATGTTACAATTGCGATGAAATGGGACACATTGCAAGAAATTGTCCCAAGAATAAAGGAAAAAATGAGAAAGGAAATAAGAAGAGGCATCATGCTCATGCTATAGAAGATGACGAACCCGTTAAGAAGAAAGCAAGGGACGATTCCTTAGGTGATGAAGAATATGTCTTGAAATTTTGATGATACAATAGTAATTGGAAAGCAAGAGGGATACTTTTACAAATTAAAAGGCTAACCAGATCAAGCATTGGTCCATGACACTACAGAACCAAGTGAACTATGGCACATAAGGCTTGCACATATACGCTACAGGGATTTATCGATGAGTCTACGTGAGATCTAGAAAAAAACATGAAGGCATAGAGTTCGTTTTCAAGAAGTGATATCAAAGCGAAGGAGATCTTGAATCCAGTACATGTGAACCAAGAATGAAGACTTCATAAAGTTCCAGACTAGACGAAGAAGGGGATCAAGGTCTTCAAAATCAGATGATGGAGCAGAGTATGCTTCTAGAAACTCCAGTAACTTTTGCAAGGAGGCATAAACCAAGAGGGATCCTACAAAACACATGAAAGATAAGTATTTACTATCATTTGAATTCCTCAGTATTTTGAAGGACATTGCTCATGACAATTACATGTAGATATATGATGCAGTTTTCTTTTATGCACTTATATATGACTAAGATTGATTAGCAGTAGGCTCATGTAATGCATGTTACAGGTAAGTGGCCTATAGTGTTGCACAATATCCCATGAGCCCTTAATGGATCTAGTCTAGGATGAAACCTCTTTGCTAACATATTGAGAGAAGTGCATGCTCTTATTAGTATGTTCTGGTAGAGACGGAAGGCATCTAGATAGTTATCGTGTGTATATGGGATATGGATGAGTGTTGTTCTAAAGCATTGGATAAGATGCATTGGTTACATGACTGTGTACATTATGCATAAGAAGTTGTCATTACATGGAATGATACTAATCATATGACTAAATTGTACTTCTAGGAAAGATCGCATCCTCTGACCTACAAGAGAAGGATGATGAGACTTGTTCCAAACAAATTTACAAAATCAAGCATATTACAGAAGTACGAGGCAAGGTTCATGGTTTCTCTCAGAAAGAGGGAGTTGATTGTGACAAGACGTTGTTGCTGTTGTAGCAAGATACACTTCAATTAGAGCTATACTTGCGATAGCTGCAGTGATGAAGTGGAAGGTACACCAGATGGACGTGAAAATTGTCTTCCTGAACGGTGTAATAGAAGAGGAAGTGTATGTGGAGCAACCACTAGGATTTGAGACACTTGATAGGTATACTTGTGTGAAAATTGAATAAGGCCTTGTATGGTTTGAAACAGACACCCAACACATGGTACGACAGGATTGATGGATTTTTGACGAACTTGGGATTTACCAAGAGTAAAGCGGATTCCAACCTTTACTTCAAGGTTGAGGATGGGAAACTAGTGATACTATTGTTGTATGTAGATGATTTATTTATGACATGTGATGAGAAGCTTGTAGCAGAAAGAAGAGGAAGCTTGTCACAGAGTTTGATATGAAATACCTCGGATGCACTATTTCTTAGGTCTTGAGGTGTGGCAGAATCCAAAATAAATTTTCCTGAGTCAAGGAAATATGTGGTAGAGATCCTAAATATATTCAGGATGATGGATTGTAAGGCCATGGCCACACCTATGGCATCGAATATGAAGTTGTTGTGTGATACTTCTTCAGAAATGGTGGATGTCACAGTATACAAGCAGATGATTAGTCTGTTGATGTACTTAACGAACAAGAGGTCAAATTTATGATTTGCGATGACCACACTGATTCAGTACATGGTATAGCTTAGACATGTTCACCTGGTTGCGGCAACGCATGCATTGAGGTACCTAAGGGGTATGGTTGATTATGGCCTCAGATATGTGTTAGATTAGAAGATTAACCTGTAGGGTTATGTTGATGTGGATTAGGTCGGTAGTGTCATAGATAGAAAGAGCACATTAAGGTGTTGCTTCAATTTGAGATCTAGTATGATCTCATGGTTCAGTAGGAAGTAGACATGTGTGGCACTCAGTACAGTTGAAGCGGATTATGGAAACTTGTTTGGCATGTATGGCAGCTTGTTTGGCATGTTGTGAGGTAGTGTGGCTTTGGAAGTTGCTTGCGGGTTTGTTCGATCTTGAGTTAGAGGTGAATTGTGTTCTCTGTGACAACGAGAGTTGTGTGAAGTTATCTAAGAACCCGGTGTTTTATGACAAGTTGAAGCATATTGAGAACAATTATCACTATATTAGGGATATGGTGCAGATAGGAGCAGTGAGGCTCCAATATATAGCGACAAAGGAGCAGATAGTCGATGTGTTGACCAAGCCTCTGTTAAGAGTGAAGTTTGAGTACTTCAGGGACAAGCTTGGAGTGGTCGAGATCGAGGTTCCTCAAAAGAGGGGGGAGTGAGTAACATAACACGTGTGAGACACAGGTAGTCACATAGTGATGTAATTGAGCTCCTGGGAGTGTCTCCACTTGAGATGTGAGTTGTAGCGGGTAGTCACGGGTTATATGACGTAATTGAGTCTCATGGACTACACTCATGAGGTTGTAGTGGGTAGTCATTGGTTGTATGATGTAATTGAGTCTCCTGGACTACACCTCTGAGGATGTAGTAGGTAGTCACTATGTGTGATGTAATTGAGTCTCCTAACTGTTGTGCTAAGTTGGGCAACACACATGTGCGAAGACGTAGGTTTCAGACATGGGTTTTTCTCCACATGAGGTGATGTGCTAGTAGGTAGTCACTGGTTGTGTGACGTAATTAAGTATCCTAGGCTACACTCAAAGAGTTGTGTTGTCCCGATGATGAGAGGCGACGTGGTAGTGGGCAGTCACTGGGTATGTGGTGTGATTGAGTTTCCTAAGCTACACTCACGAGATGATCTGGACACGTGATGAGGTAACATAGGTGGTCGTTGTGTGTGATGTAATGTATGCTCCTAGGATGGACCCACCAGATGGCTTTCTCGTCCAAAATACAGGGTGAGGTAACGAAGGTTGTCGTTGTGTGCGATGTAATGTATGCTCCTGGGTTGGAACCATTGAATGGTTAAAAAATTCTGGTGATGTATAGAGTTGAGAGATATGTCAGAAGTCAATGGTATGAGTATAGAGTTGCAGCAATAGGATGATAAGGATGACAATGATAGAAGAATACCTTCCTTGTTAAGAGAGAGTGTTGAAGAATGCAACTTCGGAAGATATTCTTATTGTATTTTCATTGTACTTCCTTTGGGAAATATTCATAGTGTATTTGATTATGTAAAAACACTAAAAGAAATAATGTAAAATAGATAAGTCATCCCAGTGGGTAAACTGCCCCGAACAATGGGCATTCTACCCCAAACAATGGGAAAAACTACACTAGTCAAGTCGACCCATTTAGGGAAATTCAAGTTGGTCCAGTTAGGTAAAAAGGCCAGTTTGTGACTAGTATAAATAGAGTGGCGCCTAGTTCATTTGGTGCATCAATCACTCAAGCAAGTTCGCATGAGAAGGGGCAGAAGGACAAGTTCACTCGCGAGAAAGAGTAGCTGCATTGAAGATATATTTTCTTGGGGTTTCTATTTTATCTTATTCTCGGGTTATTGTACGAGATTGACATTGTACTTTCTGATGAATCTATACTGAAGAAGTTTTGCTAGTTTTTTCCCGTGAGAGGGTTTTCCCAAGGCAAATATTTGTGTTCTCTTGTTATGTTGTGCTTGTCTATCTTTTAGTGATCCTATTGCATATGGTTATTGTGATAATGTATAATTTTTTTGAAGATCTAACATAACCATCCTAGAGGTATCAAAATTCTAACAGATACATCCCAATTTTGTATCCCTAGCCTCCACTTTCTTGATGTTTTTCCAGTTACATATTCGTTATGACGAGGGAGTTGATATCTTATTGTCATGTCGTCAAACCTCATCCACCCATATTACTGACCATATACGTGAGTGGCATCAATGCAGGCGTCTTTGTAAGATTAAGCTTGATGATCGTATCTTCTTAGATTGGTTCCTTGAATTCCTTCTCCTTGCTATAACTAAGGATGTGGCCTTAGAAAGCCTGCAAACCAAAGAAGAAGCTATCCTTAAGGCTCATCAGTAAAACCCTATTTACACATAGTCTAGTTACCTATATACGATCATTCCTGATTCCCCTATAAGTGACTCCACACAAAAATATCCTCCAAGAGCATCCCATTTAAAGGATGGAATTATTGGTTCTGATGTGTCCCATCCAGATACATACCCATATTACCCTCCCTCTTTGAGTGGTTACTCACATGGTAATAACTTGAGTGTTAAGCAACATCACCAGGGCCCTACGCCTACACCATACTATCGCCCTCATCCCTCTTTCTCATTCTCCCATGCAGGAATGAGTACTTCCTATTCAGTTCCTCCTACTACTCCCAATGTTCATGGACCCTCGTGTAGTGGCGCCATGTGTGGCATCACTTCTACTAGCTACATGGCTCCTCCATCCATGAACCCTTATTATCGTTTTCCTGACATTCCGCCAACCCCTCCAATGCAACCACACCTCATGGATCCCCCTTTTCCTCATGGGAAAGTGTATGGCCAACAAAACATGCTTGTCGAACCTATCCCCAATAACTAACAAGTAAATTTGAACACCTCCAAAATAAGAATAAGGGGAATAAAAAAGGAAATAACCAATTCCATAAAGATGAATCCCAACACCCCAACACTCTAGACAACATTGGAGGAAATTCGAACCCCGCAAATCCAGATCCTACCTCCCAAGCAAGATAAGAACCCTCAATTGTGGACTAACTACCCATGTTCCTTTTGCAATGTTTACCGACATTATACCCATCATTGTCCTCATTTGGCTAAGGCTCAGCAATAATGGAATGAGACTAACTAGCATGAAGCAATCGATGCCCCATAAGGACAACCTAATACATCCCCTACTCATATGAACCTATTGCAACCGATGGTCTTGCGAAAACCCTTCCCATTGCAAGGGGTGTTCATAACAAAACCTTTGGCACCTTATCCATCTCTACCATCATCTTCTCGTCATCCTCACCACCCTTCTATCCAACATATTCTCTTGATGTCTGTTGATGTCAACCTCTAGATGCGACGTAGCCAAAATGGTATGGGTAATGATACCTCTACTACCGATAAGGGGAAATACTCTCCACAAGTTGAATAAATTTGTACCTACCTTGGATTTATACCTAAGATCCCCAAGATCCCTTTGTGGCATGCAATGAATAAACCCAATGTCCATGCCACTCAACTATAACATTATGGATGAATTAGCATAGTCCCATGCTTCCATGTATACCTTATAGGTTCTTCATAATTGTCCTATGTAGTGCAAAGCACTATTATATGCCTTGGGTGCGATTGATCCTTCCGATGATCACCTTATGAATTTTGATCTTGATCAAGCAAAGCATTGGATGTCTTGTTTGTGGCCTTTTAGATTTAGATAATCATCAAGAACTTGGTTGTTCATCGTTGTATCATTGACAAAGGTGCCTCCACCTACGTCATGTCCACTCACATTTGGTAGAAGTTAGGGTCCCATAGAACTTGCATTGTCCCTTATGACGTTGAGCACATATAATGGTCGTACTACTCAACTGTAAGGTATTCCACGTAAAATTCCCATCCAATTGGCTAGGAAAATGGCATTAATTGACATTGAGGTTATTAACACCTAATTAGATTAGCACCTCCACCTTGGGTAGGCAGTCACCTCCATAGTATGCAAGCGGTCACCTCCACAGTGTTTAGAAATATGGTGTTCCCTCACGAAGGAAATATTTTAAAGCTTGGGCAACTCATGTATTATGATCCCAAGGGGTCGGCTAGTTAATAGTAACTATGGAAGTCTATCTATTCCATCAGTCTCGAGAGTCGGTCCCAACATCTTCCAAGATGCCTCCCTCGTGGGCTATTTCCAAACCCTACCTCCACTACCACTAAAAGTGGAGATTTCAAAATTATGTATGATATCTCTTCCATCCCCGCCCACAATGGAGATATCAAATTTTTGTGCCATTTCTTTCGAGAACTCTACCCCTCAACCTCAACCCTATCCTCACTCAAACCCATCATCTGGGCATTTGGATTTCCTATTCATCAAGTTACATTTCTCTTTCCTACTCTTGGGATTGTATGAACTCCTGTAATGGCTACATTTAACCATCTAGGCTTGACATTAGGTCTTCATGTTTGGTACTTTACTCCACCAAACTCGCTGCCCACTCCTTAAGTTGTTTTAACACATGTGCAGTCAGTTGGTACCTCTAATTCCCAACCACCCATGGTTATGGAGGACACTAGACCCTCCACCCACCCTTCAACCAAAACAAATCTAGGTGAAAAACCAAGAATGTCTCCCACAATCTACTCCGGACCTGATCATAAACCCCCCTACCCCTGCGCCAGAATGAGCACCTATGCCTTATGTTGTGTGCGATATCTTGAGTCACTCCACCCATCAGTGTCTGAATTTTCCCATCTTGTGTGCCATATACATGTAAATGACGAGATAGCTGATGCGAACACTCCTGTCATAATTTCACATTACTCTCCATGATGCTACCAAACAACTCAACAAGGCATTATGCACCAATCATCCCTAGGCATTGTGTGGCATTTAGGGTCACTATTCGCACCATTGTACCGATATCCAAAACAATTGGACCATCTTAGCCGATATTCACTGACGTTCACTTGAAGCACAAGTTACCACTATCAAGGAAGTGCCCCGTCCTACATCCTCCTCCGAGGGGATGATCTCCATCTATTACCTTTCTTCCTCTAGTGAGACTTTCTCATCATCCTTTAACTCTATGGCCACATTGACATATGTGAGTCCCTCCGACCTATCCTTCCATTCCTTTTTAAACAATGAGGAAATACCATGTCCACAACATGGGGGTAATCCCCCAAACTTTCCTACTCATCATTGTCATCCTCATCACTATGTTGGTCGTAGATATTGGGGGCATTACCACTACAGGGGGATTTCCCCTATAGGAGGAATTTACCCTACAAGGGGTATTGCCCCTATAGGGATCATTCCCCCTCATCACCTCATAGATGTTGTGTGCCACCATAGCTATCCACCTCATGACTCCCCCTCTCAAGCTACTGGTTGATTCCCTGTCGATACCTCTCCAAAAATACATATGTGTTGCATCGACCTTATGGATTGGGGGGAAGGATCAACTATTTTTTACCCTGCCTAATCATATCTACATTTTCATTTCAATGATCCCATAGCTCAATCCAAAACATATGTGATCCATAGTCACAAACCCCATTTCCATAACATGGGGGAGGGTCTTTAACCCTACCGACTCACATTTTCACACACATGATCTTGGTCACTTACTGAGGTCACACTTCACTTGTACATTTGGTTTCCTTTCCAAAAACACTTTTACGGTTTGGTGTCACTTCCATGTGTATAGGTATAGGTTGTGATAGGACCCTCTTGTTTCAGCATGCGACTGTTCACTCACTAGAACATTTTTGGCTCAAAATTCGGCAAAAAAATATGACGGCACAGAAAGACAGTTGAAAATACTTGTTAAAAATCTAATTTATTTATTTATTTTTTAAGTATAGCCCATGCTCATCGGTTGATTGATGGTTATAATTAAATCGTCGGTATCACCACGTCAAAATGTCGATAGACCAGTGTTTGTTCTTGAACTACTGGACCTACGACATTTAAGGCATATTAGTTGGTATTTCGACGGTAACAATCACTTTTGATCTTCATCGTCAGCATCATGATGTTCATGATCATCTTCATCGTCGTCATCATCATCATCTTCATAATCATCTTCATTGTCTTCCTCGCCAACATCATCTTCATCAACCCCGGATAGTGAGCATGAACAGGGCCAACGTTGAAATTTCTTCAAATTGTGCCTATATGCATTGGAATTTTACATGGTTATATTGGGCACATGCCTTGACGGTATGGCAAGGTTTCAAGTCTCAAGTATGACTCATGTCCCCGCATAATCCTCATTTCCATAGACTTTCATCATGCACGTCTCGTAATTGTTATCATGATTACCATCATCATCATCATCGTCGTCGTCATCATTGTCATCATCCCCATCATCATTATCATCCCCATCTTCATGGTCATCCTCATGGACAACATCATCACATTCACTCTCCCTCTAGTTTAATCTCTTCATGATCACATTCACCATCCCATGTTACTAGAGTATCTACATGGGTTTATTTTAGGTATATTGACATAATATTAAAGAAACATTTGAATACAATGTACCCTCAACCATGCCTCATTTCGGGTGTTCCCATAACCTTATAAGTCCTTTAAGATTTTTCATATACCTCTCCAAGAAAACAATCCGTATACAACTCACCACACAAAATAACTGAATGTCTTCAACTAAATGTGAAAAAATCTTAATTGTGCCCATATCCAACTTTTATGCCAAATATCCACTTTAAAGGGTGTATGTTATGGTTCATGGCCTAGATCATTGTCCATTACCTCAAGAATATTATGTTAGGGTATAATTTCCTCAATTTATTCACAAACCATGCTCCAAGACCCATCCTCAGTGCACAAAACCTCATATATCCACACATATCCCACTTGACAAATAATGATCTCCTATATAGTGCATGTCTTTTGGTTTGAGTCCTTGTATTGAGAATTAGGTTTGATAATGATTTTGTGCATCATTCATGCACCCAAATTTATCATATAGACATTTTAGCCAATGCAAATCATAAAATTACAACCAAGTCAAATTTATGTTTGATGATGTGACAATTATGGAAATGCGCTTACCATGTTCCTTTGCTAATATACATATGTGTACATACAATCATAACTTCGACAAAGGTGGAATAGATAATCACACTTTATACATCCTAAGAAAACACAGTTAATAAATATATGCTTTGAAAGTGCCAGCTTCCAAAATTCTCAAACAATAGTGAAAAAATCCACTAGATAATGCAAGCCATGAAGGTTGAAATGAGCAATTATAAGGACATGCCTAAGGTGGTTAAATCCAAGGGGGTGACCACTATCTATGTTGTGTACCCTCACAATCCCATTTATATAGTTGTCTAGTGGTTAACCTATGTTTGTTCACTAGGAAGCCTCTTCATAAGCAATTGAGACGGGGTTACAAGCCTCAATGTTTAGGTAACATGGATTTGATAAGTTGGAAGACACATGAAAATCCACAAGTCTCACCTCAACATTAAGACCAAAACAATGTCCTAACAAGTCTCACCTAAACATTAAGACCAATACATGGTCCTAACAAGTCTCGCCTCAACATTAAGACCTAAATCCATGGCCCTAACATAAATTACACATGGTTTTTAGTTCACATGGACATATTTCATATTGAAATATATTTATTGGTTTAATTTGAAAAGTATTATCTTCGCATGAGCTTGAACCAAGCCTAATATTGAACCAAATGAAATAAAAAAATCAAACCAGTCGAACTAGGCCAAAATTGTGTGCTCAGTGGAATGGATTAATAGCTTCTCTGACCAGCAAAATGCATGTTTGAGGATAGAGATTACTTAATGGTTTCCTGGATTGGGTAGATTGTAATACAAGGTTTTAAACTCCTAATAGCAGGTTAAAGTAGCTCTTCCTGCCTGTAATTATGGTATGTGCGGGGCCTAACCATACATTGAATGTTGTTGATTGTCATGTCCTGCCACGAAGGTGAGTTAACTAAGGTTATACTCGAATATATATTGGCCATACTGGGCTCTACCCCTAGCTATGATAGGGGTCCAATAGTCCCCTTCAGACTTGGTTTGGGGTGTAGGTCCAAGTGTGGACAATGGAAAGGGTATCTAAGTAGACTGTGGAAGTGGCCATAGACCGAGTTGAAAAGAAGAGCTAGCTCCATGGATGGTGGAAGCAGTAGCTTAGTGGATGGTGTAAACGGCCATATACCATGTTGAAGTTAGGGATTTCTTAAAAACCATGTCGATAAGGGTTTTCACCATTGCATCCTTTTGGTCCAGTTGCATCATAAGGGTTTTTTAATTTGGTGATATGGTATCTCTTATATGTGGTGAGTTGATTGTTTTCTTCTTCATTTCTAGCACGTTATCCCCATATGTTCGCTGTCTGTAATGTGGACTGGATTTCTCACTTGATGTTTACAGTTGATTGTGAGTTAGAATCTGCTATATACAAATTGAAATGGATAATTCCCTCATCCAAAACCTGTTCCATTGGTTCCAGAAAATGCCCATGTATGGTTGGTTATAAAGCTTCAATGACTCTGCAATCCTCTTTTTCAAATGACATTCACCATTATTACGGGCTGAAAACAATGTAATGGGAATGTAGTACTAGAGAATTGTATCATCCCATTTTAAAATATTGGGTACTGGAATCCACTGAAATTCAAAGATTTTTCCCCAAAAACCCTAGTGAACTATTGCCAAATTGATTCAAAAAGGGAGTGTGATAAATGTATTTGTGACATTGGACACTATGCAACACCTTAAAGATCATCAATCATTGATCTTTCCAATAAAATGAGCGTGGAGTGTAATGACTAGACCACTATCTATTTTCGAATGAATAGCATCAATTCTGAGTTCTGAGTTGGTCGACAATTGGTTAAAAGAAGTCCAATGTAGTCCTCAAAGCTCTCACCCAAAAAGTATGCGCATGATTTTTAAGAATAATGTGAGGATTAAGATAATTACCTCTTATCTTTCACTACGCCTAACAAATATTACATAGGGAAAACAAGTTGTGGATTGGCTGCTTGACTTACAACATTGTAGTTTATACAATATAGTTAAATACTAATATCCTTGAGTTGTTTTGGTTCCTTCTCTTCCTCACATTGTTTTCTTGTGATCCATAAGTTGCTCCAAATTCCAATGCGATTATTAAAAATAAACCCCAATTTTTATTTATGAAAATTTTCTTTATTTTTCCCACTTCTCTATATATAATACACATTGTAGCAATAAATATTTGTGGCAACTAACTGGGAATTAGTCTTTTAGGGAATATAATCTTGGGAAGAAAAACATGATTGGAATTCCTAACCTTTGTAGGCATTCCTTTCATGTTATTTTTCCTTCCTGTCACATGCCTCAACTGCAGCAAACATTGTCTAGATATTCAAAACTCAAACTTCATTATGTTTCTAGTAGTCGATGTTTCCTTAGTGTCTCAAGCACATATGCTCATCCCAAGTAGAACTAAAGACAAAAAATGTCATGCATTGGTAAATAAAATTGTAGAAAAGATAGTTGAAGCTAAAACAAATCTCTAAATCATAAACCTATAAATTTATTATATTTTAACCATTAACCTAGTGGTGTCACATACTCTAGTTTATCTAATCAAGTACATACTTTGGTATTGTGCATTGCACATTGAAAACGTTCTTTTGTGTATCGAGTGAGATCTACATAGATTTCCTACTAGCACATCAGAAATCTACAGAGCCATAATGAGTCAAGTTCCACCGGAGTCCTACATTGTGTATGTTCTGCCTTATGACCTTTATGTTGATTCATCACATCTTTTGGTTGTTCTTATCAACTATGGTGGATGGGATAAAAAATGCAACATAATTGCAAACATGATCCTAAATGATCGATGCATGAGCACATTGGTAATTCCTAGACATGTCCAGTCCACAAATGAAATGTGTATAAGCCTCCTATAACCTACTTTCCTTTGAATTATGACTGACATACCAAGATCGAAAAAGAATTGATTATGGCCAAGAGAACTATGGGAGACCCATAGAATCATTTAAGTTCAACCACCAGTCAGTCACAATTAGAAGTGGCGCATCCATCCATTGTTGTGACGGATTTTGATGATGGACTGATTATTCATGTACGAGAGGATGACGAATACGATAGGTCACAAGGGTGCCTTTGTGGGGAAGATGATTGTGTATGCTTTAACGATTATGAATAGGAGGTGTCATCTATTTATTTATGTTTTATGCTTGTGTTTTATGGTAAGTCCATGTATGAATTTGTACTTTCAAGAAAAACAAAACATTTTATGGATAAGGTTCCCTTTGTCCTCTCTTATTGAATGCATAAGGTTCAACATTGTCCATAATATACTGGTATGCCATATGTAAAGACTGCATAAGGCTCAATGATGTACAAAATTTTCTAGTGTTTGGAAGATTGAATGTGTTAGTCGATGTTGATACTCCAATATTTTCGCTTGAACTCATTGTGACACCTCATAGACATTATGTAAGCTCATATCATTTATCAATGTTGAATCATGAGAGTCAAGTTTTTGCATGTTGGTTTTTGGTGGTTTGCAGTGTTTAAATATGCCAAAGAGTATGTTAATGTTTGTGATGTGTTCCAATGGGTGTTACAATGGGTTAGATCGACGTTGCAGATGTTTCTTATGTGATGTTAAGGTTTTTTTTAAACAAAAAAGTATGTTGAACTTGTTGAAGTGTATATAGAGAGTTGAAGCTACTAGTTTAAAACATAGTTTACCAACAAATTTCCAACACACACAACAAAGATCTAACCCTAGCCTCACAAGCATCATACAAAAAACCAAACTCATAAAAAAGTAATGGTAACTTAGCAATGCATGTAGTGTAAAATCATGGTATAATGTTGGGCCTAATTTTAATGTCCAATACGATCTAATGTGGATGCAACATTCCAAATTTGATTTCATTTGTATTTGACATCCTATAATACCATCTGTCCAAATATGCTCACTTTTTGGAATTATTCATCTCTATGGATATTTGAATTGTTTATTTATATGAGTCAGTTTAGTGTTGTTATACTACAATATTTATTGTTGGTTGCAAGCTAAAAATAAACTCATTAAATTGTTATCTTTCATGTGTATCAAAAGTATGTTGGTACAATTATTTTTTGATAGAAGAGCCATACTTTTGAATAGTCTCCAATGCCTTGCTCTTACTTTTGTAGTTGGTGGAAGGCTTATGGTTATGTGTTATAGTAGGTGTATTCTTGGCAAAACTTCTCAATGACCTACAAACAAGTTTGAAAATTGTAACATTAACTAACCATGTGGTTTCATTTCAAGGCATAACCCTCAAGATATCTCTTGAATTGTGCCCAATTTTATGTAGGGCGCCTCTACTTTCTTTTGAAATGAATTCAAGGGTAAATAATTGTTGATCTTAGTTCACGTCATCGTTAAAATTCAAGATCTTAGACAAGTCATACCATCAATGGCATTTTCCACAGTGATTCCATTCACTATGTTGGACCCAAGAAATCTATGTGTGCCATTCATAGTTGGTGACCAATGACTCTTTGTATCCATATCTAACGTAAACTTAATTTTTAAATTCGACCAAAGATTATAGGTAAAATTATTTTTAAAATTGACAGAACTCAAACCATAGAGGACCTATGATTTCAAACAAAATTTAGCTAAATTTATATCTAAAAAGTTGTTGGAAATGGAGTACGCAATTTGAATGCCCCTTATCCAATAGTTGTCTTTGTAGGTTTAGTCACTTACAAAGTTCCTATTATCATGGTTTACTTGCTCATAATGTCTCTTATAGTGATATCCATTGCTTAGGGAACTCTTCATTAAATCATCAACTTCCTAAAAGAAGTTGCACTTAAAAATTCCATTAATTTTCCTCTATGTGCTATGAAGACAATGCAAGCTTTACCATTATGGACTGTGACCCACTAGTGTTTGAGGACCAACACCTTTCTTGCTATAAAATATCGGCTTTTAAGAGTATGGTTGATTCATGGATTTGGATTTTCCCTGCATACAAAATTTCTTCAATCCTAGGATGTCAATGCTCTATTGACATCAAGATGTATGTACACCTTCTTCTTTAATCATACAGTGATCTATGGGCTTAGATCACTAGCTAGGATCTTCCATTCGGTCTCTCTGCCAAATTTACTCTAACCTTCTCCACTAAAGGTTATTAATGGGGTCAAAATCACTCAACTGTAGGTTAAAGCACAAATACAACTTTGTAGGTTATTCATTTGTACATATTAAAACCCTAAGTGTGCAAACACATTACACTCGCAAGAAATTGCAGAATTCACATGGATTGGATCTACTTTGTCCCAACATTTTCAATCATCACATGAGTTTCTTGCAATCTCATATATGTCCACAATCTCACCTAGGTATATCTATTAGCTATTTTAATTATGCCATTGTGCGCATTAACAATAAGGAGCTACGTTTTCTAAATAGGAAATCGACTTCCAGATTCCACATAGGAATAAACTGCTTACTCAAAAGAATGCTCTAAATTAGAAAACTAGTTCTCATTCATTGACAACTGGATTTAAAGTAGAATTTGGATGAGAACGATCATTACCTCGGCAACGAACCAAGTTGGCATTTACTCTTCCCAAGAATTTGATCCACGATTTCAAACCCTCAATTTATTAGACTATAAGTTGTCCAACACTTAACGGTTCATATGCCAATCTGAATGTTATGCAAAGAATCTCTAAAGTCTTTATTAGACTTCGAGGATTGTAACTTCTCAAAGAAGTTCTACCCAATCAATCTTTTGAACTCACACAAACTATGTAACTTAGAATATATGAATACTAACAATTTCATATATTCTACTCGTTTTCTTCAAAGAGATGCCATTCCACTTTATTGAAAAATATCATGTACAGAGACTAATCAATCTCAAAAATTTCTTCTATGAATCGTTATTCACCACGATTTCAATAATTCACACAGATATATGAAACCAACACATAGTTGTGGTGAATTTACCTTTTCCATTTATAAAATGGAACTTTTGTAGATGCTCATAAGCAAAAATTAATCTACTCTCTATCTTTGCTTGGATTGATTCTAACATTATATAGATAGCCTCTCTCTTCTAATGCTCGCAGGCATACATGCATATAGAAGAATAACTATTTCTTCCATCTCACTAACAAACTCCTACATTCCTGTAACTAACTCCTAAACTCTTGCAATTGTTTCTAAGAATATGACTTTTGATGTCAAGACCCTAAGGTCTAATCATATTACAATTGTCTCTCTTGGGTAGATTTCAAGACCCTAAGGTTTGATCATATTACAATTGTGAATGAGAGAAGATGCTCCTGCATCAATGGCTAACCAAGAAAATTGCAACAATGATACAACAACAACAAAGTAGCAGAAAATTTTGTGACCTTGCAAGGTTCAAGTTATAGTATGGGTGTTATGCAATGCTATCCAAGGTTTAAATTTACAAAGGTAGGAAATAACTGATGCTCTACCTCTAATTTTAATTCCATGTATTTTCTTTCACATTAAGGCTAACCTTTAATTGTGCATTGTCAATATTAACAATAAAAATTTGATTCCATAGTAAATTAGCTCAAGGTAAAGAGTGAAACTCTAAATTCAATAGCAATCAACCATTGAAATTTTTGTTGAGATTACTTCTGCATCTATTTAGTGGTTCGCTGGTCCCCGCTCCATTTATTACTCACCATTTTGTGTCTTGGCTCTTGATATTTCAAAATACTTGGCTAGTCCCCACTCCTATTCTTGTTCGGATATCCACATCATCTTTTTCAGATCTTGCATGCAAATTAGGGTTTGCATGCAGAATCTAGGGTTTGCATGCACCTGCATGCACTGGCATGCATCCCAGTCACCAGTTTGATGCCTCCAGCACCTTATCCACTTCATTCTAGCACCCGGGAGCCACCTACCACAGAGTTTTAGCCCTCCTAAGCTGAAAGGCGCCCACTTCTCACCTACTACCAGAGAAGGGCGCACTTGTTCACCTACCACTGCAGTTTCACTTCAGTTACATTCAGTTAGCTCCGATTCTCCCTGATTTGAGGCTAGTTTCACTCCCGACTGACTGTATCACTTCCGTTGGACCTCCAGTTTGATTAGGTGACTTGTTCTGACTTCAGTTAGCCTCCCATGCGCTCCCACTGAGCCTCCAGATCCTATATCAGTGCTACACACTTCAGTTACACTTATTACACTCAGTTAGACTCAGATTGACACCTGGATGACTGGTTGTTGTGATTGATGAGCACCACCGATGATTGATGAGGACTCCTAGATAGAGTCAAGCTACTCCATTCTGTAATTCGAATGACCTCCTTAGGAAATTCGAATTGCTCTGTCATTGTGACAGTTTGTATTGTAATTCATTCACCCTTTCTGGGATAGAGAGCACTGCTGCATGTTTTGCACAGTTTTGCACCATATTTTCTATGTTCATCTGTTGTGATTGATTTACTTGTTCATTAGATCTGCTGTGACTAATTTTACATGGTATCAGAGCCATTGCAGGGACAAGATCTCTTTTCTACAGGTGTTTATACAAGAAGATTTGACTGAATTGCTAAAAATTGCAAAAAAGTTTGGCATGAGATATCTCAAGGGCATTCGCTCCTGTGCATGCAAAGCTTGAAAATTATTCCAATACCACTCCAGAAGCTTGAGTTACCACATAATTCCTGGATCTGATATATTGGACCTATTCAACATTGCTTGAAATCCAATCCCAGGTGTGATGCAACTCTCAAAGGGTGGATTGTTCGACCTTATTGTGGTTGTTTTGATGTGATTTGCAGGTTTATTGTCTCCTCCAATTGCACTCGCTATCTTTTGCATGCAAGCTTCCCTACAGCAATTGCACTCGCTATAGTCTGCATGCAAGCTTCCTCTTCATCAGTTGACTCGCTCCTAGCAATGGAATACTCTTCTTCAAAGCCTATCCTCACCCCATTCAATTATTTTGATTGGAAAGATGATATGGAGATCATATTATGTTCAAAAGGTTACTACCGAGTCACCATTGGTTTTGAATTGGAGCCAAGCAATCTATCAGATAGAACCAAACACTACAACAAGCTTGATGAAGCTTATGGTCTTCTTTGCCTCTCCATCTCCAAAGATCTTCACTTCCATCTTAGCGGATTGAAGACTCCAAAAGCCATATGGGAGCAACTTGAAACACTATTCGGCAAGCAGGATGAGCTTAGGGCTTTTCAATTAGAGAATGAATTGATTGGCCTTAATCCTGAGAATTTTGAGACCATCAATGAATTCTTCACAAAATTCAAGAACTTGAACTTGCAATTGAAGAATAGTGGTGTTATCAAAGAGGATAAACAGTTGATCCTCTCCATTCTAAGCAAGCTTGGGAAAGATTATTCGGTATTTGTCTCTACTTTCAATTCCGGTCGGCTAACTACCCCGAATTGGAAGATGCCTACCTTGAATGCCTTCATTGAGTCCGTTACAAAAGAGCATGACAAGTTGATTCAAATGGGGTCCATAAGCTCCAAAGATTCAGCCCTATTTGTTCAAGGACCCAAGATCTCGAATGGTAAAGGAAAGCAAAAGAAGGAGAAGCCCAAATTCGAGCCTCACAAGCAAAAAGACAAAGGCAAGCAAACGGATGCACCATCCGGTTCGAAATCCAAGCAAAAGGGCAAAGAAGGTAACCAAAAATCTAAATGTACTTATTGTAACTGTGGCTTTCATCCCGAAAGTTCATGTATGAAGAAGACTATAGATCAAATGGCCCTCCTTTTGGAAAAGAACAACATAACCCTTCCTGACGGTGCAAGGAAGAAGGATCGGAATGACGATCATGAAAGAGGACAAGCACTCATGGCAACGGTTTCGAAGCCCACTACTCTCTTGATAGATTCGGGTGCATCAAATCATATGGCTGCAAATATTGATTCTTTTTCCTCATTCGATCCAAACAGCTCCATCCCCATCCATTTGGGAGATGACTCAAAAATTTCTTCAAAGGGCAAAGGTACGATTCATGTAGAACATGGATGCTTTCAGAATGTTCTCTATGTGCCTTCCTTAGCTTCGAATCTCCTTTCTGTGTATCAAATGACACATACTGGTGAACCAAAGCAATTCACATTCAGCCCTAATACAGTTGAAATTTCTGATATCAAAAGTGGAAGACTAGTTGCGGTTGGAAAGGCAAACCACACTGCAAAATGCTATGAGTTTTCGCACTTTATTCCGCTTGCAAAGCCCACCGCCCTTCGCACACATGGTAATGAGGTTAGTAGGCTTTGGCATGAAAGATTTGGACATCTAAATTATAAGTATTTGCTGCTGCTATCAAATAAATCCATGGTATATGGGCTTCCACAACTCCGTTCCTCGAAGGGAATATGCACCGGTTGCATTATTGGGAAGCACCTCGAGCACAGATTCGACCGCGGCAAGGCTAGCAGAGCCTCTACTATTTTGGGATTGATCCATTCTGATATCAGTGGTCCGCTGCCCCATATGTCATTAAATGGTTCAAGGTATGTTTTGACATTTATTGACGATTTTTCTCGCTTTACATGGGTATTCTTTCTCAAAAACAAGTCAGAAGTGCTTGGAAAATTCAAGGATTTTAAGGCTTCTGTTGAGACCACCACTGAGAGCAAGATCAAAGCTCTTAGATCTGATAATGGTGGGGAATATATCAAGTCCGAGTTGCTGCAACTTTGTGCCCAAAGCGGAATCAAGATCCAACATACAGTTCCCTACACACCCCAGCAGAACGGTGTAGCGGAAAGGAAAAACCGGTCACTGAAAGAGATGGCTACATGCATGATTGAATCGAAAGGTTTGGCTGCAAATCTTTGGGCTGAAGCAATCAATGTTGCTGCATATATACAGAACCATGTTCCACATTCATTCGTGAAAGGTATGACTCCTTTCGAAGCATTCTTTGGTCACAAACCGGATGTGTCAAATTTGAGAGTTTTTGGCTCTACTGCATGGGCTAGAATTCCTTCTGAGAAGAGACGAGCTTTGGATCCACAAAGTATCGAGTGCATATTGATAGGATATGGGGAAGAATCAAAAGCATATAAACTCATGGATATCAGATCTAAAAAGATATTCATAGAGCGCAGTGTGCAGTTTGAAGAACCGCTTCAAGAATTGCAACTAGTCGAGGAGAAGACTGTCGATTCACCGCCTTCACTAGAAGAAGATCCGAGCAGCGATAATGAAGGTATGAGTTCTGATATTTCTGATATTGTAGCAGCATATGATGATCATGAAATATCAGGTTCGGATTCCGACCATTATGATCCTCCTCAGTTACCAAAGTGGGCCCAAAACACTCTACAATCTGCTGGTTCTAGTCTTGGAAATCCTGCTGATCCGAGACGAACAAGAGGAGACTTTCAAAGAGCAGGTATGGCTCTTTCTATTGCTGATCCATTTCTTCCTGAGATTTTTTATTTGATGGCTGGTTCATATCCTACATCATACTATTCAGCCCATCGAGATCCGAGATGGAAAAGTGCCATGGATGAAGAGTACAGTTCTCTTCAAAAGAACAATACATGGGAGCTAGTTTCTCTTCCACCTGGAAGAAAATTAGTGAAGTGTAAATGGGTCTACCGTACTAAAGTTGCTGCTGATGGCACTATCAGCAAATATAAAGCAAGGTTGGTGGCAAAAGGTTTTTCCCAAGTCCAAGGAGTGGACTACACAGAGACCTTTGCACCGGTTGCAAAGATGGATTCCATCCGCCTTGTTTTAGCTATTGCCGCATCCAAGCACTGGGAAGTGCACCATATGGATGTGAAGAGTGCATTTTTACATGGAGACCTTGCTAAAGAGGTCTATATGCAGCAGCCAGAGGGTTATACATCAGATCCATCATTGGTTTGTAGATTGAAGAAATCTTTGTACGGGTTAAAACAGGCCCCAAGAGCTTGGTACGCAAAGATGGACTCCTTCCTTCTTTCTCAGAATTTCCAAAGATGCAAATCTGATCCGAATGTGTATCTTCAGCGAGTTAAAGGTAATTTGTTGGTTATTGTACTTTATGTTGATGATCTGCTTATTACTGGTAGCACACTTACTTCAATAAACAAGCTAAAATCTGCCTTAAATCTAGCTTTTGACATGAGCGATTTGGGCTTGCTGAGTCACTTTTTGGGCTTGGAGATAGCTCAAAATTTTGATGGGATCACTATATCTCAGCAAAAATATGCTTCCGACCTGTTATTGAAGTTTAATATGGCTGAATGTAAGGCAGCCCCGTTCCCATTCCTCTCAGGAATCAGCCTTGAGGAGGGAGATTCCACACCGCTTGCAGATTGCAGTATGTATCGACAGTTGATTGGTTCACTACTTTATTTGACACACTCACGGCCTGATATCTCATATGCCGTGAGTGCCGTGTCAAGATATATGCAGCAGCCACATGAGCTTCATTGGCGAGCAGCCAAGCGGATCTTGCAGTATGTGCAAGGTACGAAACAGTTTGGCATACATTATGCTGCAGATTCTAAGCTAGATTTCATTGGTTTTACTGATTCAGATTGGGCAGGTGATAGCATTGATCGGAAGTCCACTTCCGGTTATGTTTTCATGATTGGTCATGGTGCTATTTGCTGGTCCAGCAAAAAGCAAGCAGCCATTGCACTTTCTTCAGCAGAGGCAGAGTATCGAGGGGCAGTCAATGCCTGCATTCAGGCAGTTTGGTTGCAGGGTATTCTTTCCGAGTTTGGTTTTGGTGGCACTACTTCGACTGTCCTATTTTGTGACAATCAAAGTGCTATCAAGATCTCCACAGATCCAGTTCAGCGGCAGAGGACCAAACACATTGAGATTCATATGCATTACATTCGACAGTTGGTGCATGACCGCACCATCATTCTGCAATATTGCCCTACTGATGAGCAAATTGCAGACATCTTCACCAAGAGCTTCACTGAGAAGAAGTTCTCTTACCTCCGTTCACTGTTGGGGGTGAGTTCCATCATGGTGGAGACAGATTGATTCATTATTATGCTTTAGCTTGAGGGGGGGCTTTCTTCCCACTGGGTTTTGCCTCTTTCCTCACTTAGTTTATTTTCAGCATTTTTTGGATTATTGTATTGGGGTGACCTTTGGTCTTAGTTACCAGGGCCCCACATTATTTTTATTGGCACATCATAGTCTAGCTTGAGGGGGGGTGTTCGGATATCCACATCATCTTTTTCAGATCTTGCATGCAAATTAGGGTTTGCATGCAGAATCTAGGGTTTGCATGCACCTGCATGCACTGGCATGCATCCCAGTCACCAGTTTGATGCCTCCAGCACCTTATCCACTTCATTCTAGCACCCGGGAGCCACCTACCACAGAGTTTTAGCCCTCCTAAGCTGAAAGGCGCCCACTTCTCACCTACTACCAGAGAAGGGCGCACTTGTTCACCTACCACTGCAGTTTCACTTCAGTTACATTCAGTTAGCTCCGATTCTCCCTGATTTGAGGCTAGTTTCACTCCCGACTGACTGTATCACTTCCGTTGGACCTCCAGTTTGATTAGGTGACTTTTTCTGACTTCAGTTAGCCTCCCATGCGCCCCCACTGAGCCTCCAGATCCTATATCAGTGCTACACACTTCCGTTACACTTATTACACTCAGTTAGACTCAGATTGACACCTGGATGAATGGTTGTTGTGATTGATGAGCACCACCGATGATTGATGAGGACTCCTAGATAGAGTCAAGCTACTCCATTCTGTAATTCGAATGACCTCCTTAGGCAATTCAAATTGCTCTGTCATTGTGATAGTTTGTATTGTAATTCATTCACCCTTTCTGGGATAGAGAGCACTGCTGCATGTTTTGCACAGTTTTGCACCATATTTTCTATGTTCATCTGTTGTGATTGATTTACTTGTTCATTAGATCTATTGTGACTAATTTTACAATTCTGACCATGTACATGCCAACGAAAACCATCCTTAATGTGCAAAAATTCGTGATGGTGTCCATGTAACCCCTGTAGGAAAATTATTCCTTTTATATAGTGCGTGTAGTGGTTTTGGATGCCTTCTTCTCCTAATATTGAATGTATTTGGATTATATTCATGCGTCACATATGGAATTGGGATTGAATATCGTAACTTTCCTACTTACATGACTATGAAGATCACATAGGTACTTAATAACCACATATGAGTTATTGGAATTTGAAAAAAGTTGAATGGGTTGGTTTCATAACTCTGTAGTCACTTTGCTCTGGTACTTGTTGTACTTACTTATGTAAGTAAAAGGGTAATTGGATCCTACAATCCTCATAATACTCAATATAATAAAACTGCTAAGTGGGATGATTACACATTAGATACAAATCATGGGTCATTGAAAGAGGAGTGGAAGTGGCAAGGTACAGTTTCCAAAGGAGGAACCCTAGTTTGTCGTGCTCATTCCTTTCCTATGCGCAATGCTCTTGATGTTATTCTATAAGTTTATGAGCTAGATTTTACTCCATTTTATATTATGTTTTGTGTAAACTCTCTAGAAAATAGGATTTAAAGTGCATGGCTATATCATGAAGCATTGGATATGTATCTTTTTTTCTTCTTTATAAAAGCAATTGGAATACCGAATTGTGAATGAATGAATCATGGTTGTTATTATGTTATGTGTTTGTTTAAATTACTCTTTATAAATATGTTTGTGTGCATGAATTTACTGAGAATGGATTGGATAAATTCATGGTAGAAATTATTTAATAATTTAGCATTGGTAATTATTGACCACTATGTGTGTGTGTGTGTATCCACAATTAAAATCAATGGAATAGCGAGTCAATGAAAAGAAATTTTGAAAATGGTGTCAGGAATAGTTTTCTCACATGTGGAATTGAGTACCCCATGGTCTCCTCAAAATGGAATTACAATCAAAATTAGGCTCCTTGCCTGATTGTTCAACATCATACTATACAGATTCTGGTTTTCCACAAAAACTAAGCACTTACTTCTAATTGCTATCTCGACATTCTGAAAACTATATTGCCTAACATATTGCCCTCACAGACATATATATGAACAATACATAAAACTTGGGAATTAAAAATACCATGGAATATGTTCTTCAAATTTGAATTGCATAGGTTTAGAAGAAGAGCCCTCTACAACGTGTTTTTCCTTCAGTTGTAGATGTAGACTTCCCACTTAATTTTATAGTGCTTCGATCTTGATCTTCATTTCTTCAATTTCCTCCTTCTACTAGTCATACTTGTCTATGAGTATATCCAACTAAACTTGGAAACTTGTTCTCTCAGACAACCTATGTTGGTCCTCTTCTTCTTACCACTCTTCTCGTCTACGCTCCCTCGCTCGCAAGTCTGGCTCAATCTAATCAACTCTCTGCCGAATCTAATGACAATTGCAAGAAATCCATAGGATATTATGTTCAACACAATAATTTGGTTCTTCAGCCCCACTGTCACTCTCCATCTTGGCTACAACTCGAGCTTGCCCCTCTACCTCAATTAATTCCGACATAGAGACATTGCACATGCACCTTAAACCACGCTCCTCTAGCTTGAAAACTGGATGTAGGGAATTAGAACACTGGACACCCTATTTATGGCCAAACCATGGTTCAATGAATGATTGAAATAATGTCCCCCGAGATACCAAATCGGTTTCCACTTATAGAATGATAGCCTGCATCAATTGAATAGTATTGAAGCCTCCATGTGATGTCAAGCACAGATCTTTTCAAACCTAGATAAAAGTAATGGCACTTGTGAGAGAGAAGAATGATATTGAATTGCCTCCACATTCCATCTTGTCTCATTTCCTTTTCCATCCACCACCTTCATTCTGTAATCATGGAAACATATGCCATCCTGTTGAACATTAATAAATTCCTTGCATGAGTTTTAACAAGACATAATAACATTTGTACTAGGGTGAGGTGTCAGAATGTCAACACGCGTCCTCTCAACCTTAGCCCCTTTTCAAATATTTTGCTCAAAATGATCATAATTCTTTGGTAAGTTCCGCTTGATGAAGCCCCCTTTTGATCAAGGAGGTAGAGGATTCCCACATATTAACCAGAAAAACCTTCTTTGAATATATAATATCATACTAACATCATTTGATTTGTATAACTTAATGTGTTGTCTCTAACTCAAAATAGAGAGTCTTAAATGCCTATCTAAAACTCCTAATTATAATTTTGCACATCTAACACAAAAAAGCTTCAATTACAACTATGAGACCTTACTCTCTGATTTCAACTTTAGGTACAACAAAAGGTTGAGAGTGTATTAGAGATGTTTTCAATCCATTTATAGAACATGTGGCTTGAGTTTTAGGTGTTCAATTCACACATTCCAAATTTTGTACCTAACTACCCACTTGTAGAGAATTTGGATATTGTTTCTACATATTGGCAAAAATGGAGGTAGTGAAGAGTTACCCTATAGGTTGAGTCATAGAGTGATCACTCTCATGATAATCAACATCTACAAGATCTTATGTAGAATCTCAATCCTTCGATAGAAGAAGAATAGTTTGCACTTTAGTGGATGGCTCAAATAGGTGTGATGTGGGAAATGGAATCTAGTCCAAGTAAGACATATGCATCTCAGTGATGCAAACCTAATACTAGTATATGACCTTCTATGCATGTTGATGGTTATGTTGCATGAGAGAGAAACAATGATGGTATGAGTAGTAGCTCTAATGTTGTTCATGTTCAATGAGGAGGGTCTTTTGGTGGTATACCACCATATATTCATGGATGAATGTATGGCAAGACAATGGGAACACCAATAGATAGTAGCTTCAACTAGTGGAGACTTGCAAAAACCTATGCAGATAGTGCCACTTGAGACTAAAAGAAACGTTGATATAAATACTAAAACTAGAGAAAATGTAGATCTTATGTTTAGCTATATAGGTTATGCCATGTCATTTATTTATGTAAAACTATATGTTGTTTCCTACCCTACATTATATATCTTATTGTTTTTGGAAAGAACCAAACCTAGACAAAAGGGGATTCATTAGATGTCCTTAATTCCCTTCCAAATTACAAGTTTAAGGAAAAATTCGAAAGTGAAAGAATTGATACTGAAGATGACAATATTTTGGGAATTTTTATTTACTAAAGAATGAATCTAACTCAGATAGTTGATGTGAGGGTGGGGATTTAGTGGTTGACATAAAGAATGAAATATCCATTTCTGTTAAAGATGTGGCTTGTATTTTTTCAAATTTAAGATATTTTCTTGTTATGTTGTGCATTAATGGGGTGTATTAGGGTCATTGCTAATGTGTACTTGGTTTCTTTCTTAAAAGTATATTTGTTGCATTTGCCTTGGATAATACAAAGATAATGTAGAGATGAGGAAGCTTCCTTGCTTGCACCATTTTTTAGCAACCACACATGTCTTAGCTTAGTGGGGTGTCTTGACTTGAAAGGACAAATCAATGAATGTTGACATGCAAGAGCTCAATAATCATAATGTATCGGTTCTTTCATGTATCCTCATCTTCTCGAATTTATACACTTAGTAATTTTAGACATGAACAAGTGCTATGCAAAACATATTGCTCCCTTTTATATAATTATTATTATTTTTAAATAGAACTTGTTGTCGGTCAACCGAGGGCATAGTGTTTGTCTACAGACAGAATAGACATTTTTTACAATGAAAATCCGTCGAAAGCAAGGAAAAATCGTCAAACATTTGACTCAATTGATGGACTTTGGTTGGTCAACAGAAGACCTGATGTCCATGTAGCACAGGTATGGACATAGAGTGCCAAAGATAGCATCAGTGTACCCACTAGATTGTGTCGCTCAACCAACAACCCAGTCTCTGTCAACCAACATCAAAGCAAATGTGTGGCAAAGAAAGGTGTCAATCAATTGATTATGATGTGTCGCACAACCGAGGAGGTTGTGTCTGTCAACCGACTATACAATAAAAGCTTGCCAAAGGAAGGTGTTGGTGAACCAACTGCAATGTGTTGAGCAACCGACTACAATGTGTCATGCAACTGACAACCATTAGTTGGTCAACCAATGACAACATTATTTGACTCAAAGGCCACAGAGTCGACACATGTCATTAGTGTTAAAGTTACAGCATCATGAGTCATTCTCTAGGTCAATCTTGTGTGTCAAGATTGAGCCTCATGTATTGAGGTAGTGCCTTATAGGAGCCTAAGTTGGACTCATGAAACTTGGAGAAGAATCTTGAGTTGGACTCAAGAATGGTTAACCTTCATGTGTTGAGGCAAGTGCTTTATATGTCAAAGTGATGATTTTGTACAGTCTTGCTAGTCAAGGCTAACGTCTTGTGTGTCAAGACAAATCCTCATGTGTTGAGGTGGTGCCTCATGTATTGAGGTGATGCTTTGCATGTCGAAGCATGTATGATGTGTGATGTACTACTAACCATGGATGATCTATTAATTCTCCTCTAGAGACTGTCCACCTCTAGAGTGAATTACTTTAGCATATGACCACTTGGAATGATAGTAGAACAATATGATCACATCATTGGGAAAATATCCTTAGTATATTTGATATAATAATCAAGTTGGCACATGTGGACCATGTAGATAAGACAAGAGATAAAGATAAGATGTGATCATATATGAGAGAATTCGAATTGCACATAAGAATTAATTAAGAGAGAATTCGAATTGTTAAACTTCAGTACTGATATTAACAAAGAAGACTTCAGTCAATCAAAGGGGAACTCGAATTGATCACTACATATGTTAACAAGAAAGATTTTAGTTAAGAGACTTAACTAAGTGATAACAAAGAATATATAGTTAACTAAGTGTTATTGCATGATGGCATTTATGTTAACTAAAAGATGACACTTATGTTAAACTAAAAGACAACACTTGTGTTAAACTAAAATACAACACTTGAGTTGTGACGCTTGCATAAAGACACTTAGTTTAGCCACCTAACTAAGTGGGAAAGCTTTCAGTTAAGGGGTGAGTTCATCCTAAATTCAGTTCAATGAGTTAATGCATTGCATGAGAAGTGGGTTGCACTTCTCCATGCAAGATTGATGTCTCCAAGGTTGGAGCGAATTTCCATGAAGCATTTTTGTGCATGTGACTATTATTAGTGAGTTAGTTGATTGGGGAATTTTCTCCCAAGTCTCTCTTCTATATCTATCTTTCTCTTGCTTTGTAATTGCACCGCGGGTGCTTGATGTAAAATACATTCTATGTTATCTATCAGTATACTAAGGAAGTTTTTGTTGGGGTTTTCTCCCTCAAGTCATAGAGGGTTTCCCCATGGTAAATTCATGTGTCGAATGTGATTGCTTATGTGTATGATTGTTATTTGATTTCAAGTATTATTGCAACTTTGAATTAAAGAACAAAAATTAACAATTATTTCTGTCGGTCTTTAGATGAAAACTAAATCCACCAAATAACCAACGGTTTTTGTTCTTGAGGTTCATTAGTTGTACTTCGAAACTGAGTGTAAAGATCGATGCTTGGCCATCGAAAAATGGCTCCAAATTTTCTTGTGGCTACAAGTATATTTTCTCAAACTAACATATAGGTGATTTCACTATGAAAAACATCATATGCATTAACCTTGTCTACCAATTTTACACCTATAGGACCTCCTTTGTCTAGGTAAGTGGCCCAACCCAATAACCATTACATTCTCCCTTTCCTAGTAATAAAAATTCCCTTACGTGGGTGCCACCATTTAGTACCCCAGTTCCATTTGACGCCCATGATGTTATTGTTTCCGTAGGATTGTGAATCTATCTAGTTTCTGATATTACACTTCGCCACATATTACTTCATCATTATCACTCATTGGATGACCCATGGATTCCTAGAATTATGGCCATTATGGAATTTTTATTTTACATTTTACACATCCATGAGCCCACCACTACATACATACCGTAAAAGTTACATTATTTTTCCACCATTCATCATCTCTTAAGGAGATTACCATCAATGTCCTACCCCCCATCACTTCCATATGTTATCATTCACTCATTGATTCAATTGGCCATACATTTGACACTTATCTCCTTGTCTCCTCTTACTATCTTTCTCTGGTGTTCACACACCTAGGAAACCTTTACACAACAATATTCCTTAGCACTCCTATAGATTGTATATCATCCCATTTTATGGAAGCATTCTTGGTCACCTTTCTTCTAATCATTCTATGGTGAGTCACCCATGGAGTCTTACTGACACCATTCTCCTTCATAGTCAACATAAATGCCCCCCTTTTCCCTCCATGAGTCCCCCCCATTTCAGTTATGTCCCTTGGTACCCCAAGTTTTGTCTCTCCCCTAATATTCTCATGAGTCCCACACATGCTACCAAGTCATCCATGCCTTCATGATCCAAATAAATTAAGTTTGAGTCCCCCGCTCAGTGACCCATGTATCCCCATTTAGTGTCTCAGTCCTTCATCTTTCTCTCTCAATTATTTCATTGTATCCCTCGTGCTCCCATCAAGGAAATTCCATTGTATTAATGGTAGCAAGTATCCCTCTATCGACATCAACACATCTATTCTAGACGATGGAACTAGAGGCACTATATACCTTGACCCCATAACCATAATTGATGGGTTCCCTTGGATCAACTAAGGGGAGACCTTAGTTCTCCTTAGACTGGTTGTTTCTCACATGTTGGACTTCAACTCATCATCGCATCGTTAAGATTTGTATAGGTTGATATTTCTCTCATCTAGTTTGGTCGAAGACCCTATATATCCTTGACTCTAGCCATTTTGTGAGTCTCTTTGGAATCCCTCTAGTCATATGCTTCCTATGGTATTCAGGTTGCATTAGCGACAGTGTTTGGAAACCCTTTAGTTATATGCTTCCTATGTTATCCAGTTCCAATTGCAATTCCCTAGAATTGTTTGTCTCGGTCCTTTAGTTCTTTGAGCCACCTATGAGGATTTGCTTTTATGTATACTCCTTCCAGATCTTGGGCCCCTCCGGTTTTAGCAGCGCATCAGTTATTGTGATTTCCTATTCCATTGGGATGCCATTGTTCCAATATGTTTTCTTCTAATCATCCATGGTTGGACCATGATTATGTATCCATTATGTATTCAAACTAGGTCCCTCTTTGACCCTCATGATGTATTGTATCCAGTAGTTATTCATGTATTGATAAGGCCCCTTGTGGTCTAGATCCTAGTTTATACTGAGACATTGATACGAGCATGGGTATGTCCATCTCATCCATATATATATGAGACTATGTACACCTAATCCAGTTTGAGTACTCTGTCTACGAGTATGGATCTTTGTAGTTCGGGTGATTCCTCTTAGTCGTGATTTCGATCTTCAATCCAATTGTCACCCCTCATATGTTGTAAGTAATAAATTCCTTATTGACTCCTTCATTTTTGGAAAGGACCCTAATGGAGGAAGATAGTGCAAGCCAAATAAACGAAAGTTGTGGAATCCCCTAACGACCACAATGGCTTTGGGTCCACCCTCGCGACTATTTAAAGAAGCATGAGGAAAGCAGAAGAGAGGAGTAGAAGTGGAAGATAGAGAGACAGATAAAAGAAAAGAGAGAAGCATTGAAGAAGAGGACCAGATTGAAGACCGAGCTGCAATAGAGAAATAATGAAGCTTAGTGTTGTGTATCTGGGTTTTGGGTATGTAATTGGGATATGGGTTTATGTTCTTTATGATACCAAAATTTGTGGATGATTATGTAAGGTCCCAGAGCCATGGATTTGAAATGTAACAAAATTTGTCGGCAATATAAATGAAGGAATTTTGCCCCCCCCCCCCTAAATTTTTGTGTATGACTAATTTATACTCTATTTGTTGTCTAATGGATATATCATATTTCTATTTTGTATATGCATGATTAATGGAACTATGTTGCGATAATATGAAGATGAAAATTGTTACGATATGAAGAACATGAACCATCACAAACTTATCCTTGCAGTTAACCCCCCTTACCTCACACATGTCATGGCTATGCTTCGGGTGAGAACTTCTTCTTTGGGGGATTGAAAATGCCATCACACTATACCACAATGATTCCCTTTGTCGACCCTTGTGCAAGAACATGGTCTTTAATTTTGCAACAACAAATGGTTCCATTGTTGGGACCTAGTTTTTAACAGGACATCGTTAACTGCATGGATACACATGTGTTAACGAGCCAGATTTAATATTGGTGGGACAAAAGGTTTGAGGATTTCATAATATAAGAAATTGAACTACGGGGGTTGGTGATATCGAGACTCAAATGGCACATCCTCTATGGAGGGCCATTGTTAGATCAATATGACTTGTGGGATGAATTTCTAATAGCTCTCATAGATTGGCTCCCGAGACTTGTGAAAGCTCCCAAATGCCACAATTGATAGAGGAGGCTTGTTCAACGGACTTGAAGGGACCTGATAGATTTTAACCATGTAGACTTGCCTCTAACTAGAGCTGTCAATCTCTAAGTAGAAAACACTCTCACTGGTTATACTGTAGAATTCATAGTAGACAATAATCAATCGGTGTCTAAAGCTAAAGAAGAGCTAAAAAGGGGATCCAAGGGTAGATTACTGAAGGAAGTACCACTGTGTATCAAGACCTATAAGGTTAAGTTCATATTTCGGCCATTGAACTACATTAGAATGGAGTAAAGCCCCCGCGCCCCAAGGGAATGCTCATAGATGATGTTGTTGGGTTGCAAAAGGTAGAAACTATGCACAATGGATGGGGAAACTAGTAAGGATGCTAGGGATGTGCAAGCAACGAGAAGATTGAAAATATGTGAACAGTGGTGGAAAACACGTATGAGAAAGGTGAAAAGAAGAAGTGTGTAACTAGAAGGAGAGTTGTGGAATGGAGAAAGAGATGAGGCAAGGGGAAAGAGCTATGCCAAGCAAACAAAAGAAAGGAATTGGCGGGTTCATGGCTATGTGAAATAGGAATAGAGGTACAAAATCACCCAGTAAGAGGAAACTTGGCAGGAAGTACAAGTAAGGAATAAGACCGTGATATTTAGTTGCGAAGTAACGAATTTTTGAATCAGACACCCAAACCAGCCTTGAACAAAGTTGCAGAACAATTAGAATTATTATGACCCATGGAAAACGGTTGCAACCCAAAAAGTGAACCCCCCATTGTTGCGGAATTAGATACTGTAAATAACGAGAGTAGCACAACTTCAACCACCCCCCATGCACCCTCCCATAATTTGGTAACACATTCTTAGCACTATGTTTTATGGATACCCCGATACAATCAGATGAGCAGTAGTACAAGTAGTTTACAAAATAGTTCGTTAGCAAGAGGAAGTATTAGCAGTTCTCAGCATACTAACAGTAATATTGTAACTCAATCAGGACCGAAAGGATTTGTGATGGTAGGATCTTCGACTCTCAAAATGGTTGGAGTACAAGCAAGACCACCTTTAAAATGTCCATAGTTTTGGGGAAAAGGAGGAGAAGCTGATGCATAACAACATTGGTTCCTATGGGAAGAAATATGGAATGCCAAAGGGACCTCAATGGCATCTAAGTTGGTATAATTTCAAACCATGTTACTCGGAAGAGCTTTACAATGATATATGAAGCTAATTGAACGTAGAGATCCAAACATGCCAGCCCTGACCTTGGAAAACATAAAGCAATTATTTGTATATGAGTTTCTGCAACCTAACTCATAACAACAAGGCATCACAGAACTAAGAGAAATCTTGCATATACAGAGAGAATCTGCTTGGGATTATTCACAACACTTCGAGGATTTATTAGCTAATATTTCCTTTCCGGTGCATGATTCCCACCACAAAGAATGGTTTATCCAAGGGTTATTTCCCCTAACCAGAATTCCCCGGTCGCAACAGGTTGTGAACTAACCCTGAAGTGTCTTGGAGTGGGTTATGAAGATAGAAGCAATGGATAACTACCTGAATGCTCCCGCAGAAGGGAGTTCCTCAGGAGAATTTTCATAGGTACACAACAAGCTGGTGGAACTAAATGAAATACTCCAAGGGATGAGTATATTGAAACCAAATTTACCATAAGTCTAGTGCATCAAATGTGTGATGGAAGGACATCACATGTTGGAATGCCCTGAAATGAGGAGAGGACAAATCCCACTAGGAGGTCCTTCTAATAGTGTCCCAGGTGCAATTGTTGTCCAAGTTATTGCACCATGATTTCCAATATATCTAGACCGTCCAAATGAATGCTGTAAGATTTGTAAAACATTTGGCCACTTGTTACGATTCTTCCCAATTTTACAAAAGTATTCCTCAATGTCAAATATAATATATTGTGAATTTTGCAGATCTACTATACATAGTACTGAGAAATGTAGGGCATTAGATGCATTGACAGAAATATTAGACCATTCTATATACCTAGTAGAAGACGAACCACAGGAAAGAGGAGGCAACAAAGAACATGAACGAGGTTTCAAAGTTGGATTAGGAGGAGTTTGCACAAGCCCAATTCGATGTCATAATTGTAATGAGATTGGACATCGCATTAGAGACTACCCTGTACCTGAGAGACCATAGTGTACCTATTGTCGTACATATACTAATAATGTTGAAGAATGCCCTGAACTTATCACAAAATGTGAAGATCATGCAATACAACCAAGTAATTTTATTAGCTTTGAACCGAGGGAAGATTATAGCTTAGCAAGATTCTCTATTACCTAGGGAGGAGCGAGAACCACATCAAACCAACATGAACCCAATTCAACAATAATAAGAAAAGCAACCCCAAGAACAACTAAGTATGTCCCATTTCAACACAAAGAAATTTACTGTGATGTTGTCGACGTGATTAGAAAATAACTGACACCACCCACCGAGGATGAGGCAAGACCATCCCACCAGTATAGAAGAGATGACACAATGAGAAATAATGAAAGAGAAATGGGTACTAACAAGGTAAGAGATTATGTTTGCTTTGCTAAAAGATATATTGGAAGATGAAAGTGCCACCTATAACTTGCACAAAACACTCTGCGAAATGCATGGTGTTGCGAAATTCGATGAATAAATCTATGCCCCACTACCTGAAATAATAGTTTAGCTTGTACAGAAGCAAAGTAGGAAGAGGGATAGCCAAGAATTATGGATAGATGTGAAAGTCCATCACTATGATATTAAGAACGTGATGTTAGATCTAGGATATAATGTGAATATACTCCCAAATAAATCCTGGGAAGTGATGGGTTGTTTGCCTCTTGTCAACTCCCCTATTTAGTTGAGAATGGAAAACTACTACCACATATTCCCAATTGGATGACTAGAGAATGTTGAAGTTGATTTAGCATGATTGAGATTATGGGCAGAACTAATCCTTATCCAACGTTGTTGGGTATAGGCTGGGCTTATGAAAACTATGGGGTGATCGATTTTAAGAATAGAACAATGAATTTTGAAGCTGGTGGAATGAAGGTCACACACCCTCTAGATTTGCACCATGAGAACATGGACGGATATGTTCTGGATAACATAAGCTCCTTGACAATAGGAAAGAGGAAGACTCTGTGAACCTGATGATAGAAGGCTCAGTGAGTTGGAGAGGCATTCACTATTTTAATAATGATTCTGAAGAAGCTTGGCATAATTGGAAAAATGGACGCCCTGAGCTCTCTTCCCGAGACTGCACATTGATAAAATTAGTTCGATGGATTGGAGTAGAATTGAACTATCTACCATTGTATGGTGACATCAATGGCTTATAAGGATTCCTTAGGAAAATTTATTCCTCAATTGTAGAATAATATCACATGGGCGTCCTAGATACAACACTCAGAGGAACTCCTTTAAGATGGTGGGCGACACACAAGGATGATCTCTTTGATTGGAGCACCACCTAGTTATCATTATTAATAATCAGGTTTAAACCTTCCAAGCACCATAACTGAGTGATATAAATTTACATGGGAGAGGCAAATCCATATACTCACATTGACCAGTGCGAACATAAGTGGGAAACCAATGGATTGCAACCAGAATTTTGGGTCCATCAATTTTTTCATGAGCTAGGAACAATTCCTAACGATTGGTACTTACATGAGGAAACAAGACGACAAACCGAGTGTTGGAAGAATATATATGCACAATTCTTCCAAGACTTTTCATTCTCCACAACTAGTTATTCAGTGATAGATACCTTATCTCAAGCTCGATATGGTGGTCAACAATGCACCTAGGTGGGAGTCCCTCAAGAAAAATTCTTAAGCATTTGATCCTCATACTCTTCCAACATGTCGACAAGTTCTGAAGGAACAAGAATCCCTATTTTTTCCACTGTCGCTTAACCAAGCAATGTTGTAACATAGAGTTGCGAATTCGAACATCAATTTGCTTTCTTAAAACTCATTGCAGACACGAGTTGCACTTTTCATCCTAGTATTATTTTAATTGTGCACAGAACGCAAGGATTCTATCCCTCCAATATCACCAAATTGTCAACAAATGACATGAGAACTTCCTTGTCTCTCAGTAGAAATTCCTTCTCCAAGATGACATCAAAATCATCCAACCACACCACTGCGAATTTCACTTGACCTTTCCACTTCCCCATCTTTATGTCAACTTTGGACGTAATCCAAGTTGTTTCCTTTGCATTAGAGTTTACAGCCTTGATTGAAGCATTACAAGGCTAATCTCTAAGTCCAAGCTCACTGGCCAACTCCTTCCTCAAGAATTTGTGAGAGGCACCTGATTCAACCAACGCCTTCACAGTCCTCCTATTTATTATCAAGTCCACAAAACAAAGTTGATGTCGATTGTGAGCTTGATTTCCATTCAAGGCTGCCAAGTACTGCAAGTCATGCAACAAGCAAGGTTGCACCTCACTTGCTACTACAAAAGTAACCTACACAATCTCCTTAATCAAGTGGTTCACATTAAGAAAAGAAAAAATATCACCTTGGCTGGGAATGTGTGACGTCTTGGCATCACACAATAAACCGCCCTATAGATTTGCTCAGTTCTTCAATGTGTGCTCTTCCCCAACCATTGTCTACAAAGCATCCTCCAATACCGCTACATACATTTTCACTCTATTGAAGTGTATCTTGAGGTATGGTGGGAGGTTTGGCCAATCCTTTGACTGTACAATAGCCTGCAGCAAATTTTTTTCATCTCCCTCATCTGAAATTTCCCCATATACATGGCCAATTTAATTTGCAACCAAATTTCTACCATGCCTTCTTTCTGGAAAATGTCATGGGGATGGACCTATGTCTTGTGCTTGATACACCAAGCACTAGTGAGCCTTCTACCCAAATTTCTCTTTGCTCCCATGCATTGCCATGGAAGTGCGACACCTCTCTAGTACCACAGTCTATGATGGAGATGCACAATGAGTCGAATATAACCCAATTTGCTTCTTCTGTGTATCCAAGGTCTACAACCCAACTTACCTCACTACCTCTACAAGCTTCATGGTGAAGAGCATCTAAAATAGCTTTGAAACCACTTATGACGAGCTCTCAAGCGCCACCTTACAATTCTGCGGTGAGCATCTCTTAGAAGGCATGTGACACTGCCTAACTTGACACTTAGTGATGTGATCGCCTAAGGAAAGCTACCAAACTATGCATAACAGGACCCAACCAATTTAGTTTATTATGTGTGTATATATTTAGTTAAACTAATGCATGCATCAAGTAAACTTCTCATGTAACAAAGTAAATGATAGTCAATACAGTGTACACAAGATTTGGTGCGACACTCAATTGAGTACATAGTGTACAAGGAGCACTCGACCACTGCTTGCGATGTTAAAAGGAAAACCAAGGAGAATTCCTAAAACCCCAATCAAACTCTACCACTTGCATCTTCCCTGCCTTCTATCCTTCGCTCAGTGTCACGGAATTTGTGCACTTCCTTGATCCCATCTCTACGCACTTCCAGGAACACTACTGCGTGATTCTTCCCACAACACAGTTAAGTGTTCCCAAGACCTACATCTGCCTTTTTTCTCACATGCTTCAAACATGTCCACTTAGACTATGCCCAAATCCTTTGTTGTGTCTTATGTGTGTGCTTCCTTTATGATCAATTGATGATTGCTTCCTCTTATGCCAAGTAGCCACTCCTTTATATACAATGCAACTCAACTTGGGTGCACTTCCAAGATGACACACCCATTTGCTAAGTATGCTTGTGAGAGTCTCGTACTTAGTCTTCTAAGTAATGTTTTTCACACAAGCCGACCCCATCAGACACCCTCCCATCGCATGGGAGCCCTTGGGTCCATGCCCCATCTCAATGCACCCAAATTTGTTTGCTTTTGAGGGATACTGATGCCACTTGAACCCGTGAGAATCAGTCATCGTGCCCACGCATGTCTCCATGTGATTCTTGGGGCTTGTCAATTCCCATGAAAGCCACCCTCGAATGTGTTGCGGATGTGGGGTCACGACACATGTGTTCATTACTAAGAATTAAAAGGAAATGGGGGTCGTAGCAACAAACGTAATTTAGAGCTATGCAACAATTTGTTCAAAAAATCAATAACAATTTCATTTATCTGATGAGAACATGCGACACATCAAAGAAAAATCCATTGAAGTTGATAAACTCATAGAAATGTTGGGGGAAATGCCTTCTCCTGAATAAATTGAGGGAAAGTACAATAATATTAGATTCAAGGGCATTTCTTACCAAAGAAGAAAAGGGATTGTTCCTCAAACGATTCAATAGGGTCTACAAATGTGCCTAAAGGCGATGCTCCTTTGAGGGCCCAAGTGAGTGCATGTAAGTATTCAATTTGTTTTACTACTGATAAAAATTTCAATTTTGATGTTTTAAGTGCCCTAGGTGCTAAGAAAGTCCTATTTCCATTGCTCAAGCTAGCAAATATTCCAGTAGTAAAGAACCAAGTATCCTAGTTGTTTGGATTTGGAGAAACAATGCAAACCATATGTGATGTAGAATAAGATGAGTATCTCCCAATAATTCTACAGAATATGAATCCTGTAGAAAACGAGAACTCGAATAATCAACTGTTCTTTGTCTCATTAATGATCAAAGATTCAACTTTGCATAACTGTATGTTGGATTCTGGTGCCTCAACGAATGTTATGCCTTTGTCCATGATGTACAAGCTAGGGTTGAACGTATCAAGACCTTATAGGAATATATGTGCCATGGAATCCTGAGAAGTCAAATTTTGCAGGTTCATTAAGGATGTCAAGCAGGTCTTGTTGCGCATCCTTATATTGAATTACTAATGGATATTATTGTCATTGATGTGCTAGAAGCACGGGGCATTTTATTATCAAGGAAATGGGTTGTAAATTTGGGTGATAATATACAAGTGGGTCTATCATATGCTACCATCCCAATAATGGGAGGCACTTTCATGATATTACATAGAGAACCTATGAGAAAGCACCATGTGAAGTATTTAGAAGATCTAGGAAATTAAATAATTTTCTTTCAAGGAAATGTCAAGTCCTACAATGGTTTTTCTACCAAAGTTGCTCCTTGAAAAGATACAAATAATCTTTGGACGATGAACTCTAACGGGGCCAAGACCTAATTAGTTGAAGAAAAATCCATTTGTAAAAATTGAAAGTTTATAGGATAAAGGGATGCGATACAGTTGTCCATGAAGTATTCTAATGCATTATTCTTAGATGTGGTTCTTCGAGCTCAGAATGAGAAATACAATGCACTATCAATTTCTGTCTCTACTCTTTATCTTTGTGAAGGTATTGCAGGAAAGAGAGAAATGGAAATAATTTATAGGCCTTTTGTGCATGATAATTTGGGAAACTTCCAAGTTTTTTATGATCACAAGAAAGTATAGAAGTCTATTAACAATTTGAAAAAAAAATTCAAGTCATGAGATTGACTAGGGCAAGGAAAGATCACAGGACAAAGCAATCAAGAATAGTGAATGAGTTCATATGGAGAAAATATCTGAAATAAATGACAAGTGCAAAAAGAAAAGGGAAGGGCTCACCCTAGGAAAAAAGAAAGAATTTGAAAGTTTGATCCCCGATTCCAAAGATGACTGGTCTTATGATGACTTGAAGACTTATTGAGGCAATGTGAAAAAGGATGCACAACTAGACCGGTAAAGGATGAGACAAATAGATCCAAATACCTTCCAAAACCAACTCAACCAATTGTCATGGCTATATGGGAAACAAAGTAAATCTTTTGATCACTTGGTACAACATTAAGGAAGGATACAAGTTCAGTTTAGCAAGAAAGCTTGCTCACAAAATTTCAAGAAAGGTGATGTTGTATTCGTATGGCCTAAAATAAAGGAAAAACCAGGTAAGTGTGGTGTGTGGTAAGTTATAAAATATTTGGTTGGGACCGTATCAAATTAATTGTGTTCAGGTGATAATTCCTTCTACTTGAGTCATTTAAATGGAGATAAATTGTCCTTGCCCAGTAACGGCCAGGATTTGAAGATATTTTACATAGGTGATATATGATGTCTCCAGGACACCTCTTGTATCATAGTAGATTTAGGTTCACTTGATGTGTCATTTTATTTAACCATGCATTGCATTTGTTATGTTGTTTTTATACATCTCATATTTTTATTTGAACAAGGCAAGACATATGGATCTACCTCCGATGCATTTGACGCTCTTTATTGTTTGAATTCTATGTAGGTCTACAAGTACCAAAAGATTCAAGAGGTTCTAACACAATCCCCGGGAGAAGCACACGTCCCATAGTTGGAGCCAACTATTATTCCCCAGATTCTTTGCAACGCACCCTACCAATTGTGCCAAAGAGGGGGGTCTTTCTGCCATTGTAAAAGGCCAATTCGTAGCTTTTTTATGCAAAAGTGTTGGTATAGCAAGGTTCAAGACTTATGGTCAAGGTCATGGTAGGTCCTCATGGTCCTCATTTAAAGATGTGTTGGTCTTATGGCTCATATAACTACCCCTTAATGAGTGGAACTCTTCATCATGTCGAGCATTGATGCCTTACATGGGTATTGGTGCTTCTTGGGATGAATCCATCAGGACACATGGCTTATGATCCCCTAGACACACTTATGGTTTTATGTTTTGTAGAGTTTATTATGCTTGTAATGGTTATCACACACTCTAGCACAACTCATTCATGCTCCCTTGGACCTTATTTTGTTATATCATTCATCCCTCTTGGTCATCTTGGTTAAAAAGAGCAAGTCATCCACCTTGAAAGCAAGCTTATGGATACCATACAAACCTAATAAGGAGGGCATTGAGGGAAAAAAAACACATGTTGGGGTTAGATGGGGCATGATGTCCTCCTTCCAAGCACAACTCTTCATCATGTTGAAGCATATCGTCATGTTTTATCATTATTTTACCTTTTATGAGGTTTAGTCCCTAGATTGTGGGTGACAAACCCTAAAAAATCATTAAAAGTCATTCTAAAGACAAATTAGGAAGGTCATCCTAAATGAGGGTTAATTCATCCTTCTTTCCTTATAAATAATGCGCCCTCCTCTCATTTGTGACCAATATCATGGGGTAAAATATGATTGCAATTTTATTTCTTCTTGTGTACATGAGCAATTGAAGTGGTGTGCACCTCCTTTCTTGGAATTTCTAGGGTTTTTCAAGGATCAAGATTGATGTTTGAGGTTTCTTTCTTATCTTTAAAGGCTATTCTAAGGTGAAAGGATTCTTGAGGCTTCTTCTCTTATCCCTTTTCTCTCAATTGTGGTAAGATCTTGAATCTCTTGTACTCTTGCACTACCGAAGGCATCCAAGGTAGGAGCAATTTAGGGTTTTATGCATGATAGATTAGTCTTGTTGGTGAGACATCCATCTTTAAGGGTCTCTCTTGTTTTGGGCCTTAACATCTTGTTTTCTATGAATAGGTTAAGGGCTAACACAACCTAGGGTTTCTTAGTCTTTACCTAGTTAATTCAAACATTGAATTGCCAATTCTTAGGAGGAATGTTAACCCCTATTTCTCAGTGCTCAGAGGAATAAGACCCAGGTCTATTTCCCTCATCTTCAACTATTCAATTTTACAAAATTCCTTGTACTATATTGGAAAAATACAAAAATATAGAAAAACCCTAAAAATTAAATATTTTTGAAAAATTCAAAAAATATTTATTTTTGTCATCGTACTTGTTTAACATTGAATTTACTTACAAAATTATGGAATATGTATTGTTGTTTTAATTTTCTGATTTGTTTATATTATTCGAAAATCCATAAAAACTGAAGAAGAAAAAATCCATTTAAAGTTGTTTTTGTAGCTTGAGGAAGTCCTAAACTAGGGTGATGTCATCTCCTTGTGGCTGGTATATCCCTGGTACAAGTATAGTTAAGGTGTTTTGTATTTCCAAATTTCATAAGAAAAGAAGCCCTAACATTTTTTAAGGGTCCATACTTCATCTCCAGCATTGGTGGTTTACCTAGGGGGTTTTTAAGTGTTGAAACAAGTTACTCATCCATTTTTGTAGACCGCTAGACATCTAAAGTTTGTAAACAATAATAAATTGCAGCAAGTATCCATCAATCTAAGTGTGCCCTAGAGGTTATAAATTCATCATTGGTTGGTAAGTGGTGAGAGGTATCTATTGTTGAATTTTCATGGGTTTATTTCAAGATTTTATACAAATCATTGGTGTTGGTTCATACTGCAGTAAATTGATTTATCTTAGTGACAAATTCGTACCAAGTTTCATTGTTCCTAACCTCCTAGTGATAGAGTATATATTTATTATTTTATTGACTCCATTCGGGCACTTGTTGAATAATCTAGCATGATGTATTTTAGAAGTAGGGTTGTCCTCGTTGCATATTTTATAGGGATACTTCTATAGACATTTTGGGAAGCCTCCTATGGCCTAAGGAGCAGGCCTAAAGAGAGAGGAGAGTGCATTGTGGTGACATTCGATGCATCTCCTGAGAAGTTTCCAATATTAGCAATGAGCCTCATGACCTAATCAGAATGGTGCTAATTTGTGTGTTAACATGCACATTTACTCAACAATGGATGTGGAGAATCTGAAACTCTATTAGCCTTCTTCCATGTTGGAATAAGAAAATAATGAGAAAGTATTACCTACCATAAAGTACTTAGCATTAGAAGCTTAACTAAAGTTAGAAGAAGATACAGTTTTGTAGAAGAATTCCAGAACCACTAGGAAATGGCAACATGAACTATAGCAGTTTGGGTTGAAGGACAACTTCCATGCAAGGCCAAATGGCACTTCAGGGAGAAGGTAGAGGAAAATTTCCTCACCTACTTTAGTAAAATTTATTAGGGACCAAAATCCTCCTTGAATGGGGAGGGATAATCTAAAATGGATCATTATACAATTTTTCATCTATTTTGGTACTTTATATGTGGAAAAAATGAAGTTATTGGCTTGTAGGGCCCATTTTAGGGGTAGGTCCTATTTTGGTTATTTTGGGTCTAGAAACTTCTAGAGCCTATTTAAGGCCTTAAATAACCATTTTGGTGGTCAAAAATTTGAAACATCATTCCCAATCTCTTGATGTTATTCCACACATCAAGAGCTTTCCAACAGTGCAAAGATCAGCTCAATCGAAGTTCTTATGAGGAAGTTTTGCCTCTCATGTATTGGCCTATCTTATTCACCACCATGATATGGAGTGTATACCACATAATCTTCCATTACTCACACATGTAGAGCTAGTCACATGTGTACTTTCAAGAAGATTCTAGAGGTCCAAAACCCTAACCCTAATCGAGAGTTGAGGCATGCAAAAACCCTAATCCTAACCTTAGATGGCTATTGGACCATGTTAACTATTGGGCTACTAAGAAAGGAAGAGATTCCAATCTCATTGTATTTTTTATTGTTCTAAATTTGAGAAGAGCATATATGAGTGAGATTCTTAAAGCATAACAAAGGAAGTAGAAGATCCTATAGTAGGAGTTTAGGCTAAAGTGTCCATGGAAACACCATAACGAGTGCACTTTCTTTTACTTGCATTTTATAACCAAGAAGAAAAGGAGCAAGAGTAAGAGCATAGGCTTCACCTTCTAGATGGTTTTTTCTCGTATTGGATTTTGTTAGGGTACATCTTATGTTCATTGTGTGGATGGAGGGCTATTTCCTAAGTGTTTATCATTTTAGTATTTTATGTGCTAAGCTAGCAATATTAAATATTAATTTAAAGTAAAACACTATAATAACTTTCAAAGATTGTCACATCCGTTGTGAGGAATTGTTCTAGTGAAATATCCATGGCAGTTTACATATCACTATTATTATTAAATAGACATTTGATAGACTAGAAAAGCCATTATTCTTATAATCCAAGCTTTTTGGTGCTATAATTTGCATTGAACTTCATAGATTATATAATATAAATTCAAAATTTTGGGAAACTACTTACATTGTATAGTCATTCCTATCCTTGGGTTCTATCTTTTTTTTCCCTTTTGTCACATAGTGTGAATCTAGTTAGTTTTATATATTTGAAGTTGAGGTAATATACCATTAATGTGATAGCATTTTGGCTAGTAAGGTTTATGTTATCTATCTATGTAACGTTTGTTAGTTTTATATATTTGAAGTTGAGGTAATATACCATTAGTGTGATAGAAGTCTCCAAATAGCATATTTTGGCTAGTAAGGCTTATGTTATCTATCTATGTAACGTTTGTAGTAGAACCATTAGGTGTCTTAAAGAACTGGCTAGTAAGGCTTATGTTATCTATCTATGTAACGTTTGTAGTAGAACCATTAGGTGTCTTAAAGAACTCAACACTTAGTGTAAGTAATTTTAAGTATAATATGGGTTTAGTTTGTTTAGCATATCCGACAATTTTTTTTTATAGTATGTATCTTAATGAAATGTATGTTTTTGTCTAAGCAAAACAAGCACATACAACATATTAAAATAAAATATTGCGCATAGAATGTACATGACAAAATGAAAGGAATGTGAAAAAGTAAAGTTCGTATTATGCATTGCTTGTGTTTCAAAGAAACTATAATAGCTAGAGTAGGAGGCTCCAAAACAATTATGACACAAAGCCATTTTCATGAAAAATAGTACGAAGGCATATGTCTATTACCAACAACATACCTCAATTTTAGCGAGCTATATGGCATCTATTCTTTCAAGGGGAATTATATTATAAGAAAGTTAAACTAATCATATGAAAACACATAACACACTAATGCCCATTGACAACAATAAGATTGGTTACAATTAACGCAAGTTGAAAATAAAATATTCACGCTAACCAAGTTTTTGGGCTTTCAAAATCTCAAATATAACATAAAAATAATCATAATCAAATATGAACACCCTTGCTTTGTTTGATCACTGTGCTCGAGTAAAATGCCGTTTGCTACATTAGGAAAGAGAAGTGAAACCAAGCTCCCTTTCTTAGCGAAGATCTAGACATAAGTTTTTACCTTCCTTTCCTGCTGTGAAGCAATGTAATAAAAAAAATACAATCAAATTGCAATAGCTTAACATGTGCATATTTTTAAGATTCTGAGACACATTGTAATTACATAACTACCAACATTTATTGTTCCAACCATCATATTTGGAGGAATAGTAACTTTTGTAAACACTTTATCATTTACCCATCCTTCTTTACCACTTGATTTAAAATGTATGCAATATCCCGATTCTCACCCCATTACATTAAAAATGTAAATGATGTAAATATGCTAGTGTGAATTCCTAGTGTGGATCTCAAGGCCAAGGCCCAACTAGTGAATGGATAGGCATGTATGATGTTATATTTTATTTAGACCGTTTGGTTGGCTTTTATGTAGACTTAGAGAATATGCAAATATTATGTGCATAAATAATAAAATGGTCCAACAATGACTGTGTAAAGAGCACCAAAGGGGCTATGATTCCACCAGAGGGGAAGAGGCAGGGGGCCTATGGGAAACCAAATCCTATACTGCCAGGTGTCAACCTTAGAGCTCACCCAAAATTCTGACATGTGATGGGAATAATCCAATTATATCCTTTTTTGACCATTTTCCAATCATTAATTACACATGTGAGGTTGGTGGGAAAAGTCGCTTCTTGTAGTAATTGAAGCATGGGGGTTGTGACAGTTATGTCAGCTGTCAGCAGTCCTATTTCTTCTATGGTCAGAATTCATGTCAACTGTCTTTTCACCCTTGCCTCATATCCTTAGAGTCAACACTCTTTTGATCATTATTCTCATTCTCTCATGCAAGATGCTACTCCACGTAGAGTTATTCCATTGTTGTTGATGTCCATTTACGAGACTGTGTATCAAACCCAAAAATTCGTATTAGAAGACAGAGTTGCATTCCTGGAAGGGAAAATAGAAACCTGTAGGTGTCCCCCTTCGCCCTGGTGGACTCATAGCCCAGCTTGGGGGTGGCCTCCCAGCAGAAAGAGTATATGCTAGACGAAGTGCCTATGGTTGGGTGGAAAAGTGCTCTTACATAGCCAGTTGCTTGGATTTGCGTTGAATAAAGATAAGTACTCTCATGTATTTGAATCTGAACTGTTTTATTTGATGCCTGTAATGTTTATGCTTGCATTTGTTCGCTAGATGTGTATGGACAGATTTTAAATTCCATTGTGCATGTTTATTTATGTTCTGCACACATTCTGTTTGTTGAAAAATCATATTATGCATTTGGGGTGAATTATTAGAGCCCCGGTTTGGCCAACGTCCCCTCCCTATGATCGGATTGGGTGAGGGGGACATTACAATGTAGCACCTAGAAATTGGTTGCATTTAGAACATCCTAACAAAAATGAAAATGTATATCATCAATTAATTAACAAGTCCTACCACAAAGATCTATGCAAAATGCCTTTGAACTTGAGCTCATGTACAAGGTGCACGAGAAGGCCCACAAAGTTTTTTTTTGCAAAATAATTATTGTCAAAACTCTAAAAATGCCACTATGGATACATTGATATTGTTAGGAGCCAAATTCAAATGGATAAAAGCATCTTCAAGTGTAGTTTCAAACAAATAATTATTTCTTACATTGAGTTGTGATTAGTTTCAGACAAGGAATTATTTCTTACATTAGATTGTTGTAAGTCATGGAACTATTGTTACCAAATTTGGTCAAATCGAGTCCATTAACATGAAAATTAAAAAAATTGATCCGTCTAGTGAATTATAAGGTTTAATTTGATTCAATTAGTTCATCAAATTGCCTTGTTGTCCAAAATTACAAATTGATGTCTCTGTAAATCAAGATGCATGCGTTTTTGCTTAAGTCAAGGTGTGAGCCTCCAAATTCCATATCGGTGTTTACATAAATCAAGTTGCGTAGGTGTCTCAAGGTTTGAGTGTCCAAATTCCAAATCGGTGTCTGTGTAAATCAAGTTGCCAAGGTGCTTGCTTAAATCAAGGTGTGAGTGTCCAAATTCCAAATTGATATCTACGTAAATCAAGTTGCCTAGGTGTTTGCTTAAATTCCAAATTGGTTTATGTTCATTAAATCAAGTTGTATGCGTAAATCGTAAGCATGGAGTATAAATTTTATTTGTTATAAACATTTAATTGTCTACTACTTATGTTGATTAAGAGGTGTATTGGTGAATTTTTTCAAATTGAAATTTTTTCACTCAATTTTTTTCTTAATGAACCGAACTCGGATCCGAATTTGGTAACTATGCATGGAACTATGTAAGCAACATAGACACAAATTCTTACAAATTATTATTGTTCAAGTCCAATATCTTTAGATTATTGCATGTAATAGTAGGGAAAATAAGCTTTGTTATGGAATTACTAAAATCCTTGCCATCTAGGTGATATCCACAAGTTGCCCACATAGATGCCATATTAAAGGAGGAATGATGTCATTGAGTTTATTCATTCATAGTGAAATGGACACAAACCAACTAACATCGTTTCCAGGCTCTAAAGAATGGGCCATTTAAGCATGTTAACTCCAAGTAGAGCTTAACCAAATGTAGAAGTTTTGTTAACCCCTTTGGATTGTTTAACAAGTTTGACAACAATGAGCTTCATGTTACAAATCGCCAAAGATGAGTTTTTAGCAACAATCATAGTTTGGGTTCCCTCATAAAAAAGACCTAAATTTTGTTAACCCCTTTGGATTGTTTAACAAGTTTGACAACAATGAGCTTCATGTTACAAATCACCAAAAATGAGTTTTTAGCAACAATCATAGTTTAGATTCCCTCATTAAAAAAGACCCATTTTATATGATCATTTCACACCTCCCTAAATGCAAAGGAGAACTAAAGCAAACCCTAATAGTTTAGGCCATGCTCTATATTTCCATCATTAACAATTGTGAGGGTCCATACTGAGGTATGACATGTTTCCATCATTAACAATTGTGAGGGTCCATACTGAGGTATGGCATGTTTCCATCATTAACAATTGTGAGGGTCCATACTGAGGTATGGCATGTGTTTTTGGTGCCCACTAAGATATACATTTTATATTCAAAGCTATCGAAAATCCATAGCATCCCCTTAAAATGATATAATTTTTTAATTAACTATAATAAAACATTTGTATATTTCAATAAACTATAATTAAAAAATATAATATCAAATATAATTTTTAGATTAACAATGATAAAATGGCGCACCTATAAATTTCAACAAATCATAATTCAAAGAATAATAAGAAAACAAATTTGTCATATAAACCATAATCTCGTGTCAAAAATAACAACTAAAAAAACCATGCAAACAAGGTTAATGTTCTAAATATTAAATCTCCCTTAAACTAGGAGAAGAATGATCAATGAAATAAAAAACGGGCCATGGCCCATTAGTGAAGACACTTACATCATGTATGTCACGACACCCACCATGGTACAATACAAAAGGTTTAGATACATAAGGACAAAAATGATATAATGTTATAATATTGACTTTTCCTCTAAAACTATTTATTTTTATGAATAAGTTCGACATATTCAAGTTATTATATTGATTTTCCCCTTAAAATTCTAGGTAAGTTTCACGAGAGAATGCATCCTTTTTTCCCCCGAAATATATGTCACAATCTAAAATACATGATAAATTGTTTTGTATAGAGATGTTATCAACCTTTCCTTGCCTTTGTAAAAGTCAAATATTGCCTTACAAAAAGCAACATTGAACTATACTATATCATGATAGTAACAAAGACTACATCCAAAATAACAGTCAAACGACAATATCCTTAGGCTTATCACAACATTTACAGATTTTCCTTTAAAAACAATATATTGTGTGCAAAATGATTCTCTGCAAAGTGAAAAACCAAATATTTTCTTCGGTCCTTATATGGATAGATATTCGTTGTAGACCTTATATTTATACAAGAAATGGACTACGGTCCAGTTCTAGCAAATTGTCATTGTTTGTTCCCTAAACTGCCTAGTTTCTTTCAAGAAACTGCAAACCTTGTTTGGATAACTTATCAACCATTTCATTCCTCTTGCATTAGATGTCTTGGAAGATAATTTCATCAAAAAGACCTGTAATGGGCCTCAGTTTTTCATAAATAGCTATAAGGAAAATATTCCTCGGAGCTTTCTTATCCCTCATCTAATTAACCACCATCAAAGAGTCACCAAACACTTGCAACTTAGTGATACCTTTAGATAAAGCTAACTGAAGAGTGAGTTTTAGCACCTGTAATTATGTTTTTTTTGTTTTTACATTGTCTAAGTCCTATTGCAAATTTATAGTGATGATTATAAGACAATTATATAATACCCCCTGCTCCTCTCTTTACAGGTCCCCCCCTGTGAAGCTCCATCAAAATAAACCCATCTACCTTCTCTATTGATGGTCTCTTCCACCACATTCCTGACCTTCTATATTGATGGTCTCTTCCACCACATTCCTGATTTTGGGGTGTTTGACGGACAATCCACTCTAGCGGACACGAGCTGGATCTCCCTAGCTCAAAGTGAGTCTAGAACAAATAGTACAGACTACAAACTACTTTCCTAGATCTAATTAAGGATCAAGTAACTAGATGTCTTACCTTAACTTCGCAATCCTTTCTCCTGGATGTTGCTCCACGCCTCGCGATCGTCAGATCTCAGTTGCAAGACCTGTCAAGACATATAGAACAATTCAAACAAGTAAAGAGCATCTATACAATAAGAGATCTAAGTAAATAGTTAAGCAAGTAAACTACACAATATCATCACACATAAACAATATTGGTGGAAAGCATTTATATTACTGTAAATATATGGAAAGTACATATGAAAGAATGACTACAACCAAAGCTTAACATAGTATCCCTTCTCCATCCAAGCCAATTGCCATATCCTCCCAAGGAAGTGTGAGTCTCTCAATGGATGAATTAGAGATCTCTCCAAGATTGATTTCACCAGCATGTAGACACTATAGACTTCCTCCCTTTGGAGAGGAGTAGAGCTTCACTTATATAGGACTAAGTGGATAGAGTATGGATAGGGTAGGTTGATATATGGTAGGAGAGAGATAGGGGATCCCCCCAAGAGGTTAGGAACCAAGTGCCAGCTCCCCCAAGAGGTCAAGGATAAGGATCCAAGTCAGCAAGCTTCGAGAATGAGCTCGAAGAAGCTATTTTTGCCCATTAACTGACTTCGTCGCACCCTGCAAGAGGACAAGATGCGACGTCGCAGATTGCATGAGTGCAGCCTGCGATGAACTCTCAAAACCTAGCATAAATGCAATGGTATCCCTTCCAGGTAAATGGCTTAGCCAATGAAACTTCAGGGATGTATACACTGAATCTTAGGATGGTAGGATTTTAGGTGTAACAGAATGCCCCCCAAAGCATGAAGCTGTTGAAATTTGGACAAGTGAAATGCTTTGACAGAAAGAATGGCAATGGCTTGTCGGATGAAGGACACTGCTGCGGTACGACTGACTCTGAGTACACTGTCTCATATGACGTACAACATGGCTGCCGACCAATACATTGCAGATCCATGGTAGTAATGATCGACTGAACACAATCATGGCTACTAGACACAAGCGTAGATCCATGATGAGATGATAACACAGCCACAACCAATACAAATGTGGATCCATGTGACATGACTCAACACAAACTCCATCGCAACCTGGGTAAAACATGACTCCCCAGGGTCTTCAAGCTGAACCCGCAATGATACGAATCTATCCATGTGATTACAAATGTCTTGACGTCGAACATGGTAGAAGCCACTTGATTACCAGTCATTGATGTATACCGTTAACAAGTGCGAGGGAGATCACCATTAATGTCAATGATTCCCAAGGTATCACAGTACATATAATCAAGCGTGAATAAATGAGTTGAAGTCGAACGTGAGATGAAATCTTTCAATCAAGAGTTAAAGATGTAAACTCATGTCGAGAGCGAGGTAACCTGCCATTGAGGCATGCAGGGCCAAGGTACTTGGATGGTTTCTAGATTCGATCCTTGGATGATGTGTTGAAGTCGACAAGGATGAATCTATCGAAGGAGGGCCATGATGAATCCCCCATCATCGACACGAAACACGACAAAGGATGTGTAGAGCAGATCGGATGGTACAGTGACATGCAAGACTGACTCAGAGTAGACCGACATGATGGAAGGTGTACTTACTGTACATAATGAGTAGTGAGAGTATTCTTGAACATGGGCATGGCATGCCTTGGCAGTATTGACTTGACGAGTTATGGTACCAACTCCAAATGCAACTGATGATGGAAGCGTTCTTTGAATGACTCAAAGGAGTAACAAGACTTAGGAAATAGGTGAAACTTGAGGACAAACGGATGATCCAAGTGTATTATGCAAATGCAGATGAGTGCCATGTTCAAGAAATGACTAGATATTGCCACTGATAAGGGGTGTAACATAAAAGCTTTCCTTTTTCTCCACCATGAATGATGAGTGCCTCATGTGTTTTTTACAAGCTTGATGAGGGTAACCAGATGCTCAGTATAGCTCATCTCATAGATGAGTCCAATCCCAAATATTTTCTGAACCTGGGATAGGAGGGGTTCGTCCCATGGCGGGCCTTTCAATGTGAAAGTTTAACAAGTCCATCGAAGGTAAACTGGGTCGTCATTTCATGTTTAGAGAGTCTGAAAAGAACTAAAGAAGACTCCAACGGTCCTTTTTCGTAAAGTTAGCCTCATCGCCCGAAAAAGGGTAAAACAACGCGAGAGAGGACTCTTCCAGTCATGATTTGTTGGAGTATGCCTTTTTCGTAAGTAGTGCCCCCTAGTCCGAAAAAGGGGTAAACTATCACCAGGAAGACGACCATTCAAATCCTTTAACAAGCGTGAACGCGACAAGTTCGCTTGGCAATCTTTTCGTATTTCGAGAGCTTGAAAAGAGCTTAAAGATAGACTCCGGGGGGGTTCCTTTTCCGTAGGAGTTTAACGAGCCCGGAAAAGTGATAAATCGTAACTTGGTAACGTATTCTCATAGTTTCAAGAGCATGAGAAAGAACAAAGAGTAAGTTCATAATCTAATGAATGGAAAATAACGACAAAAACACACAAGGGGTGTTCATACCTAAGATGACCATTCCAATGCGAAAGCGGCGCAAAAAGACACTTAACAATTCCTGCACACTCGAAAACTAGGTCAAAAAGTCAACCGAGTGTTCAAATATGATAAAATCAACCCAAACTATGGAAAATGACCTAAAAGCATCAAATATTTGAAAAGGGAATATTCCATTTTGTTTATAAATAGAAACAAAAACCAAATATAGTCACCATTGTTTCATTTTCCAAATTTGGGAGGAGAAGTACCATTTAGAGCCAAAACTTCACTTGTCGATTCCGGGAGCTACGAGCAGCCATTTTACCTGCTGTCCGGAGCAGGTAACTCTAAAATTCATCCAGCATAATTGTAATGGTTTACATTTTTTAATTAGGTTCATTTTTTTAGGTTTTAGCTTGGTTTGTGAAGGGCCATTACGTCCTCGAGTCGTCCCAGTCTGCCCTTTCGGGAACTGCGACGAGACAGAGTAAGATGGGATCGCGGATGACGTAGACTCGGTTAAGATGAGAGACCACTAATTGAGAATCCAGGTGGATGACAACATGGTCCATACCCAAAGAAATAGCATCAGTTAGGGTTCCAATGACTGCTTGATATTCCTCAGCATTGTTGGTTGCAAAACCTAGACACATTCCCCCTAAGCTGATGAGCTCGCCGGTAGGTGAATAGAGTACCCAGGTTACCGAAGCAAGGTTACGGGTATGCCAGATGGTGCCGTCCGCGAATCCATAGCACGTTGCCATCTGCACACGCAGACAGAACGTGGTATAAGAAACGAAACAAGACCTAAAACATGTGAAAAATCAAAGCGTTACACCACACAAAAACACACACATGTCATGTACAGTATATACAAAAGTACTCATGGGCGAAAGGCTCAGGCATAGTACCTCTTTAGGTAGAGCCCATTGTGGGGCTCACCCAAATATATCCCGTCGTAGTCTTCAAGCTCATAAGCTCCCTTATCCAAGACGTGTTTCACTACGTAAGGTCCATGCCACATGGACTCAAGCTTTCCTGCCCCCCGATTATCATGTTTTTGGTCATATGTGAGGACCAAATCTCCCTCGCTGTAGGTGTGAGGTTCTACCGACTTGTCGTACTGTGCTTTGATGCGTTTCTTATGAGCCTCGTTGGCAAGAGTGGCATCTCAGCGAGTCTCGTTGAATTTAGCTAGGTAGAGGAAACGTTCTTCCTCGGCAGTAGTGTTTGGGAGAAGTTTGATGGCGAGCTTGAGAGACGGAATCTCGCACTCAATGGGAAGGATCGCCTCCAATCCATACACTAGTTGGAAGGGAGTAAATCCAGTGGCAGTTTTAACGGAGGTTCGATAAGCCCAAAGCATGGAGAAGAGCATGTTGTGCCAATTGGCCTTGTGCATACCCACCATACGTTGGACCATAGTTTTCAAGACCTTGTTAATGGCCTCGACCTGTCCGTTCGACTGTGTGTAGTACGGTGTTGAGTTTTCATGGCGAAAACCCAATCTATCTCTCAACTCGTCAACCATATGGTTCATAAAGTGAGAACCATGGTCAATAACTATTGCTTGAGGAACTCCAAACCGTGCTATTACATGATTAAACATGAAGAGTGCGGTGGTCTTATCGTCGTTCTTGTATGTCGGAATTGCCTCGGCCCACTTTGTAAAGTAGTCCACAACTGCAATGACGTAACTATGCCCCCTGTCCGAGGTAGGCTTACAATGCATGAAATCGATGCCCCATTTAGCGAAGGGGTCAACGACAATAACCAAATGTAACGGGGCGGGATGGGTGCACTTTTTCGTATGAAAATGTTGGCAGAGAGGACATTTTTTTACGACCTCGATACAATCTTTGAAGATAGATGGTCAATAATATCCTGCGCGTGAAATCTTCTGGGCTATAGCCATCCCAGAGAGGTGACCGCCACACGCCCCACCGTGACAGTCATTCAGAACGTGTTCAGCCTCATCATGAGTCAGACAACGTCGAAGGATAGAATCAATACCACGACGGTACAAAGTATCACTGATAATCAGATAATACTTTGCATGGTGGCGTATGCGATGGCGATCGTCACGAGACAAGTTGGGGTTGAAACGTTGGGTTTGAAGATACAATGTAATATCTCCATACCACGGATCAGACGTACTGATAAGAAACAATGACTCATCCGGAAAGGAGTCGTTGGGCTCAGATTCTACATCAGTGCGAGGGAGGTCGCAGATGAGCTCAACAAACACCAAAGATTTTTTCGACTTGGATTTTTTGAAAAGAAGATCGAGTTCTTGCAGTATCATGATCCAACGTGAATACTTGCCCCCAAGTACCTGACGAGTCAAAATGTGGTACATGGGGTTCGAATCAGCAATGATGGTTGTGGTGCGAAGCAAAATGTAATGTCGGAACTTCTGCATGGCTATGACTGTCGCGAGAGCGAGCTTCTCAACATGTGAATAGTGAGTTTCAGCATCAATGAGACCTTTACTGGCATAGTATATCACATGTTCTTGGGTGTTCTGGTCTTCCTGTACCAAAACCATGGTGATAGTGGTGTTGGAAGCGGCGAGATATAAAATGTAATCTCGATAGTAATTTGGCGATTGGATCACAAGGGCATGCATAATGGCATGTTTCAAACTATCAATAGATCGTTGAGCTTGGTCATCCCAGATGAACTGGACATCCTTTTTCATTAATCTCATGTATCCTTGCGCCTTTTGCGCGAAATTACAAACGAAGTGCCGTAAATAAGTTGCTCTTCCTTGCAGACTCTGACGTTCCGTAATGTTGGTTGGAGGTGGAAGAGTGACGATGGCTTCCACCTTCGAGGGATCAATACGAATCCCATCTTTCGAGACGATAAAGCCTAAGAGGCATCCGGACTCAACACAAAAAATACTCTTGTGAGGATTAAAACAGATATTGTACCGTCTGCATCTGAGGAAAACGGGCATCAGATGATCTAAGTCGAACTCACGCTACTTTGAGTGGGCAGGGAGGTCATCCAAGTAAGGTTCCACAAAGTCCTTCACACCATGGAAGGCGTATGACATGGCCCACTAGAATGTGGCACCAGCGTTTTTAAGACCAAACGAAAGTTTACGATATGCAAACGTTCCCCAAGGACAGATGAATGCAGTCTTGTGTTGGTCGGTGGGGTGGACTTCAATTTGGTTGTATACGGAAAAGCCATCCATGAATGCAAAAATGACACTTCCAGCACAATTGTCGATGATTTGGTCGATGAAGGGAGTCAGGTAGTTGTCCTTGGGACAAGCTTTGTTGAGATCCCGATAATCGACACAGACACGGATGGTCCCCTATTTTTTATTAACAGGGATGACGTTTGAGACCCATTCTGTCAATGGGACAAGATAAATGAAACTGGCCTTCAAGAGTTTCTCAATTTCTGCCTTGATTGCCACAGTCTTTCGAGGGTGTACCGGTTGTAACTTTTGGCGGAATGGTTTGAAGTCGGGATAGGTTTTAATCTCATGTAAAACAATGGAGGGGTCTATCCCAGGCATCTCCTCGTAGGTCCAAGCAAACACGTCTCGAAATCGCTTGAATAAGGCCATGGCGGTAATGACTTCTTCAGGGGAACACTTCTGGCCTGACTGAATGTGTTCCAATACACCAGGAGTAACCCAGATGTCTATCAAAGTGGTAGGCTCAATGTTGGCGAAGTTGTCTTTGGAGTCTGTTTGACATGCAAGTATCAAGGACTGAGAGCCATAGTAGACATTCGGTGAAAAGATGGTGTGAATGTTGTCCTCCACAGTATCCAACAAGGGAGGGAAAGACGAACGATGGTGGAGGTATTCCCATGGCGGATCATCTGCGCTCATAATTTCCATAATGGACTCGACGGAATGAAAAGTCCGTAGCAGAGGATCGGATGATGTCCGTTGTAGAGAACAGGAGGTGGAGGCCACAGCTAAGTGGTCCTCCGGCACTAACTGGATAGCCTCATACATGGGTTCAGTGGGTGATAGAGGCATAGTGTCTCCAATTAGGTGTGTGGTGGGTTCATCAGGTACGCCATGAATCAGTGGAGTTGGGGATAGGTGAAATCTCCGAGGAGATCATGTTCACCGTGGCAACATGGTTTGGGGGATCTGAAGTAGGAAAGACACCCATAAGGGATGAATCCTTAAGGAGGCCAACCCCCACACTCTCATACTTTTGCGAAGATTGTCCAATCGAAGGAACGTTATCGCCTGGGTGAGTAGTGGTGTCAGGTGTGCAGAAATCCAGTTGGTCGATTGTGACAATTCGGCCTTGATGGGGGAATTGTACTATGCGGAAGACATATGACACGACCACAGTCATGGTGTAAAACCAATTACGACCAAGCAGAATGTTATAATATAACGGGGCAGCGACCACTTCCACATTAAGGGTTGCGGTCTTGCCCCCCAACTCGACTGGTAAAGCTTGTAACAACCCATGAGGTTGAAAGACACGTCCGTCAAAGGCTCTCAAAGTGGTAGGAGAACGGTTCAACTCAAGAGAACCAATGGCTCTCCAACAGGCGATCGACATGACTAACGTAGAGGCTCCTTCATCCAAAATGGTACGATGGATTATCTTCCCAATAATGTTTGTAGCAACTTGAAATGCTAATTGATGGGAGAGCCTCGGTTTGAAATATTATAGTCGGAACATGATGGCATTCGATGAATCCGGGTCAACTGCACCGATGGCAGCAAGGAGAGTCTTGCGTTGATTTGGACAGTTTTACAAGACCTCGAACGTCGACATAGCACAAGGGGCTTGTGCTAGGTCCTCTACAATGTTGTAGTTTTGAGCAGCCCGAGCATTAGGATTGAAAACCGATTTTCTAATCGTGCACTTGGGTGGATGCAACACTGACTCAAACGAGGGCTTCTCGATGGTGAGAGAAGCAGCCAAAACGGTGACGTCGGGCATCGAAGTGGAAGCTTTTTCAGTATTACTTCCAACGGGTTCCTTGGCTGGAACGGAGTCATGCGAACGAGAATGGGTGTTCAAGTTGATAGTTTTGCTATGCATCATGAGAACATGTGCGGTGGTGGATGCTTCTCCTTGGGAAGAAGAAGTGTGAGCGATCGACTACTGATTTTGAGCAGGGAAGGGATCATTGAGAACTGCAGGAGTGGGTTTGCCCTGAAGAAAATTTTGAACTTCGTCTCTATGGGGGCACACTTTAGAAAAGTGATCATCACCACACAGTAGGAAAGGATACTTCAACTTCCTTTTCTGTTTGGTATCATCAGGGGTGCTCTTTTGTTCCTGCTGGATGGAAGATTTCTTGGGTTTCCCCTTGTTCTTCTTCTTACCACCATACTTCTGAGGTGAAATTGATGAAACAGAATTCACTTCTTTGGTGACAACAAGAGTGGATGATTTGGTGGTGCCGTGCCTAGCCTGTGTTGGTGATGGGGAAGAACCCTAAGGGTTCGACGAACCAATAGTTTGAGAGGAAGGCTGGGTGTGAAGGGATCCAATGATGCCATTGGCTTGGGGTCCCTTGTGTGGTTTCGCGAGGTCGTAAGTTTTGCGGGGCGCGTCGGGAAGAATATCAAACAACGTGCCAGATTGAGCATAGACTAAGTCTTGCAAATGGGCACGAGCTATGGCTTGTTCCTCAGTGAGAGCGCCACCCATGGCAACATCTCGTGCTATGGTAGGAATGAGAGACTTCGTAAACCAATCTGCTAGGAGTTGATCTAGAATAGGAGCCTTAATGAGACGTCGTCTCCTCTGCCACTCATGTATATGATCTGATATATGAGTAGCGGTATTTTGACGGAGCGAGGTTAAAAGCTCAGTACCAGTTTCATACCATATAGGCAGCTGGAAATGAGTCAAAAAGTTCATAGCAAGAGAACCGAAATCAGGAAAAGAATGAGGTGGTAGTTCAATATACCACTTGGCAGTCGAACCAGTGAGAGTTCGTTGGAATAACCGAAGATGGATCGACTTGTCCATCAGTGAGTTGGATGAACACCATAAGTGGTATGTCATCACGTGGTTTTTAGGATCCTCACCTGGCTTACCGTCAAATTTTTGTATATTTGACGAAAGTTTTACCGGAATAGGTGGCCAATTAGTTCTGTGGTAGATGGGGTCGTTAGTCAAGCAAGACAAGTCAGGTAGGTCCAAAGTAGCCAAAAAGGGAAGTTGTGGATTAGGTTGCAAGTACTAATAGTACAGATAAGGCATGTAAGGGGTACGGGCCGCCCGAACCAAATGCAGGTCTGCTGCCATAGTAAGGTGGTCCATAACCATAATAAGGTGGTCCGTTTCCATAAGGTGGGGGCCCGCCTCTGCCATCGGGAGGGGGTGGGACACCTCCAAATGGTGGGGGTCCTCCACCACTGCCTCTGCCGGGAGGAGGCGGTGGTCCACTACCACCACCGGAATAAGACGGGCCTCCACCACCTCCTCCAGGAGGGGGTGGTGGGAAACTGCCGCCGCTAGAAGGGTAAGATCCTCCTCCGCCACCTCCACCATAGTAGGGTGGTTGTCCACCACCACTGCCACCAAGATGAGAAGGTCCTCCACCACCACCACTGGGAGGGGGTGGTGCTCCTCCGCCACTGCCAGGATGAGATGGTCCTCCCCCACCACTGCCGCTAGGGGGGGTGGTCCCCCACCACCTCCACCAGGAGAGGGTGGGCCATGATGACCGAAATGAGGTGGTCCTCCGCCATAAGGTAGAGGTCTGCCTCCTCCAGAGTTATGTGGGGGGTCGCCTCCTCCAATGGGAGGTGGGGGTGGACCAAATGGGGGTGGAGGGACTTGATGGACTGTAAGTGGGGGTCCGTGTTGACATTTTGTTGTCCTCATAGAGTGTAAGGATTACCGGGGTATGGTACCCGTAGAGTGCGTTTCTGGGATTAAGTTGACCCGGCATAGGGTTAGAATGACCTGGATATACTTGACTCAATGGAGGTTGAATTATGTTGGACGGTCCCCAAACATGGGATAGTCCCGTAGTGGAAGGCTAGGAGGTAAGGAATTTCCAATGGAAGGCCCGATGGGAACTCCTGCTGCAGTATTATCGTTAAGAGACGAGGGTTTCCCCCCAGCAACAACTTGCTGACCACTAAGTAAAGGTTGACCCAACACTGGTGGTTGATCATTCACCATAGGATTACCACTACTTGTAAAGAAGGTAGGGGGTAAAGAGTATCCTCCCCTTGAAGTTTGGGGTGGGGGAGGAGCAGGTGACGTAACCGCGATAATTACGGGTGTGTTGGACTGTTGTTGTTCAACAGGTTGGGTTGTGAGAGGTACTGAACTGGTCTCCTGTCTAGGAGATGTATGTGCAGGAATGGATGGTTGACCAATTTCAGTAGTGGTCACATGTGGTGTGGATGATTCCGGTGACTTGAAAGATAAAACACGACTTGGGATTGGTTGGTAAGAGTATAACGGCGGGTCTTCTACCCTTTGTGAAAGACTCAGTCTTCGAATTTCCTCACCCCTAACACATAATCATTCCAAACGATCATGAATGGGTGCGAAGATTTATTTAGGGGTAGACCAACTGGGTGGGGATGCAATGGAAAAATCGGCCACTGGGTGGCCTAAAGAAGATGTCCAATAAGCTACTGATGGACCAGTAGCTGCTATGGGGTCGTCCTGGGGTTGATTTATCCATTCCAATGATTCAGGGTCTCCCATCGAAACAGGAGGTAAGTCTTGTGAAGTGGGGATTTGTGCTTCTTCACCCTGCGGGGGATGAGAGGCAGGTGAATCTGGAGGGTATGAGGAAACAAAAGTCCTCCAACATTCAAAGTGGGGTTTTTCACTTCATGTGACCCGACCCTAGCTTGTGGATCCATTCTTACCCTCGAAATTACCTCCTGGTTGAGGGGAGATTCAGGTGGCAAATTCTGAATCCTGCGAGACCTTCTCCAAGGAAAGTCAGCCAGAGTGACTGAAACAAAAATTTTCTCCTAAGGCAAGCTAAACGAAAGAAAAGCAGACCAGACAAACCCTACACAAACTAAGGCCACAAGCAAACTTATGTTATAAGAGTGGATTCAACAGTCTGGAACCTCACAGGATTGTCAAGGCTTTGCAACTCGCGATATACCGCAGGGTCCAACAGTAAAATGCGACAAGGAGGATTGGGACCGTACCCTTGCCTGAATACCCGATTACCTAGATGGTACGTGTGTAGTAGCTCCCTGAGTGTTGTTCTCGGTGTATTGCTCCGCCAAGACGGCCAAAAGGTTAACTCAGTTGGTTTTAGGAATCCTAAGGGTGTCTCCCGATATACGCAAGGTACGTGGGAGATCAAATCCGTAGTAATGTTATCTAATGCACAACCATTCGGCAAGAGACCTTCCAATATACTACCGAGTATGTGATACACCCTTCGATATATGCCAAGTACTCAAGGTGACTTGGTGGGTACGTGAAGGAGCTCGATATACCGATAAGTATGTGGAAGACTACAATACCCCCAGGATACAGTGCTGGCAAATAACGACAGCTGCCACGCTTAACGACGTCGAAACACGTCTCTAACTTACACACACGTTACTAAAATTTTTACCTTAGTTCTACCGTTAATTTTATCTGGACGGTTAGGTGAATGCATGAGGTGAGTACATAATCGTAAACATAATGCAAGCCCTAACTACATGCAAAAAGTACGCTTTTCTTTCAATGAACTCTATGTATGGGAAGGAGAAATTTTCTTTTCTTTCCAACAATTTTACCAAAGCAATGCAATGCAAGACAGTCCCAAATCTTCCCAAAAATGACTATAAAGTATTCTTTTCCTTTTCAACAAAACATAAATGACACAACACTACTAAACTAAATCAAAGCATGTTTTTCTTTTTTTTTCTTTTGTCTCTTCAAAACGAAAATGATGCTAAGTAATGAAAAGAGAGAATTTCTAAACAGAGTATGCGAACTTTTCACTTTCACTATGATGGCCTAAAAGCACAAAAACCAAAAGATGCAATGCGATTTCCCAAGCATGGAACTACTTTTGCAAAACTTGATGTCTATTCGGATTTTTCAAGAAAATGAGCAACTCATAGTTCATGAAAAACACAAATAATGTAATTTTCTTTCAACCTTTCCAAAAGATCTACAAATGAGACACTCCATTGCATATACAATTCTTCAAATGAGCTTGAAAAATGATGCAAATAAAATACTTTTGATCTTTCAATGGATGTATCAAAATAACAATTTGACAACAACAATGCTTTTAAACATAAATGTTGAACTGAAAAGATTACTCACAGCACTCTAATAACTCAGAAAATATCAAGAAAATATGAGCACTCAACGGACTGAAAATACAAACAAACATTCAAAATCAATCAGTAACAAGCAACATTAAAAGCAAGCAAAGCTCAAAGATGAATGCAAATGAAGTCTGGAAACCGATCTAATACAATGATCAGATCTAGAGAGGAGAGGAGGGAATGCAAGGGTGAGTGGATGCAGGTGGGGGAGACAAGAGTTTCCACCACTACCAAATCTCAGACTTGTCCAAGATGGAACCCAAAACAACTCCAACTAAAACCAAACAACTCAGCACACAAAGCAAAATGGGATCTCTGACTGGATCTCAGCCATTTCATTCCTCTTGCATTAGATGTGTTGGAAGATAATTTCATCAAAAAGACCTGTAATGTGCCTCAGTTTTTCATAAATAGCTATAAGGAAAATATTCCTAGGAGCTTTCTTATCCGTCATCTAATTAACCACCAGCAAAGAGTCACCAAACACTTGCAACTTAGTGATACCTTTAGATAAAGCTAACTGAAGAGTGAGTTTTAGCACCTGTAATTATGTTTTGTTGTTTGTACATTATCTAAGTCCTATTGCAAATTTATAGTGATGATTATAAGACAATTATATAATACCCCCTGCTCCTCTCTTTACAGGTTCCCCCTGTGAATCTCCATCAAAATAAACCCATCTACCTTCTCTATTGATGGTCTCTTCCACCACATTCCTGATTTTGAGGTGTTTGACGGACAATCCACTCGAGCGGACGCGAGCCGGATCTCCCTAGCTCAAAGTGAGTCTAGAACAAATAGTACAGACTACAAACTACTTTCCTAGATTTGATTAAGGATCAAGTAACTAGATGTCTTACCTTAACTTCGCAATCCTTTCTCCTGGATGTTGCTCCATGCCTCGCAGTCGTCAAATCTCAGCTGCAAGACCTATCAAGACACATAGAACAATTCAAACGAGTAAAGAGCATCTATACAATAAGAGATCTAAGTAAACAGTTAAGCAGGTAAACTACACAATATCATCACACATAAACAATATTGGTGGAAAGTGTTTATATTACTGTAAATATAGGGAAAGTACATAGGAAAGAATGACTACAACCAAAGCTTAGCGTAGTAGCCCTTCTCCATCCAAGCCAATCACCATATCCTCCCAAGGAAGTGTGATTCTCTCAATGGATGAATTAGAGATCTCTCCAAGATTGATTTCACCAACATGTAGACACTATAGACTTCCTCCCTTTGGAGAGAGGTAGAGCTTCACTTAGATAGGACTAAGTGGATAGGGTATGGATAGGGTAGGTTGAGATATGGTAGGAGAGAGATAGGGGATCCCTCCAAGAGGTTAGGAACCGAGTGTCAGCTCCCCCAAGGGGTCAAGGATAAGGATCCAAGTTAGCAAGCTTCGAGAATGAGCTCGAAGAAGCTATTTTTTCCCATTAACTGGCTTCATCGCACCTTGCAAGAGGACAAGATGCGACGTTGCAAGTTGCATGAGTGTAGCCTGCGACGACCTCTCAAAACCTAGCATAAATGCAATGGTATCCCTTCCAGGTAAATGACTTAGCCAATGAAACTTCAGGGATGTATACACTAAATCTCAGGATGGTAGGATTTTAGGTGTAACATGGGGTTAGATCCAGTTTGAGGAAAATCCCTAAGAATAGACAAACATTTTGTGACATATTGTGCATGAGGCAATATCACATCCTCAAATACTGCCCTATTTCTTGCAAGTCGGATACACCATATAAATAAAGCAGGCGAGGATCTGTAGTCTTGAAAAGTGACACGTGTTATCCAATTTCTGTATGCATCTTGTAACTACAGGACATACCATATAAAATTTACTCATGTGAGTGCATAAGCATGCTACCACAATTTCCCGCAATACAAAAAGTGGATGAAAAGATGATCAATTTCTTCATTGCATTCTAAACAAAGAGGACACCTTCCTGGCCCATTCCAAAACCTTCTGAGCATGACCTCCCAAACTAGGATTTTCCTGCTCAGAGCCATCCACAACAATAATTTGATTATCAAAGGACACTTAAGATCTCAAATGCTTGTATTCCACCAAGGCACCTCTTGCAAATCTTCATTTTCTCTTATAATTTTATAACTAATCCTTGGTGTGTACATGACATTTTATCAAGCTCTAGCATGTATCCTATTTGATTAAAATTGCTAAAAATATGCTTTAAAAGATGTTTTTTTATTGGCTAGAATTATAGAATATAAAAGATGGCAAAAAGATGTTTTTTTATTGGCTAGAATTGGTGAGGTTGTTTTTGAAATATTTTTTTTATTATAAAGTAGGTGGGTGAGTCAACCAACGAAAAATAGTCTAGCCGGAAAAATTTAAAATCCAGTACATTTCCAGGTAAAACTGTGAGTTAACCATCCACTTTTTAAAATCAATCAGGATTAACATGAATTAGCTAGTGGAAATTTCTAAAAATGGTGAGTTTAATGTAGGCTATCTACCTGGAAATTGTAAATTGCATTAAATAACCACCACTTTTCCATGAGTAAAACCAATAGGTAATATTATTTTTAATTTTTGAAGTACTTAAGATGGGGGTGGAGCATTTATGATAAGAGTCACATTGAGAATCCATCCACTAAGATGGTTGGTAACTTCCAAAACAAATCAAGAATCCATCCAATAATCTTGCGGGTAACGTAAAAAAAAATGGAGTCATGTTTTTGTAGCGGGTAATTTAAAAAAAAATCATGGATTGAGTTAAAGGGGACAATGTTTTTTAACATGTTTTTTTGTTTTGTTTTAGGCTACCTGTGAACTTTGGTAGGATAATGGCATGTCCCTCCAGCCAAATATTCTTATTCCTTAATAGTTATTACCTTTGGCTTTCATCACATACCAGTCGTCAATTTTGAAGTGTATTGATCCAGATTCACATACCATCCAGGTCAAGTTTGAAGTGTATTGATCCAAATTCCATATTCTGAGAAGGTATGCCGTGATATATTTACCATAGGAAATTCTCCAATTCGTCCCGTTTGGCTGAATTAGGGTTCAAATCCGATTCGTTTTTAGATGTTGTTTAGTCGATGGTCCAAATTTGAGGCATTTTCTTTGTTTACAATGATGATGAATCAAGTAATTTCATGAACTATGATTCAATTTTTTTTAACAAAAACTTAAATAGATTATATAAAAAAAATAGCTTCCTCTGAATCGTCTAGCTAAAGATGATACAAAAATCAGGGCCAATAATACAGTCTTCCCAATGTATAATCTACTTGTTCTAGCTTACTAGTATATTGGACCCTGACTCCCTCCACCAGTCAGCTTATGTTGCAATACTAGGTGTAATTTCCCCTCTTCGATTCTTCCTTTTCGATCACCCTCTAGTCTTGGATAAGAATTATGAAATGTTCTCCAACCTCCTGTGATGCCATATTTGACAAAATCTCACACACTTCAGAGAAGAGATGAGGTGACATAAACCTCAGTCTCTGCACCATTTTAACAACATCGACCTGCATGCTCAAGTTGTCCTGGAAAAAGACGATACCAATCAACCACCTTGCGTCGCTGATGACACTCAAACCTTTTAACACTTGTCATGTCAAATTAAAAGGGATGTACTTTTTTCCAAAGCCAATTGGATGTAGGATCTTGTTTTCAGTTATATGACAAAAGGACCAAAAATGAAATGACATTTTTTCTTGACAGCTTGAGGTTGAAAGACATCATTTTCATGTTCAACAATACCTTTGAGTAAAATAGTGTTGAGATATTGTAACTTCTAAGAATATTATATTTGTACTTTATTAATCTGGAGATGTTCCATTCCTCCGAGGAGACCCTATTGTATATCTGGAGATATTTATTCCTCCGAGAGAGTGTGGTAACTAAGGTTATTAGATCTCCCATGTGAGGTCGGCCCTGAGTTTGCTGATTAGGGGTTATTAGACTCTCTTAGGAGAGGTCGGCCCAGTTAGGATGAAAAGTCAGTTAGAAGATGAATATAAGTGGAGGAGGTGTGTTCCTCACTAATCACTCATTCACTCACTTGTGTATTGCACATAGGAGAGAGAGAGATCTGCATAGGAGGAGAAGGAGCTCTTGTTTAGAGGACTACATCTTTGTATTGGTTGATTATCTATATTGAGGAACGCTTTGCTGGGTTTTCTACCCCATGAGGGTTTCCTAGGGCAAATCTTTGTCTATCTTGTGATTGTGTTTCTTTCAGTGATCTTGCTTGTGAAATTAGGCTAAACTTAACATGGTATCAGAGCTAACTTGAATAGGACATCTTTCACAAGGTGAAAACACCTCTCTCTCCTCCCCTGGTGAAAATTAGGGTTTCTGCAAAAGTTGGAATTTTTGGATTCTGAGAGCATGGCTGGATGATCCTCCTAAAAATCTAAATTCCGAGCCCTAGATTGAACTTTTTGAGTGGGTAGAACCCTGGGCTTTGTCAAACCCTAGTTTGACTTCTGGACCAGAAAACCAGTAAACCAGAAAAACTGCGCACCTATACACCAATAAACCAAAAAAGGTGCAAACCAGAAAACCAAAAATTTTGTTGCAGATCCGAAAGTTGTTGATCATAACTAAAGGGTGAAAATTTGAATTTTCCAGAAGCATAGTACACCAGTCATCTCAATTCAATCAAGCACCTCTCCTGGTAAGTGTTATTCTATCTTTTGAGAAACTTCAATTTCAGTGACCTCCTGGATAAGATGGCTCCAAGCACTAAGCTTGAAGACAAGCTAGAGGGTATAGACAATTTTCGGGCATGGAAATATAGGATTGGTCTCATTCTTGAAGAGAATGATCTTGCCCAATATATCAAAGATGAGGCTGCAGAACCTAAGGAAGATGAAGCCAAAGAGAAGTATAAGAAGGACTTGATTAGGGCAAAGAGAATCATTGCTGATTCTATCAAGGACCACTTGATTCCCCAAGTGGCATCCAAGAAGACCCAAAAGGAAATGTATGATGCCCTAGGTAGAATGTATGAAGGGAGGAACATCAACAGAAAGATGAATTTGAGAACTCAATTGAAGAATACCAAAATGAATAAAGGAGAATCTATTCAAGATTATTTCACAAGGGTTTCCTAGTTCAAGGAACAACTAGAAGCCATTGGAGACACCCTTGATGAAGATGAACTAGTCATGAATGCACTCAATGGTCTCACTAGACCTTGGGATTCATTCATCCAAACTATGTGTGTAAGAAAAGAAAGTATGAAGTTTGATGTGGTCTGGGAGGATTGCATTCAAGAAGAGGCTAGGGTAGCCAATAGAGAAGCCCCGCTCAAAGAAGATGACCAAGCTTTGGCCACTCACACAAGAAGAAGGAGTCATTTCAACTCCATGAAGAATGGCCATAAGAAATCTCATCCTCCACATAGATTTCAAAAGAAATAAGGAGTAAGCTCAGAAAGAGACCTTTCCTCAGTTAAATGTTACAGTTGTCACAAACCGGGACACTTTGCTAGAAATTGTCCTTCAAAGAAGAAGAATAATCTTCACAAAAGACATCATGCACATCTAGCAGAAGATGATAATGAAGAAGAAGAAGAGGTAATGCCTAAAAGGAAGAAAGCCAAAGTAGAAGAAGAAGATGCAGAAGAGTATGTTCTATTCTCTGCACTCTCTAGGTCAGTAACACCTGGAGAAGACAGATGGCTCATTGATAGTGGTGCTTCAAAGCACATGACAGGACAAAAGAACACTCTCTCGAGTCTAGAAGAAAAGACCTCTCCACAGAAGGTATCTCTGGGAGATGACTATCAAGATCCCATCAAGGGAATTGGTGAAGCAAGCTACAAGCTTGATTCTGGAACTCCATTGAAGATGAAGGAAATCCTATATGTACCAGGTTTGAAGAAGAACTTACTTTATATCTCAGCTTTAGATAAGAAAGGTTATAGGGTTGCATTCATAGATGGACAAGTACTCATGTGGTCCAAAGGAAAATCAATTGAGGTTGCAATTGTTATTGGTGAAGAGGAAGGAGGTCTATACAAACTCAAGGGTCATCCTGAAGATGCCCTTGTTCATGAAGCCACTAGCCCAAGTGAGCTATGGCATAGGAGATTTGCTCACATTAACCACAAAGCACTACCTCATGTGAGCAAGGTAGTCATAGGACTACTAGATCTAAATATTGATCAAGATGGCAGATGCAAAGTATGTGCAAAAGGGAAGAATATCAAGAATCCATTTCCAAAGAGTGAAACAAAGACTAAGAGTACTTTGGAATTGATTCATTCAAATGTATGTGGACCAATGTCATCCACATCCCTGAGTGGGTATGAATATTACCTTACATTTATTGATGACTACTCAAGGAAGACTTGGATATATTTCCTAAAGGGAAGAGATGAAGTCTTTGGAAAGTTCAAGGAATTCAAAGCCTTGATAGAAAATCATTCAGAAAAGAAGATCAAGATACTTAGGACAGATAATGGTGGAGAATACACTTCAAAGGATTTTGAATTCTTTTGTAAAGAAGCTGGAATTAAGAGGGAACTAACCACTCCCTACAATCTCCAACAAAATGGTGTTGCGAAGAGAAAGCATAGAACCATTATGGAAGCAGTAAAAACAATGATACATGATCAAGACCTACCTATGTATCTATGGGCTGAAGCAGCTAGGACAACAGTCTATGTGCATAATAGACTATCTCATAGTGCTCTTGATTTCAAGACCCCAAAGGAAGTGTTCACAGGGAAGAAGCCTGAGGTAAGTCACCTCAAGATCTTTGGATGCCCAGTATACATTCACATTCCAAAAGAAAAGATGACCAAGCTAGATCCTTCTGGAAAGAAGGGAATATTTGTTGGATATTGTGAAGCATCCAAAGCATTCAGAATATACATTCCAGGATTCCATCATATGGAAATAAGTAGGGATGTGACATTTGATGAAGAGGCAGCTCTCAAGAGATATAGGAAGTGCCAGTATGAAGAAGTATATGGGGAAGATGCACCTTCTAGAATTACAGTAGTTGCACCCACCCCTGAAGAGACAACACCTGAAGACCATGACATGATGGAACCACAAGAACCCCCTGCCATAAACATATCAAGGAAGAGAAAGCCAGCATGGGCAAGAGACATTATACTAGGAGCAGAAAAGTATGGAGCTCCTGAAGGCTCCACTAGAGTGAGCAAGAAACCAAAGACATTCTCCAGCTATATGGCCTTGATGTGTGATCTTGTAGATCAAGAGCCCACTAGTTATGAAGAATCATCTCATAAGAAAGAATGGGTGGAGGCAATGACAAAGGAGTACCAATCAATAATGAAGAATGATGTTTGGGATATAGTTCCCAAGCCAAAGGACAAGAGTGTGGTATCCTCCAAATGGATATACAAGATAAAGCATGATGCGGATGGCAGCATTGAAAAATTATAAGGCAAGGTTTGTGGCCAGAGGATTCTCTCAAAAAGAGGGAATTGACTATGAAGAGACATTTGCACTAGTTGCAAGGTACACTTCCATTAGAACCATCATGGCACTTGCATCCATGACGAAGTGGGAATTACACGAGATGGATGTGAAGACGGCCTTCCTGAATGGTGTGATTGAGGAGGAAGTGTACATAGAACAACCACAAGGATTTGAGGTTGAAGATAGAAGAACCCACATATGCAAACTAAAGAAGGCTTTGTATGGGTTGAAACAAGCTCCCAGAGCTTGGTATGGAAGAATTGACAGTTTCTTGACGAGCTTGGGCTTTACCAAAAGTAAAGCTGATCCTAATCTTTATCTTAGGGTTATGGATGATGAACCTGTCATACTGTTGTTATATGTGGATGATCTATTTCTGATAGGAAATGAGAAACAGATTATCGAGTGCAAGAAGAAGCTCTCTTCATATTTTGAGATGAAAGATCTCGGATTGATGCACTACTTCCTAGGTCTGGAAGTATGGCAAGGCCAATAAGGAATCTTTCTCAACCAGGGAAAGTATGCTGTGGAAATCTTGAAAATATTTGACATGTTGGAATGCAAAGCCATGGCCACTCCCATGGATTCCAACTTGAAGCTGTTAGCTGATGACTCATCAGAGTTAGTGGATGTGACTTTGTACAGACAGATTATTAGGTCACTAATGTATCTAACAAATACCAGGCCAGATATATGTTTTGTTATGAACACCTTGACTCAGTATCTAGTGGAACCTAGACGTGTTCACCTGATAGCTGCAAAGCATGTGATGAGGTACCCAAAGGGTACGATAGACTTTGGTCTATGTTATCTTGGAGATCATGATTTCATATTGTATGGCTACACAGATGTTGATTGGGTAGGAAGTGTATCAGACAGGAAGAGCACATCGGGAGGATGTTATTGTCTGGGATCTGCCATGATCTCGTGGTTTAGCAGGAAGCAGTCTAGTGTGTCTCTCAGCACAGCTGAAGCAGAATATATTGTTGCTTGTACTGCTAGTTGTGAAGCAATATGGATTCGATAGTTGTTATCAGGATTATTTGACTTAGAGATGGACCCCACCGTGATCCTGTCTGACAACCAGAGTTGTATCAAGATGACAGAGAATCCAGTGTTCCATGACAAGTCAAAGCACATAGAGATTTGATATTTTTATATATGAAATATGGTGCAGAAAGGATCTATCAAGCTCGAGTATGTGAGCACTGACGAACAAGTTGCTGATATATTGACCAAACCTCTATCTCGAGTAAAGTTTGAGTATTTCCGAGACAAGCTTGGTGTAGTTCAGAAGGACCCTCCTCGAAAGGGGGAGTGATATGGTCACTGATGATGAGATTACCTGCATCGACAGTAAGGTCGATGTTGTGGATACCTGTATTGATGAGAATACTGACGAGGCTATATGTTCCGACGATGAGGTAGATGATGAGGTTGCCTGTTTCGACAACTAGGTCGATGTGTGATTCTTAGACTTTGTCTAAGTGGATGATAGGACTGCATCGTCCCTGAATGTTTAGTTCAAAATGTACGTGATAGGATTGCATCGTCCCTGAACGTTTAGTTCAAAATGTACGTGATAGGACTGCATCGTCCTTAGACATGAGAGTGTCTTAAATGGATTAAGGACTGCATCGTCCCTAGACATGAGAGATGTCTTAAATGGATCAGGGACTTCATTGTTTCTAGACATGAGAGGTGTCTTAAATGGATCAAGGACTAGATTGTCCTTAGACATGAGAGGTGTCTTAAATGGATCAAGTACTGCATCGTCCTTAGACATGAGAGGTGTCTTAAATGGATCAAGGACTGCATCATCCTTAGATATGAGAGGTGTCTTAAAAGGATCAGGATTGATCATCCTATAAGTAGATCTGGATTGCACCGTCCATAGACATGAGAGGTGTCTTAAAGTGAAAGGGATTGATCATCCCATAATTGGATCATGTGCATTGCAGAGTATGCTGCTATGATGATATTGTTGATCGAGATGATCGAGATGATGATGTCGTTGATCGAGATGATCCAGATGTTGTTGATCGAGATGATCTAGATGTTGTTGATCGAGATGATCCAGATGATGATGATCGAGATGATGATGTTGTTGATAGAGATGATCCAGATGCTGTTGATAGAGATGATCCAGATGATGATGTTGTTGATTGAGATGATCGAGATGATGATGCTGTTGATCGAGATGATCCAGATGATGATGATCGAGATGATGATATTGTTGATTGAGATGATCGATATGATGATATTGATCCAGATGTTGCTGTTGATCAAGATGATCCAGATGATGTTCTCGATTGAGATGATCCAGATTGTTGTAGTTGTTCAGATGCTGCAGAAGATGAAGACTCAATACTAAAGATGTTCCAATATTGAAGATTTGAAGATGTTCCAGTAACTGGTTGAGTTACTGATGATGTTAAAGAAAGATTCCAATGATTTATAGATGTATCATGTATCATGTAGTTGACGACTCCTTTCTCTTGCAGATGTTGTTATAATATCCTTCTCATTAAGGGGGAGTGTTGAGATATTGTAACTTCTAAGAATATTATATTTGTACTTTATTATTCCGAAGATGTTCCATTCCTTCGAGGAGACCCTATTGTATATCCAGAGATGTTTATTCCTCCGAGAGAGTGTGGTAACTAGGGATATTAGATCTCCCATGTGAGGCCGGATCTGAGTTTACTGATTAGGGGTTATTAGACTCTCTTAGGAGAGGTCGTCCCCGTTAGGGTGAAAAGTCAGTTAGAAGATGAGTATAAGTAGAGGACGTGTGTTCCTCACTTATCACTCATTCACTCACTTGTGTATTGCGCATAGGAGAGAGAGAGACCTGCATAGGAGGAGAAGGAGCTCTTGTTTGGAGGACTACATCTTTGTATTGGTTGATTATCTATATTGAGGAAAGCTTTGATGAGTTTTCTACCCCATGAGGGTTTCCCAGGGTAAATCTTTGTCTATCTTGTGATTGTGTTTCTTTTAGTGATCTTGCTTGTGAAATTAGGCTAAAATTAACAAATATCTCACCTATCTTTAATATAGTCATGTTGCATTCCCACCTACTATGCATATTTGGCAATTCAAAACTAAGTTTCCACTTCCTAATTTTTTTTTTTGCTTCCACAAATAGATATGCATCGAATGAAATCCGATTTGCAGCTGAATTGTTTAACAAAGAAAACATAAATATGTATATTCCAACCTTCTCAAAACATTTGATTCAATCTATATCCTTTTATACTAAAACTATACAAACCATGGATTTCATAACGAGAACAAACCTTTGTCCATAGCTTGAATTGCACATCACCAGTGGGTGAAGTGTCTTGAGAAGAGTCATCTTGAAGTATACCTTGTATACCCATCTTCATTTACATGTTTCTTTTACGAAAACGATCAAAATTATATTATAGAAAAAGAAGTTGAGGGGTTTCCCCACTCAATGAGAGTACAATAGGAGCTTAGAGGCCATGAGTTCATGATAACAATATTCTAAATTACATACTTTCCACTGAGAAAAAAAAACAAAGAATCTATACTGGCATGATAATACAAACCTAAATTGAGACTACCATACTAGACTTTATCTCTACTATAGACCTTAGAGGTCCCAACCACAACAAAATTATCCAGAATATTGTACATTAAAAGCCATTACACACACAAAAAACAAAACTATCTAGAACACTCGAATTATGGGGCCTGAAGATCCTCTGGTGAATGGAGCATATATCCGTGCTTTGGTTGAATGTAGCTCTGCGGCACAAATCCATAATTAGCATCCTGCAGAGGACTAGAGTAGACAAAACCTTCAGATTCTGGAAGAGCTAGCGACTCCAAATTTCCTACCTAATTTTGCAGCATAGCTAGATAACCTTATAATGTTTTGACTTTATCCTTTAGTTGTTTACTCTTGGCTTTCTCATGTTCTATTACATCTTCCAGGTTCGACAACTTTTGGTTGGTCTCATATCTCTCTTATTCTCGTTGCTCCTCTTCTTGTTCCAACCTCCTTTTGAAATTTTTCAGGTCCTATCCAATACGCGTTGCCAATCTTCTTGGGTCTCTGTTAGTGTTGTTGTTCTTCTCCTCTAAATTCCATAGTTGTTAATAGATGCAAGACCTTCTACATTGCCTTTCATCCCGTCTTTGCATGATTATAAGACTAACAAAGTTTTTCACCACTATTCTCTCAAGCATAGCAACCTGGATCTAGACAGAATTCCAAAAAAGGTTCTGAATATGGACATCCATACTTCTTCTATTTAATTGAAATTCACCATAAATTGACATGAATTCCTCCTGTGTGGGGTAGTACCATAGATATGCCACCATCATCCTCAATCGAGCGATCGCTTTTATTAACGGATCAGTTGTACACTTCTTCTTCATGTGACTAGATTGTTCCTTTATAAATCCATCTAGTTGCATGTGATAACATTTACTCTCTATCGTGTCTCTACGTCGGCCTAAAACCTGTATCTCTTCAGTTTTACTCTCTATGGCATCTCTACATCGGTCTAAAATCCACTTCGCTTCACTTATTAATGGAGGATTAATGGATTGGGTCCCATTTAATTTCCCTGTTGTTTAAGAGGAGTTGTTGTTCTAGTTGATTGATTTCCTTGTTGGCTTCCCCATCAACAACCAAGTTTAACTCTCGTAGAATATGCCACAATCTTATGTTTTCCATGTGTTGTAGTTCTTGCCAATTGCCTTTGGATTGATAGACATTTTGGTTGAGATTTATATACACATCATATTATTTTCTTTAAAAACATGTGGCCTTATAATAGAAATAATTTCTTTTGGCAAGCAAAATCCTACTTGAATGGTTTCTCTTTTGGAAAATCCCTTGTCTACATCAAACTTAAGGACATGATCTGTACAAAAAACATCAATAACTAAAAGAGTCTTGAACCATTTCCTCTCAGCCTTTCTCTTCCATGCAACTCTCAACCAGAGCCTAACACTCTCTAGAGTATATCAAATCCATTAGAAGAGATCTAGAACTCCCAAGTTCAAAGCTTGCATTTACATTGGTCAGTAAGACTTTTCTACCCTATTTCTCCTTTTTAGTTAGGGTGCTTATTATTTCTTTTGTGTGTGCCATGGTCAAAGTCTTGGTTGTTATCATTCAAGATTTAGGGATGTTCCACTCTTATCTTATCTTCCTTATTCAACCTTGATACGTGTTTCTTCATCTCTTGAGGCCACACATCCAAGTTTGCTTTCGAACTTGATATGCCAATTCTTTAGTGTCGCAAAATTTCATAAAAAATATTGTTTATCTCTCACAATCTTGTGTAAGAAAAAAGTGTAAATTTGTTGAAATGGGCTTAGTAAAATGCACACCACAGTATGTACGTTGGTCAATAATTGAAAGTAAAACTGCAGTCTTGAATATAGTTACATTGTTCACAAGAACCCCTTTCGGATTCCTAAAATGACGCTTCATTTGCTAAAAATCAATCTGCGAAGATGGCAATTTTTCATTTCTGGACCCCTCTTTACCCACTTCAATAAAATGCATGCCCAACCCTCATTATCGGGTCTTTCCAAGTGATTTTAATTGCAAGTAGTGTGGATTACTATTTTCCACCTTCTTGTACATCTATCTAAATTTTGGGGGGCTTCACAAAATTTGTACATTGTGCAAAATAGAGAAATCAAAATTAAAATAGATTTACACAGTGTTGTGTAAAAAAAATGTAAATTTGTTAAAGTGGGCTTAGTAAAAAGCATGCCACAATATGTACATTGGTAAATAATCAAAAGTAAAACCAAGGTCATAAACATAGATCCATTCTTCACAAGAACTTCTTTTAGATTCCTAAATCGATGTTTCATTTGCTAGAAATCAATCTGCCGAGATGATAATTTTTTTTTATTTTTGGACCCATTTTTACCCACTTGGATAAAATGCATGCCCAACCCTCATTATTGGGTATTTTCCAATGATTTAAATTGGAAATCGATTGGATTAATATTTTACACTTTCTTGTACATCTATATATTTTTGTTGGGCTTCAAAACCTTTGCACATTGTGTCAAAAAGAGAAAGCAAAATTAAAATAGATTTGCGGTGTTGTGTAAAAAACAAAGTGTAAATTTGCTAAAACAAACTTAGTAAAATGCATGCCATAGTATGTACATTGATCAATAATCAAAAGTAAAACCATATTCCTGAATATAGTTCCATTCTTCACAAGAACCTCTTTTGGATTCCTAAATTGATGTTTCATTTGCTAGAAATCAATTTGCCAAGATGACAATTTTTCATTTTTGGACCCATTTTTACCCACTTGAATAAAATGCACACCCAACCCTCATTATTCGGTCTTTTTTAGTGATTTAAATTGGAAATGATGTGGATTAATATTTCACACCTTCATGTACATCTCTCTCTATATATTTTTGGGCTTCACAACCTTTGCACATTGTGTCAAAAAGAGAAAGCAAAATTAAAATAGATTTACATAGTGTTGTGTAAAACAAAGTGTAAAATTGCTAAAATTGACTTAATAAAATGCACGCCATAGTATGTACATTAGTCAATAATCAAAAGTAAAACCACAATCCTGAATATAGTTCCATTCTTTACAAGAACCTATTTCATATTCCTAAATTGATGTTTCATTTGCTAGAAATCAATCTGCCAAGATGACAATTTTTCATTTTTGGACCCATCTTTACCCACTTGGATAAAATGCACACCCAACCCTCATTATTGGGTCTTTTTTAGTGATTTAAATTGGAAAGGGTGTGGATTAATATTTGACGCTTTCTTGTACATCTACGTATTTTGTTGGGCTTTACAACCTTTACACATTGTGTCAAAAAGAGAAAGCAAAATTAAAATAGATTTACACAGTGTTCTGTAAAAAACAAGGTGTAAATTTGCTAAAATGGGCTTAGTAAAATGGATGTCAAAGTATGTACATTGGTCAATAATCAAAAGTAAAACCTGAATCCTAAATATAGTTCCATCCTTCACAAGAAGATCTTTTAGATTCCTAAATTGATGTTTCATTTGCTAGAAATCAATCTGCCAAGATGGCAATTTTTCATTTTTGCACCCATTTTATCCACTTGGATAAAATGCACGCCCAACCCTCATTATCGGGTCTTTCTCAGTGATTTAAATTTGAAATGGTGTGGATAAATATTTTACACCTTCATGTATATCTATATATTTTTGTTGGGATTCACAACCTTTGCACATTGTGTCAAAAATAGAAAGCAAAAGTAAAATATATTTACATAGTGTTATGTAAAAAACAAAGTGTAAATTTACTAAAATGGGCTTAGTAAAATGCACAATAGTATGTACATTGGTCAATAATCAAAAGTAAAACCTTATTTCCGAAGATAGTTCCATTCTTCACAAGAACCTCTTTCAAATTGCTAAATTGATGTTTCATTTGCTAGAAATCAATCTGCCAAGATGACAATTTTTCATTTTTGGAACCATTTTAACCCACTTGGATAAAATGCATGCCCAACCCTCATTATTGGGTGTTTCTCATTTAAATTGGAAATGGCGTGGATTAATATTTTACACTGTCTTGTACATCTATATATTTTTGTTGGGCTTCACAACCTTTACACATTGTGTCAAAAAGAGAAAGCAAAATTAAAATAGACTTACATAGTGTTGTGTAAAAAACAAAGTGTAAATTTGCTAAAATAGGCCATTAGAGAAGATTTGAGGCCTAAAATGGGCCTCCTAAGTAAAATAATAAAATAATAGTTAAAATAATATTTATAGATTTTGGAGGAAAAGAGAAAAAACTATCATTTTTTCTTCACATTTTCAACATGTCTCCCTTTCATTTTACTCAAATTTTGAGCGGGAGCACTCATTGGATGCATAATTAAATTTCACATCCAACGAGTACCCATGTTGCATACATTTGAGATACGCCACCCCACAAAAATGAGAAATACATCCAAGAAAATGTGTTACTTTTTAGATGTATTTCTCATTTTTCATGGGGTGGTGTAACTCAAAAGTATGTAGTGTGAGTATTAGTTGGATGCGGAATTTAATTTCGAATCCAACGAGTGCTCCCGCTCAAAATTTGAGTAAAATGAAAGGGAGATATGTTGAAAATATGAATTAAAAATGTAGCTATTTTAATGTCAAATATGACATGTCAACCATTATGGTTAACTCTTTCTTGAAATTCTATTGGTTCTTGAATTCAATGTCTATTTTTCTTGTGAGATAGCTCGTATTCATATGAGGCCCATTTTAGACCCCAAATTTGCTCTAATTTAGTAAAATGCGCACCACAGTATGTACATTGGTCAATAATCAAAAGTAAAACCTCAATCCTGAAGATAGTTCCTTTCTTCACAAGAAACTCTTTTAGATTCTAAATTGATGTTTCAGTTGCTAGAAATCAATCTGCCAAGATGGCAATTTTTCATTTTTGGACCCATTTTTACCCACTTGGATAAAATGCAAGACCAACCCTCATTATTGGGTATTTCTTAGTGATTTAAATTGGAAATGGCGTGGATTAATATTTTACACCTTCTTGTACATCTATATATTTTTGTTGGGCTTCACAACCTTTGCACATTGTGTCAAAAAGAGAAAGCAAAATTAAAATAGATTTACACAATATTGTGTAAAAAACCAAAGTGTAAATTTGCTAAAATGAGATTAGTAAAATGCACGCCACAATATGTACATTGGTCAATAATCAAAATTAAAACCATAGTCCTGAAGATAGTTCTATTCTTCACAAGAACCTATTTCAGATTCCTAAATAAATGTTTCAATTGCTAGAAATCAATCTGCCAATATGACAATTTTTCTATTTTGAACCATTTTTACTCACTTGGATAAAATGCATGCCCAACCCTAATTTATTGGTCAATCTAAGTGAGTCAAAGTGGAAAGTGTATTGATTTTATTCCTCACCTAGCTGAATTATAATATTTCAATTTGTGCCTTGAAATTTTGCCCTCTAGATTTCCTTAAGGATGCATAATTTTCCATTGGCATGCCTGTATGAGAACAATTAATGGTAGTTTACTTCGGATAGACTTGTGTCAGAACCCTTCAGGAATGGATTTACTATGTTTTTTATAGACACATTTAAGATAAATTTCACATTTATTATAATTAAAGAAATTCAATCTATTTTTTCATGCAAATGTTGCTTGCTTTTGTTGAATTTGTAGAGAAACTCAGCAATGGATCATTCAAATGAGCCATCTAAACAAAATATTCCTCGAAAAAGAGGTCGGCATGAGGATATAGATCTTCCTAATATTCCAAATTTGCCACCATGTGACTTGTTCTTCAATTCACTTGTGCTAGACCCAAAAACACCACTAAGTGTGTCGCTCATGGACAATGTGGAGGATTTAGAGATCTTAACTCAATACCACTGAATGGGACCATAAGATACTCTGAAAAATCAAGCAATCATGCAGCCATTGTTCAAACTCATTGTCTCTATGTAAGCAATCTTCAACAAACAACAATTTTGTTGGACAACAGAGGCAAAAAATTTCTCCAATTGTGGTTGAAGGGAATGTCAAAGTACAAAATGGAAACATTTACAACATAGTTAACTCTATTTCACATAATGTTTTATGTATTTCACTCAAATACCAACCATAAATGCTTCTTCGACTACAAATAAATCTGATCAAATTATTGAAGGATGTGCTGCTCAACAATAAAGGAAACTTTTGTCTCCAATTATAGTTGCAGGGAATGGCAATCTAAATGATCGAGGTATTTACCATGGAATCAATTATGTTTCACATAATGTGGTCCCAAAATTCCCTCAAAGAACAAATTTTATTCATGCTGCCATTACAAATCACGCTGATCAAAGTATAGAAGGATGCATTTCTCAACAACAAGGGAAACGTTTGTCTCCAATTACAAGCGAAGGGAATGACAATGTACAAAATAAAAATATGTACCATATTCACATACAGAGTTAGAGTCAAGCAAGTAAATTCATATGCTTCCTTTATGGTTTAATAATATGAAAAGAGGTCTAGAAATATTGTTAATGAAGTCTCTTTCAAACTTGGTATTGATTCTCATGTACATTATGATCAAGGTGGGCGGGTATGTGCGATATTATTTAGGTTATTAGAAGACAGTGGTTGATGTTTTGTGTAAGCCTTAGAAAATTGGATGGAAAAGAAGGATATAAACAATTTTTAGCACACGTTGTTGATCCTGAAAGTGAGGATGACTTAATGAAACAGTTAAACAATATTTCACAAGATGGGATCCAGATGGGGGATGTCAGGGTAGTGAAGATGAATTCGTTTGAGTGTCATGATCTAGTGACCATATGCAGTTTAGTATGCAATAATAATGTTTCTCCAATGGGTAATAATTTATGTCCTTGGTGTACATGCCATAAAAAATCTATACACATGGTTACAGATGAAATCAAAATTAGAAAAGGAGATACTATCCATAGTGTTTCCGAATTTTATGCAATGTCACCAAACTTGCTCCCAATAAGCTATGCATATTTATTACAAGTTTCATATTTATGTTTATATTATAAATATTGCCATTGCTTTATTAATCTTACTATGTTATAAAACATTAAGAGATGAATCCTACTTTGGAACTAAGCAAAGATGGGAAGAAAAGTTATATGATTGTATTATAGACATTCAACCAACCCGATCTTGTATACAAATGAATCTTATGAAGAACTATCCCATGGATAGAAGAAATGATGAAAATGTATACACTTTAATGATTATTTATTAAAAATAAATTGAGCTTCTTGGTATTTAATTATCTCATACCTAGTGAAACATGTGCTACCAATTACAATTGACTCCTTGCTTAATGTCTAAGCTTGTATATTGTTCTCGCCATGCTGGAATTATAATTGTTTTGAAGATGTTTCGTGAAATTCAAAGAATCACACAATATTATGACAAGGTTCATCCAACTAGAGGCTTTGAGAAAACCAAATTTGTGCAAATTTGGGAGGATATGTAGAAAATAGGGGTTGCATGTAAGCTTGGAGAACCATGCCATCATAAAATCCAAGAGTGCAATGATCTTAACTATGGGAAATCAGATGGATTAGCATCAGAGTACAAGATCCTCATTTGATATGAGGGACTTTTAAAGGTTTAATGATTATGTTAACATATCAAATACTTTTTATATGGGTCTTGACTAATAATAAACAATGATGTTATTATGTTTTAAGTAATGATGAATAGCTCTCAGTGTTATTCAGTTTGAACAAAAAACTTAGTATTTTACTATTTAATCATATGCATTGACATGTCTTATTTATAAGTTATTAAAGGCCTACCATATGAAGAGAAGTATAAAAAGTTGGCGAGGATGTGGAAGTGCTATAAATAATTCCACATGTTGCAACTGCAAAGGTGTAGATGGCTTCAGAAGTGCTATAAAGAATTGCACATGTTGCATATGCATATGATAAATTGCGAAGTAGTATGGCTTCGGAAGCTTCCAAGACATGGGAAGAAGGGAACAATAAATCTCCAGTACATATCCACAAAAGAGAAAATCGATAACATTCTCAGCAAGCCTTTGTCTAAGGCAAAGTTTTTATACTTAAGAGACAAGCTTGGCGTGATGGAGAATGTATCCCTAAGTGAGAGGGAGTGTTTATGGTCCTACAAAGAAGCTACATACATTCATGAGAGGTGAATGGCCCAACCATATAGATGAGTAGGATCAGGCAGAAATTCATGTTAAGTGAATGGCCTGGACACCATGATGGTTCTATAAATGAGAAGCAAACACCATGATGCTTCTACAGATGAGCAGTATGGGGCAGGGGGGATAGTCACTCATGAGAAATGGCCATATGATTTGGCTAGTGGTGAATGGCCCAGATGCAGTCTTTTATCTAGATAGCCATACTGAATTGGCTAGGAATGGAAGACTTGAGATGCAAATTGAGGACATTCTCACCAAGTATGATGCTTTTTAGTGATGCAAAATGTCCTTCACAAACATTCTCACCAAGTGTGATGCTTGGCAGTGATGCAGAATGTCTCCCCTCATTGAGAAGGAGTGTTGAAGTTTCTCCAGGTTGCAGCATCCATAAAACATTTTGTAGCCATTCTCCCAGAGGGGTCATGTGTGTTGACCAATGGCTAGAGGAGAATGGCTCTTGAATAGCCTTGATTAGTCATGTGTTTTGACTAAGAGTGAATAAGGATTGAGTGCTTAGCCTTGATTAGTTATCTGTTTTGACTACGAGTGAATAAGGATAGAGGTCACATTGCATACTCCATGAGGGAGTGCTCCGTGATAAAGTGATCTATTCTATATTATAGTGAGTTGACTTGTTTATTTGATAGGGGATTTCATCCCCTTGTGAAATATACAAAGTCTAAGCTAATGTTGAATTTGACATAGGCTCTAAGAAGTGTCTGGGACTTCTTAGAGTGGGGTCAAATCAACATTATATCTCTGTGATTGAATAGACGTGCATGTGAGGAGATGAACATCAACAAGGGCAACTTTTCTATGATGAAGAAATAACCAAGAAGTCAAGTCAACCATTGAATAAGTCCTAGATAGCATTGAAGAAGTTCTAGAGAGGATTGAAGACAAAAAAGCAAGTTGGCCCTGAAGATAAAAACAAAAGATGAAAATCAAAATAGCAAGTCGGCCCCAATAAGAAGACAAGTCAACCCCGCTAGTGAAAAAGTCAGGTGAACTGAAGAATATAAATAAAGTGCTCCGACAATTCATTTTCACAACATCACATCCTCTCTTCTCTTATCCACTTGTGCGCACTTTCTAAGAAGGCCTAGAAAAGGCACATAAAGTAATTATTCCAGGTTCTTATAATCTCCTAGTGGTTTGTTATCTATCCCTAGATATTTGTTATGGTTTCCTAGTGAAAGAGGGCTCATTGCTAGGGTTTCTTCATGATTGGTATTGTACTTGAATTGGACTGATTTATTCTAAGAAAACTTGGCTAGGTTTTCTCCATTTTGGGTTTCCTAGGATTAAAATATTTGTGTCTCTTGTGTATGGCTATCTTTCAATGATTCTTTGTTTCTACTACAATTTAAGTTGAAATTTCCAGTGAGCAATTATTCAATGAAAATGTGGGATGAAATGAATGCTTGAAATCATTGTGTAAATAATTGTCAAAGATCTGGAAATATATTAAAATTCAATAAGCAAATCTTTTAAACTCACTGATTGAGATTGTCGATGATAGGGTGAACAATAATGCTTTAAATATTTAGCAGTCCCTTCCAATACTTATATCACCTCTGCGTAAAAAGAGACTATAGGACAGAATATCAATCATTTTAAAGGAGAAAATCATGGATTTCAAATGAGGTGAATCAAACACAAGGGTAAAATCCGTCGAAAGCAAGGATAAAGTGAATCGATAAGGGGGGGATTCAAAGGTGAATGAGTAGAGGAATTAGGGTTTTTGAACAAACATCACTCCAAGATGACAAGATTTCGCTTTGAAGATGAAATGAAGAGATAATCAAAATGGAACAAAGGTTCCCCAAAGGTCAGCTTAAAAGGACAAAGATTCAAATGAAATGTGGGACAAAGATTCAAATGAAATGTGGCAACCTGTCAACTTCGTTTGGTTTTTCTTTTTATAACTTCAAAAGCTTATGATGACCCTAACTTCTTCAATAGAAACTCATTGAAAACAATATTAAACATCTTTCTCCAATTTTCATATACTATTTTTTTTCCAGAGAAAAAGAACTACTATTGATATTCAAAGCTGAATCAAATAGTACAATATGAGTTCATGATCCAATCAAAAGGATCCTTCGGAAAAAAACCACAAATGTTTTCTGCAATAGACTGCCAATACATGGAATGAAATTTACCCCTATAGAAGATAACAAAACATAGCATCCCCAGAAAAATTTTGCCCAGTATAATGCCTATTACAACCAAAAAATAGACCCATCAATATCAGCAAAAAACCGAGTGAGGCAGACAACAGATCAGTCATAGAAATAAATAGAACCACAATCCAGGAGACTGTCTTCACACCATTCTTCCCAGTTCAGGTGTCCTTCACATCCATCAAGAGCTTGCTTTGACAGCTTGTCTGCCATACTGTTATGTGCACGATAGATATGCTCAAACAAGATGTTCTGCTGTTTGGAGAGTTCAAAAAGCGTTCTGGAGGCCCAGTGCCTTAGATTTAAAACATTGAGCTTGAATTTACCCTCTGCCCATTTGATGGTGACCCGAGAGTCACCGTATACCTTTAGATTTGTCAACCCAAAAATGTTGGCTACCTTTAAAACACACCAAAGAGCAATTAATTCCGCCTTCATATTTGATCCCTTTCCACAGTTGAGCTTGATAGTAAAAAAGTGTGAGTCATTCAGATAAATAACTCCTCCAATAGCACATATACCTGCTTGTGAAGCACCGTCAAAGAACAGGACAGGTCGATCTACTATGAGATTAAAAAAGCTGATGCGATCTGTTTTCAACATCAACTCGTCCACCTTGCACGAGTTGTACATTTTGAGGGCAGTCAAGCAGCAGTGGATGTAATCAGGTGGAGAGTTTCGGAAGATAGCACAATTTCTGACATGCCAAATTGCCCAGGGAATGCATACTTCCAGATAAAAGTACTTTTTACAATGTCTGTACCAATTTAAAAAGCATAAATTGAAATCCCCTATTGCCCAGCATTGAGTAATATTAAAATGTATAGAAATCACTTCCCAGACTTTGCGTGAGAAAGAACACTGAACAAATAGATGCAGGCGAGATTCAGCATCTTCTTGACAGAGAGCACAATAACTCGGACCTATCCAACCTCGCTTGCAAAGATTATCCCAAGTCTTTAACTTATTTTGTAAAATTAACCAAGTAAAACATTTTAATTTAACAGGAATGTGCCACTGCCAGATTTTTAAATACCACCAGTCCGGGGGGAAGATGTACTTATGCTGAAGAATTCTTTTGTATGCTGACTTAGCCATGACAATGCCAAAACCTGCGTTGCCAGCCCAGACAAGTTTGTCGTCAGAATTGCTCAATCGGACACCGGCTGAGTTCAAATTATTAGTATAGTTTTCCCAAATACGTGCAAGATACCCCGATAATCCTATCTCTTGAGCCGAGAACCAACTCTGACAATCAGCATGGCCATAATTCTGATGATGAATCTTATCTAATGTGGATAAACCTATGATTTTCAAATACTGTGGAATAATAGGTGGAAGAAATTGCTCATGATCTAAACCGATAATAGGGTCAACCCCAACCCTGATCTGCGATCCGGAGCCAACCTGCCAGTAAGTCGTGATACCATAAAAACCCATCTTTTTTTAACAGAAAATTTTATAAAAATCTCACTTATAATAAAACTTAGGGTTCAACTTTATTCTATGAAGAAACTTAGGGCTCAACTTTATTATATGAAGGGAGATGAGGCATGGAGGGGAACACAATGACAACAAAACATTCAAATTCAAGCCAATGATGGAGTAGGTAAACCATTTGGGACATGTACATACCTGAGCCTGATTATTTTACCATAGACAAGTCATGGTGCACCAGTTCCAGCCTTTCATCAAAGCTTCTAAGCCCAAAATAATCATAATGCTTGCTAAAATTAACCAGCTTAGCAGTGCTTTCGAAATGGTAGAGCCGTGTTAACACTTCAAAGGAGATAACACCAAATGTGGGTGCAACCAGCTCAAACAACAAAAGAGAGCTGCAATTAGTCTCTATTAAATGTCGATAAAGCACGTTCAAGTGACGAGGAGCTCGAAAATTAAATGAACAAACAAGTGTCCAAAATCAATGACAAACAAATATCACATGCCAATTATCAACGGTCGATCATCACTTCATCAAATAATATCATATTCCCAAATTCCAATACACACGTACCACGAACTTGATCATTTATTGCATCTAGGGTTTAACAAAGATGTAGCGATATATGCATGCATCAATTTAATAAACCACTACATGTACACAAGTCATCCATTAATAAAGAATTTCTACATCAAAAGGATCCATATTTAAAAGATGCCAAGTTGGAGTTGAGTTGTTATGCATTTGCACTATCGCATGTACTGTCCTAGTCAGCTCATGTTATCAACATCAAATCCAATTTTGAAGTGTATCCTAAATACTTGTCTCATCCATTTATTAGCACTAGCTAATCAAACTTCATGCCAAACTGTCATATAAGTCACACTTATACCAAATAGTATATAAATGTCAACCTAGTATATAAATGTCAACCTGTCATATAACATACAAATAACACCATAGGAACACATCTGAGCTTGAAATGTATGCATGGTAACTTTATATCAGCATAGGTCCATCTTAAACCCTGATCTATCAAGCATCCAGGAATCCAATTTCTTGAGGTGTAATTTTATTTTTTAATTTAAACTCAAGAAATTTGATCTCTCTTGGTTGATAGATTCGGGTTTAAGTTTTTATTTTATAGATGAACATCAATTTTTTTAATTACATTTCATAATTTTTTATTTTATAAGCCAACGTGGATTTTTTAAAATACTTTCCAATTTTTTTTATTTTATGAGCCGACATGATTTTTTTAATTATTTTGTTAGGTAGGAACGTTACAACATCTCCCCCGTACTGGGCTACAGAGCACCTCACTCCTCTTAGTGCAATAAGCAATAGTCTAGGCATATGTGAAATTTGAAGGGTGCACAAACCTTTAACTAAGTCAACCATGATATTTACGAGCACCTTGTGTAAAACCATAATCTAGATTCCCCCTTTTATTACTATGAACATACACACATTTTTTTCCTTTTGCGCATATTCTTATAGTAATTTTGAAACTAGACAATGATATTGATATTGACATTGATCATTAGACAACAATTCTTCATGTTTACATTATTCCTTTAATTTCAAGTAGGGTCTCCCTTGAGTTAGTTTAGGCTCTTTTTACTTGGAAATGGATTATTTCAAGGAGTGTAAGGACAATAGCAGTAGGATTCGTGTGGCTCGATAGATGAAGCAAATGGTAAATCCTCCGCAACACTTTGCGAAAGCATGATTTGATGCGGATTTAGACGTCAACGTAGAGCTCATAATGTTTTTCATGTTTCTTTGCTTAAGAAATATATACATGATCCTAACCATGTGATTGATTAGGATGTGATTTAGGTTGAACCCGAGGGAGAGTTCCAACTCAAGCCACTATGCATCCTCAATGGAAAGGTAACATTGCTCCAGAACCGAGCCATCGGACAAGTAAAGGTGCAATGGAATCACTTTGGTTTCAATGAGGCTACATGGGAGTTGGAGGATGCCATGAGAGAGGCATATCCATTTTTGTTCTAATTTTGAGCAAACGCCAAGGATGGTGTTATTCCAAGGGGGAGGGGATTGTAATACCCCTAGTTTTTTACTTGGAATATATTTAATCAAAATGATGTAAATGATGTAAATATGCTAGTATGGATACCTAGTGTGGAGTTCAAGGCCGATCCTTACTAGCGAATGACTAGGCATGCATGATGTATATATTTTTAATTGGACCGTATGGTTGGCTTGTCATGCTAACTTGAAATATATGTAAATATTATGTTGGAAAATAATTACATGGTCCAAGATGGTTGTGTAAAGAGCACTAGAGGGGCTACGATTACATTAGAGGGGAAGAGGAAAGGGGGCCTAGGGATATTGAATCCTATATTGCTAAGTGACAACAATAGAACTCATATAATTGTTGCCATGTGCTTTAAATGAACCAATTACTTCATTTGGACTATTTATTCCAATCATTGAATGCATGTGTGAGGTTGGTAGGGAAAGTCCTCTCATGTAGTTATGGAAGCATGGATGGATATCCTTCTATGACATTTGCAAGGGTCATTTTCTTTTATGGTAAGAAGTTATGTCAGTTGTATTGTCACCATTCCCTCCTATCTTTTGGAGTCATTCACTCATTTTCCTATTATCATGCAATTTGTTATGCTACGTAGAGTATATACTTCATGGTGTTCATACCATTACCAATTAGCAAACTATGTATAACCCAACAAATCGAATTTGGAACCAGAGCTATGGATTTGAAGGGGAAAGATATGGTTGCTCATGGTTGTAGGTGAAAATTGAGGTTAGGCAAGCTAGGAACCTTTACCCATTGAGTTCTACTACTTTTGCATGCTTGAGAATCCATGAATTAAGGCTACATGTGGTTCTCCAACAACATAGAGCATGTTGGACTCCTTCTATGCACACACTAGTAAGCACATGTCAAGAGGGATCGCCCGAGGGAACCATGGATTGGTGAAGGGGATGCCTGAGTTGAGAAGGGTGTTGTGTGGGGTAGGTATTGTGGGAGCCAAGGCTATGATGGCTGAGTGAAATTCCTGTAGAGCTTTGTATGAGCATTTGGATAAGCATAGAGAACATAATGGGTTGCAGGCTGAGAGAGAGAATCCTATAGGTGTGTCTGTCTCCCTGGTGGCCTCATAGCCCATCTTGGGGGGTGGTCTCTCAACATAAAGAGTACATGCTGGACATAGTGCCTAAAGTTGAGTGGAAAATTTCTCTTACACAGCCAGTTGCTTGGATCTTCATTGTTTGAGATAATTATTCTATTTGTATTTGATGTGCAATGATTTTATTCTTATGCATGTGATAATTATGCGTGTAAATGCATGTGTTGTGTGTGTGTGGATAGAGTTATTTCCATTGTGTTTATATTATGCACATGAACACAAATTTTAAATGTTTATAAATTCATAATATTGCCACTAGGAAAAATTTAGAACCCCATAATTCGTTCGCGTCCCCCTTTGTTAGTCGGAATGATGGATGGGGATGTTAAAATGATAACCCCTTATGAAGAGTTTCCCTTCCATAGAAATTTGTAGCGCATTTTCCTAATATGTTCCAAAAATCCCTTGGCAATGTGTGCCAAAGAATGCCAATATACCAAAGTTGCTTCAAAAACTACTTTCACTAGAGTAAAACAACCCCCACGAGATAGCCATCGGTTGCACCAGAAATCGATCCTCTTCTCCACTTTCCCTATCAACTAGTCATAGTCCTTTTTTTCGTATAGTCATTCAGCTTCAAATTATATCCCAAATATTTCAAACCATCGTCCAAATTTTGGAGCGAAAATGGAAAAATCCTTTGCATACCATGTTGTACATTTTCAATCAACTCATTTAAATTGAGTGTAGAATTCCTGAAATTTATTTCCATTCTCATAACATTACCATACAATTATAGAATATCATTTAAAGAATTACCTTATGCCAAAGTGTCATTACTGAAAAGTAGTATATCATCCACAAATAAAAGATGCATGATATATTCATCCCCTCCCAATTTAACCCCTTGTATCTGATTTGTTCTCTCGACTGCCAACATGGACAGACTCGGTGCTTTAGCCATCAACATGAAGAGATAAGGGGATGGTGGAAAACCCTGTCACAAGGCCTTGGAAGGCTTAAAGAAAGGAAAAGTTGCTATGTTTATGAGCATTACAAAGGAAACTAAATAAATACAAGCTAAAATTCAATTTATTACCCTTACATTGGAACCTGTATGAATCAACAACAATTTGATGTAAAGGCAGTTGGCCCTGCCATATGATTTCAACATATCCAACTTCAACACCAGAGAAGGCATCTTTTTAGTCTAGATTGAATGAAGACATTCTTGTGCAAAACTAATTACTTCATGAATTCAACATCCCTCTAAAACCGTAATTATTCAAGAGAGATGATGTTGGAGAGGGTCTCTTTAATCTCAGGGCCACAATCTTCAAAATAATACCACAGATACAATTATAGAAGGAAATCATCCTAAATTCCTCAAAAGATGAAGGCTTGTCAACCTTATTGATCAAAGCAATGAATATTGCATTAAAAGATCCCATTTTTTTCCATTACATTGGACCCCCTCTGCCACCTACATGAGGTATTTACCTAAGGCATCGAAAAATTCTTCAAAAAGTTCAAAATTCCATCCATCAGGGCCTGGACTATCAAATTTTTAAAAGAGGAGATAACTATGAGAAATTCCTTATTGCTAATTTCTTCGGTCATAGCTTCATTATCCTCTTCCAACACAAGACTAGGAAAATAAAGAGTCGCCTTTATAGTATCAATGATCTTTGGCATGATGGGTTCCTTATATAAAAGTTCTCAAAATGTCTGACCCTGAGCTCAACAAGTTCTTGAAAGGACCTAGTTTCCAAGCCATATTCTTTCATCATTCCCCATATAGTATTATAATTTCACCCGTTGGATGCAAAATTATGGAAGTGCTTGCTATTCTCATTCCCAAACTCCGACTAGATTGCTTTGCTTTTAATTCACATGTCATCTTTCTCATCCTTCAAAATTTTAATCTTGTGTTTCTCCACATTTTCAAAATCTTGTGAAATCGAATCACTAAAAATCCCCAAAGGGTGGGCTTAGAGGATTTACGTGGTTTTATCTTCTGCATTTTTTATGTGTTTATCTTGATTTTTGTGTCTCTCCCCATCCGAGGCCATCACCTTTTTTTAACCATCTTTACAGAAGCCATAACTTGTTCGCTTAGTGTTTCAATTGAGAGAGCACTAAACTTCTACCACGTTCCCTTTACCAGATCCTAAAATTCTTCATCTTGGGGCCAATAATTAAGAATTGAACTTGAAAGGACTGCTAGGCTTTGATTCATCCAAATCAAATTGTAGGAATATGGGATAGTGATGAGAAATTCTACCATCCTTGATGCAAGATCTTATCTACTCCCTCTTTGAAGTAAGCCTTCTAAAAATAAGAATCTATCCATCCTTTTGGACATTGCATTGTTGCTCACCCTATTGCTCCACCATGTAGGTTTTATCGATACATGTTCTACATCTACCATACCATCCAATTCAATTTGTTGGGATATAAAATATGCAATTCTATCCACCCTTGCACTTTCCCCCCAAACCTATGACCTATTAAGAGTAAGGTTTAGGTTTACACCAATTATGATATTACTAGCCCTCACAGATAGATCATTGAAGTAATTTTGCTAGAAAATTTGCTTATCCCCATAGGGTCCATACATGTTGTAAACCTGAAATGTCTTCCCCATGGTTTTGTTGACCACCTCCAAACACAATCCTTAAAAATCCAAAAAAATACTTTATCAAGGACAAATTGGAACTCCATCTGGAAATAAGCCCCCCCAAGTGACCAAAAAGCATCAACAGAAAGAATGTCCCATCCCCGATAGGACCTTCTCAGGGAGTCCATAATAACATAATATTTGCACATTATTTCTTACAATAGGATAATATCCATTTTTTTAGTTTCCATAAACCTAGATAGGGCAAGTTTTTTTAGGGGACTTCTCAAACGCCTAATATTAGCTAAAAGAAGATTTTCAATGATCACCCTTTGATAGGGATCAGTTTTTTTTAAGATCCTCGGTGATGGGTTGTTGTCGACCCTACCTAATTTAGTTTATAGCCTTTTCCTACACAAGATGGAGCAATGACTTCCTACCAACCTTCAAAGATGTGGTGTCTCTACAATGATCTATCCCCATACACCTTGACACCTTCCCTGCAACAACTGTCTTTTTTGGACGTAGGTCATATTTACCCTTCCCTTGCTCTTCCATCTGAGACATGTTCTCCTTTGACAATGTTAAATTTACAACATCATGATTCATTCTCCAAGTCAATCTTGTGCACCAAAATTAAGCCTCGTTTGTCGAGGAAGTGCCTTAGGGAGCTTGAGTTGGACTCAAGAAACTTGGAGTAGATTCTTTAGTTGGAATCAACAATGACTAAACCTTATGTGTAAAGGTTAAGCTTCATGTGTTGAGGTAAGTGCTTTGTATGACAAACTGATGATGTTGTACAATCTTGTTTGGAAAGGCTAAGGTCTTGTGTGTCAAGACAAATCCTCATGTGTCGAGGTGGTGCCTCATGTGTTGAGGTAATGCTTTGCATGTCGAAGCATGAATGGTGTGTGGTGTACTACTACCATGGTTGAGAAATTAAGTCTCCTCTAGAGATTGGCCACCTATAGAGTGAATTACTTTAGCATATGACCACTTGGAACGATAGTAGAACAAGATGATCACATCATCGGAAAAATATCCTTAGCATATTTGATATGATAAATAAAGTAAAGATGGCACAAGTGGATCATGCATATAAGACAAGAGATAAATATAATATGTGATAAGATAAGAGAGAACTCGATTTGCTCTGTAATGATAAAGACTTCAGTCAAATAAGAGAGAATTCGAATCGCTAAACTTCGTTGATGTTAACAAGAAATACTTTTGTTAATTAAAGGAGAGTTCCAATTGTTCACTTCAGTGATGTTATCAAGAAGGACTTCAGTTAAAAGAGTTAACTAAGTTTTAATAAAGAAGATCTAGTTAACTAGAGTGTTTTGCATGTCAACACTTGAGTTAAACTAAAAGACGACACTTAAGTTGAACTGAAAGACAACAATTGAGTTACAAAACTTGAGTTGTGACACTTGAGTTACAACACTTAAGTTATGACACTTGCAAGATGACACTTGAGTTAGCCTCCTAACTAAGTGACCTAGCATCCAGATGAAGGGCGAGTTCATCCTGAAGTCAGAAGATAAAAATAGAAGCCAAAGCATGATAAGAATATGTGTGTGTGTGTGTGTGTGTGTGTGTGTGTGTGTGTGTGTGTTGTACATGATTGATGAATTCAATGTGAGAGCGAATTCTCTTCTCTCTTGAAGGCAATGCACTTTTCTTTGTGCAACATATTCTTCTGAGTTCTATTCTTCCATCTTCTCTCTTGCTCTAATATTGTACGAGGGGTGCTTGGTATTTATCTCTGATAATGCACCAGGGGTGCTTGATGTAATCTACTCATTGTAAAGACATTCTTTGCTATCTATCAATATTCCAAGGAAGATTTTGGTGGGGTTTTCTCCCTCAAGTACTAGAGGGTTTCCCCAGGGTAAATATTATGTCTCGTGTGAATGCTTATGCTTGTTGATTATCCATTTGATTTCAAGTACTATTATAATTCCACATTAAGATTAAAATGATCAAACAACACCCTTATGGCCCCTAGATTGAAAGATCTCACCACTTTTGCATTGTAATGAGAGACATTTGGGGGATCCCAAGGGAAGGTTCTACGTCTTCAATTCCTTCCAAAGTTCTACAATTATCCAGAGCCATAGACTCATTGAACATCTTAACCGGAGTTGGTAGTAAATCAAGGTATAAAGAAAGAAAAAACAACTTTTGGGGGTGAGAAAAAATCCAACTTATCTATAATGTCCTCTCCTATGAGAAAAGAGGCTGATAAGAGGTCAAAATTTGGAGTTTCCCTATCAAAAGGGTCCACCCTCAATAAAAGATCCTTTTGCCACTACATTTGCTTGCCTAACTAGCTCATCGCTAGGACACAAAGTCATGATTCATGGGCCTATACCCATCGTAGAGGGCTAAACCTCATCCATAAGAAAACCTAACCCAACACCTTTTCCTTGAACATCACCTTCCTTCGTCGCATCACCTTCTTCCTGACTCATCATTTTTCAAAGCTTCTCTCTTGGGCTAGCCTTCTGCATGCTTGCTGTAGTATTTTGTCTCCACACAAATTTCCACATAGGCTTTGAACAATATTGAGCAAGATGACCATAAAAATGACATCTATTGCATCAAAAGGGTACATTTGAGTAGTACAAGATATATAGATTTTTTTTATCACCATGCACGATAAATAGATTTTCAAAAAGGTCCTTTTTATATCAATTTACACTAATGCCCTACCATTGTTCTTCAATAATGATCCTTGAAAAATTTATCCATGGTGATTGTTCTTTCTATTTTATTCCCCAAAGCAACAATACCTTCCTTTGTCAAAAACTTCAAAGTAAGGTTGATAAATTTTACCCAAATTGGCAACACTATAATGACCTTGGAAATTGTGTTAAAACATGGGTGCCAGGGTTTGAGGTTAAAAAAACTCAAACCCTAGAACCACTTTTTCTTTAAGATCTTCTCTACATCATCTTCCACCCCAAAAACAAAACCTATCCATCCTTTGGATAAAATATGGAATATTAGGACATAGTATAAAGCTGGCTTCCATTTGTTGCTCACCTATTCAAACAAAGTTTCCTTTGACATAGTACGCCCCATAAACTTACCAACCAAGGTTTTCCTAGAGTATTTTTTTTAAAAACCGGAACGGGGTTGTCCTGGAGTATTACACGATGTCCTCTACCTTGAAATATCCCCCCACTACCATATGAAATATGTCAGTATGTTATGCAGAATTTTCTTGAGTCTAGGACACGCCTGATGTGATGATGGGGTATTTAATTTCATTGAATAAGACAATGATTATGAACTTTTCTTGGAACTACCCTTTATGGAGACCAAGCTAGAATATTCAAAAATATTCATACCCTTGGTAGGGTCCTCCAAGTAGTCAACTAGCTAGACATCGTTCTAGTTCACTGATTAAGGCATCCATTTTGAGAAAAACCCTAAAACTTCAGCCACGCCATTCAACACCCATAATTATTCTCTCTCACACATATAAAAGAAATATATATATATATATAATAATTGCTATGCATGTATAACTAGTAGTTGATTGTAATGTCCCCATTCAAATAATTGCATAGTAAGGCAATCCCATCAATCCTACTAGTTTCCTAGGTTGGATGGGCACATGTGGAATTGTAATAAAGAAGCTAATAAATGTTGTTTAGACATTAGAAGGGTCAGTTATTTAATAAATAGATTGAATAAATAAATTCAAGAGAAATTCTAGGTGGCAAGTGGTTTTGAAGACATATGGAGGATGTGGGACCCACACTAGCTTGATTACTCAAGGACACATGGCATCTCTCTCTTGCCAATTCTAATTTATGAGAAGGTGAACACTCTTGGGTGATTTGGTAAGTCATACACATGTCATTGATCATCTTAGGTCGAATTGGGGTGGATTGGTAACCTCCATGGAAGAGGAAGAGTCAAATTGGAAGTTTGTGGACACTTGGGCTAGATTCCCTAGTCTTATGACAACAATGATGAAGCATCTATGTCATCTATGACAAAATTCAGATCTGACTTCTGACATCTGACCATTATGACATGTCAGCCCCAAAAATAGGCTCAAGGAAGGCACTCATGGAGTTGGAGAAGCCAAAGAGACTCAAATTCGAATTTGGGAGAAGATGGAAGATTGGAAACTAGGAGACAAGTGGCAAATGTGGAATAATTCCTATGTGGAACTCTCTAGAAGCTAATGAGAGGATTTCGACCCTTAGAAGGCTAATGTTGGTTATAAAATGTAGAAATAAAGTATGAGAATGGCTTTTGATGATTTGAGAAAAATTGCATTTGTGAAGAGAGAGCTAGTGGATGACTAGTTTCTTGCCTTGGCCAATTTCGAGGGTGAAAGATTCCCATCCAAGTTGGTGTTTGGATCAGGTCTTTCATGGTGCTTTAATGGAGTTTGTATTTGCAGGTAGAAATTACAGGAAGGTTCATGGTTTGGTTTAGTGCAACACTTTCTCTCCATCATTTCCAGTTTTGAAGGCATATTCATGCTCCTTGAGGGATTGCACTTTGGGTGAGCACTTGTACTCATTGGGAGAGCTTCATATAATATATTTCTAATTGTAATAGCTTAATATCCTCTGTTCTTCATATTCAAAAAGTCTCAGGTCGAAATACCCACTGATTGTATGCAAAAATGTTGATTAATGAGCAAACAATGTCCATTTCCCCACTACATTGATGTATAGCATGGTAATGCTGATGATTTCGAATGAATGGATGAATCTCTGATACATTTTTTATTAATAGACTTCCATGGATTTATTTTACAAGTTTCATGTACTGTACTTGAGCATTTGAAGTATTTTTACTCATTTTAATTGCATTGGGAGAAGAAATAGTGCCTTTTCCCCAAGGGTCGAATTGGTGATTTTTGCAGCTGAATGGGAGAGGGTTGGAATAGAGATAAAAATCAATCAATGATGCACATGAGACCTTAATAACATCCTTAATACATTCCCTACCTCTGTTCAGATATTTGAAGGAGTTTGGAAGCATTTGGGAGGCCATTTTCAGTGTTTACCTAGGGGGGATTTGATGCATAAATTGATAGTTAAAATACCATACATTGACCATAATATAAATCAAATTTGCAGAAGTCTTTTGAGGGTTATAAACCATCCATGAACCTAATATTCAAGTCTAAATATCATTCATATACCCTTAAAGAAGATTTGGGAGCATTTGGGTTAATTTGGAGGCCAAAACAACAAGACTAGACAAAGGTCGAAAATGGGGAAAAATTGGAAAATTTGGCATTTTCATAAAATTTTGAAAAAGGAAAATTACAAGTGGTATCAGAACATGGTCTTGGAACCTGATGGTGCTAAAAAGAATCCAAACAAATAAACCACCACCCTTTGAACCAGTAGTTGAAGAAGTTTTGTTTGAAGAAGAGATAATAGAAGAAAAAGAGTTTTTTTCTAAAACAATGGGTAGAGAGGAGGATGAAGAATTAAGACATCAGGAGAAACTTATTGCAACCTTAGAACCATGCTTCTCTAAAATTTCCACTAATATAGAAAGAATGGGTAACAAAGTGATGCAAGGATTGGAATTGTTGATCAGCCAACTTGGAAGCAAAGGGGTGATAGGAGATAACAGTGGTTCACACTCAGGGGAAAAGATAAAAGGGAGTGAGCATATTTTTTCAAGCACAGGACCACATAATAGACCTGATGAATTCCAAAGCACACAAAGGCATACTGCACCTAAATTTCTCATACCCAAAGAAGATCCTGACATTTCAGATGGATAGTATTAAACTAGCAACTGATTGGAATGGGTTGAGCGAAGAGTGTAAAAGAGGTTTACCATTCAGTGACTATATTGATGCTATACATAAAATGAAAAGGAGGGAAGACAATAGGAGTCCATTCCAAAACAAAGAATTAAATAGTGCTATTGGAAAAATGTCACTTCCTACTTTTGATGATTCTTCTCAAAATTCTGCTAACACTTGGGTGCAAAAATTGGATGTGTATTTTCAGCTGAATCCTATGTTGGAGGAGGATGCATTAAAAATGGCGATTTTGCATTTGGAAGGAGATGACAATGAATGGTGGTTTCATGGGCTGAAAACCTTGGGCCATAATCAGGTTAAAAGATATGGAGAATTTGTTGACAGGGTACTAGAGAGATTTGAACAAAAAGATCCAGAATTGCCTTTCAAAGAACTAGCTCAATTGAAGCAAACTGGGACCCCTACTGAATATATGTTGGACTTTAAAAAACTATCAGTTAAGGTGGGTGATGTCTCTATGGGAAGGTTGGTATTGTTGTTCACTGAAGGTTTGGTTGAACCCTTAAAAGGTTTGGTCAAATTCCACAAGCCAACTACATTAAAAGATGCAATGAGCTTGACTAGGGATCTCCAAAATGTGCTTCCTAGAACGAGATTTCCTCCCAAGCCTGACTTCAGAATTGAAAAGAAACCTTGGCAAAGAGATGCACCTGATAAGAAGCCATGGCAAAAAGATGAATATGGAAAGGATAAGAAAGAGGAACTAAGCATGGAATATCTCAGAAGGAAGAAATTGTGTTACTCATGCTTCCAACCGTGGGCACTAGGACATAAATGTGCTAAGGGGAAGGCCCAATTCATTGAAGTATTTTGTGATGAGAGATATGAAGGGGGCATGGAGGAAGAAGGACATACTTCAGCCCAAGAAGAGGGATATACTACAGCAGAAGAAGGGAAACAAGACGTGAAGAATCCCTCACCCACCAAAGTGAGAATGGCAGTACTTTTAGCAGTACCTCGATATCACACAATTCGATGCAAGGGTGTGGTACTAGGACAAAGAACTTCGGTTTTGGTAGATGGAGGAGCCACACATAACTTCATTGATGCAGACATTGTGGAGAAAAGGAAGATACCTATTGAACTATTCGATGGCTTTACAGTTGTCATTCCCGGTCACAACACAATGGAGTGCAAAACATGGATTCCACAGCTGCAAGTTACCGTAGGTAACTATATTTTTGTTGATAGTTTTTATGTGGTTGATGTTGCTGATACTAATGTTGTTTCGGGAGTACAATGGCTATATTCAATAGGAGAGCATACAGTAAATTATCAAATTCCGGAAATGAAATTCCAAGATTCAAAAGGAATACTAAGGGTTGTGAGAGGGCAGCACACCTATCTGAATCAAGTAGTTTCTTCCCACAGCATGAAGCACTAGAATAGAAAGGTTTTGGGAGACATTACTCATGGAAGGCCACCTGATAGAGGAGGGACAATTTTGTAGCATGGTAAATTGAGATTGCTTGAGGGCAAGCAATCTTGGGTGGGGAGGACTGTAATGTACCCATTCAAATAATTGCATAGTAAGACAATCCCATCAATCCTATTAGTTTCCTAGGTTGGATGGGCACATGTGGAATTGTAATAAGGAAGATAATAAATGATGTTTAACCATTAGAAGGGTCAATTATTTAATAAATAGATTGAATAAATAAATTCAAGAGAAATTCTAGGTGACGAGTGGTTTTGAAGACATATGGAGGATGTGGGACCCACACTAGCTTGATTTCTCAAGGACACATGGCATCTCTCTCTTGCCAATTCGAATTTATGAGAAGCTGAACACTCTTGGGTGAGTGGGTAAGTCATACACATGTCATTGAGCATCTTAGGTCGAATCAGGATGGATTGGTAACCTCCATGGAAGAGGAAGAGTCAAATTGGAAGTTTGTGGACACTTGGGCTAGATTCCCTAGTCTTATGACAACAATGATGAAGCATCTATGACAAAATTCAGATCTGACTTCTGACATCTGACCATTATGACATGTCAGCCCCAAAAATAGGCTCAAGGAATGCGCTCATGGAGTTGGAGAAGCCAAAGAGACTCAAATTCGAATTTGGGAGAAGATGGAAGGTTGGAAACTAGGAGAAGTAGCAAATGTGGAATAATTCCTATGTGGAACTCTCTAGAAGCTAATGAGAGGATTTCGACCCTTAGAAGGCTAATGTTGGTTATAAAATGTAGAAATCAAGTATGAGAATGGATTTTGATGATTTGAGAAAAATTGCATTTGTGAAGAGAGAGGTAGTGGATGACTAGTTTCTTGCCTTAGCCATTTTCGAGGGTGAAAGATTCCCATCCAAGTTGGTGTTTGGATCAGGTCTTTCATGGTGCTTTAATGGAGTTTGTATTTGTAGGTAGCAGCTACAGGAAGGTTCATGGTTTGGTTTAGTGCAACACTTTCTCTCCATCATTTCCAGTTTTGAAGGCATATTCATGCTCCTTGAGGGATTGCGCTTTGGGTGAGCACTTGTACTCATCGGGAGAGCTTCATATAATATATTTCTGATTTCAATAGCTTAATATCCTCTGTTCTTAATATTCAGAAAGTCTCAGGTCGAAATACCCACTGATTGTATGCAAAAATGTTGATTAATGAGCAAACAATGTCCATTTCCCCACTACATTGATGTATAGCATGGTAATGCTGATGATTTTGAATGAAGGGATGATTCTCTAATACATTTATGATTAATAGACTGCCATGGATGTATTTTATAAGTTTAATGTACTGTACTTGAGAATTTGAAGTATTTTTACTCAGTTTAATTACATTGGGAGAAGAAATAGTGCCATTTCCCCAAGGGTCGAATTGGTGATTTTTGCAGCTGAATGGGAGAGGGTTGGAACAGAGATAACAATCAATTAATGATGCAAATGAGACCTTAATAAAATCCTTAATACATCCCCTACCTTTGTTCAAAGATTGGAGGGAATTTGGAAGCATTTGGGAGGCCATTTTCAGTGTTTACCCGGGGGGATTTGATGCATAAATTGCTAGTTAAAATACCATACATTGACCAGAATATAAATCAAATTTGCAGAAGTCTTTTGAGGGTTATAAATCATCCATGAACCTAATATTCAAGTCTAAAAATCATTCATATACCCTTACAGAATATTTGGGAGCATTTGGGTTAATTTGGAGGCCAAAACAGCAAAACTAGTCAAAGGTCGAAATTGGGGAAAAATTGGAAAATTGGGCATTTTCATAAAATTTTGAAAAAGGGACATTACATTGATGCATGGTTCAGTTAAATTATATATATGTGTGTGTGTGTGTGTGTGTGTGTGTGTAATTGTTTATTTCAAATTTGGAACAATTGCCATAAATCAATCTTGATAGTATACTTGTCTCATCCTCGTGCAATCTAGGAAAAACATAGACGCTAGTCCTCCCCAAATTCTAAGATATAAATACCTATCAATATAATTACTTTCATCAAAATAAGTGGATCCTTTAATAAGACTGGTAATAAGATAACCTTAACAATTATTTTTATTAACAATTATTTTTATATAGAAAGAGAAAAATAAATCAATTATTCTAACATTTCATGAACAATTATATATACAAACACAAGAAATAAATGAATCATTTTAACATTTTAAAGGAAGTGCGTGGATATCTAAGTGTATTTAAGTTTGTTGGGTCTTTTTGTTATGTGTTTTGATCATAATATATTATTTTCATTAAATAAAGTGTATCCTTTTGGTGTTATGATCTTAATATATATTATCCAAGTATTAAAATAGTCAAAGGATTTAATAAATAAATAAAATTTAATATTCTCCTTAATTATGTCATGGGTGTTTTTTCACTAAAAAACGTTGCGTAGATGATAGTTTACTCAATCTTCCGTCAATTGCTCACCATTCTACTCCACTCATTAGAGGACGCAACCATTTACTCTACTTGACAGACAAGTGTTGTGGATCAGAGAGCATGTGTGTGATCACCATTATTTTTTTTAACACAAGTTGCCCATTGTGTTTTCTATTTTTTCAAGCACTAATGTCTCCCTTGATTTCCATGTTTTCATAGCAATTCTTCCCCTCCCTAGTAACCGATAACAAGTTTTTCCCTTTTGCCTCCATTTTTCTATAATTCATGCAAAAATTGTTGTTTTTGTCATTTTAGCAGTATTCTTGGTCATATTCGCTTCAGTGTCAACCTTCCCAATGGACGACTTTATGTTAGATCACTACATGCTCATGAAGAAGGAATGCTTATTAGTAAGACCATGAAGAAAGAATGTTTATTAGTAAGCTCTCAGATAAAAGTCGATGTTCCAAATAATTACATTCTTCCTCTAACTATTAACACATTGACTCATTTATCATGTTCAAATCAAAATAATACATGTAACATTTTAATGGATGAGATTTTTTTGTGTTGTCTCTTTGCACCATTAGGGCAATTGCTGGTCGGTCGATCATTTCAATTTTTCTTGTTTTCATAAACATTATGCTCACATGGGAGTCACGAACAAGGCTAAATCCACAATCAAAGAATCATTTTGTATATAAATAAAATATAATGTTGCATTATTTTATTTTGAAAGGAGAGTAATGTTTCAATATAACCCTATACCTTTTTGAAACCCAATGAGGTTTGGTATGGTTTGGTATCTTTATACTCCATGATAGAGGTTCAAATGATGTGCATGGCATTGTTGTCTTGATGTTGGGCTTATTTCCATTTTTGCTTTGCTAGAAGATATTGTTACTTATACACGCACCCCTTATCTTATCGTGGATTTGATCAAAGTGAGTTAATAAGTGGACAGACTATGAATTTGATCTAGCCTAGGTGATTGAGAGGAGTGTTATCCTCCCCACTTAGGAGTTATTCTCGCAAGTGACACGTTCAACTTTTAATGGGTATGTAGTTGTATTGGCCTTAAGCCCTAAACAATTTGATTTACCTTGGGTACCATCCTTGTAATGAGGGAAAGTGCTTGGTGGGTTTCCTTGGGATGTGTATTACATGGAGAAAAAACAAGAATATAGAAAATAAAGTGGACAAACTCAACCTTTTTTAGTGAGTCCATTTTTTTTTTTTTTCTGATGGTGAAACAAAGTTATGCCTTGATCTACTCATTTTTTTGAAATTTTGATGATTTGGTTCTTCTTAAAATGGGCTAAAACCTCTAAGCACAAAGTTCCATAATCAAAGTTCCCATAAATTAGTTGGAACTATAATTTTTGGTATAATTGCTACTAGATTTAGGGAAGACTTTTTTTATTATCAAGATTGAGTTTATCTACTTATTAACTTTGATTTAACCACAGGCCATGATGAGAAACAAACTGCACTAAGACCACTTCAACCACAAAATTCCTCTAAGTAAATACATAAAAAATAAAATCATGTCTATAAACAAATCATGAATGGTCTTTGTTAAAGAAGGAAAGATGATGAAGATGGTTGAACAAAATTTGAAGTTGCATAAATTTTATGCCGATGATACGAAAAGCATGTATGAGGTGTACAATAACACCTTGAGTGCATGTGAAGGTATCTTGAACATACATAGGAGATCCACATCGGATGGCAACACTTTGACATACTATGTTTGTAGAGAGACTGCTAGTTGACAAGGAGATCAAATGGTGACACAATAGAATATGTACAACTTGAGAGTGCGTACATACGACAATCTCTATACTCGCCATTAAACACGAAGTGAGTTTATCTTTAATATATGCCACATCCATTATATCTATTTTGACAAATTTGTGCATGATCTATGCTTAGCCTTGACTACATAGGTGAAATTTCAAACCCATGAGCTGGAAAATTTGTTGGATGCCGAGTGGAGAGACAACAATATCTATATAGTGTGTTGCATGGTCTTCAATGTGCCAACAAGATAGGGCCACATTGGTTCCATATGTTGCTAAATGGGTATGACTAAATTCACATAGGGTTCACACATGGATGTAAAAAGCATGCACTGAGCGCGCTTTGAGTGTGCTTTGGCATAATCATGAGGGATTTGCAACAAGGTGTGGTGCAACGATAGCCCGACCAAGGCCCACTGACAAAATAACCAGAAAGTACACTGAAAAAGTTTAATTCACATATAAGTACATTGAAAAGGTAATTTTCAAGTTAAATTTTAAATTCATAAGCAACAAATGTACATAACCATTGCCAGAAAAGTATGTAACTAGGGTGGCTCATTCAAATGCCATGTGCGTGAACCCAGGGTTCTAGCTATGGTGACATCATTCTAAAGTGAGCTATGAAGAAGCTCTCCTTCATGCATGTGCACAGGCTAACAGTGACACAAAGGGAAAACAATAAACACCAAGTGATAGAGCATTAATGATAATGCATGCTACCATTAATGCTTTGCAATGCGACACTTATTGCTTGTCGATGCAGAGGGGCATCATTGTACTTTTTTTTTCCTTGAAAAAAAAGTGCAATTTCATTTCATCTTTCGAGTACGAAATTACATTGATCATCTGCACTCTTGTAGAGTGTCATAATATGGCTATAAAAACATAAGCAGTCTTAGAGTGTCTGATGTTCCCACCACGTGAGTAATAACATCTATATTACAAAAAATAGTCTCATTTTGTTGAACCAGAAACTACATAGCTATAGAAGTAAGCAAGAGAGGTAAACTGTGAATATACTGTATCCCTGCCACCGAGGACGTTACTGACAAAACAAAGTGCAAAAAACCGATCTGAGATTCTGTTCATCACTCTATGAACAGTCGATGGAAGAGGTCCCTACCCTCCCCATCCACAAATTCTCATACTTTCCAGAATCCTATCCTCAGAAGCAGCCCCTCTTTCGAGGCCCGGTCCGCTTCTGTGTTGATTTCTCGAAATATATGCCTACAAGTAAAAGTTTCAAGGGAGTGAGAGGCATTCTGAATATGTTCCAAAACCGATGTTATCCTCCGGTTGTTGCACCGTTGAGTACCAGAGACCCAATTTATCACATTTAGAGAGTCACCGAAAACAGAGATGTTCCTGAGACCACAATCTAAAGCATAAGAAAGAAGATATCTTAGGCTTAGAACCTCCGCCCAATTGTTGCTCCCCCTCCCAAGTCCCAACATCAAGACAAAGAAATGTGCATTTAACAAAAACAGTAGAGCCCCTCCTCCACACAATTCATTTTGACATGCACTGTCAAAGAAGTCCCAAGGCTACGAGAAATCAATATCCACCTACTGAATATTAAGAGGAGGAGAGGAAGGTTTTGTGTGTTGATAAGACAAAAAGATCCCACAGCAATTGATTGTTGTTACTGTTGGTAGACCCTCCTTATCAGAAAACAGGCTTTTATTGCGAGAAAGCCACACCCCCCAAATTACAATTAAAGGTAAAGCCCTGTAAGAGATGAAGAGAGGGTTATGATACCAACGATTCCAAGCATCTTCCAACGATGTCCCCGTCCATTGAAATGTAACCTTTAAAATCCTGGAAACTATATTCCACACCTCCTTTATAAAAGAGCAGAAAAGAAATAAATGAACAACAGTCTCCTCCTCCTGACAGCAAAGGTAGCATCTACCCGAACCATGCAGACTTCTTCTTTGTAGAAAGTCCCAGGTTGGGACTCTTTTTTCCAATACACACCACATAAAGAGACGTGACTTATGAGGGCAGCGAAGTCTCCACAGTTTTCTCCACCACCATAACGAAAGCTGGGCCACACGCTCTTCACTGATCCATAGATAACCACCTTTTGGAGTATAGCATCCGGAGGGATCACCATCCCATACCAGCTCATCCTCTTGTTCATTTAAGAAGATATGATCCAATCCAAGTGCCTGTAGATAAAGTCCCAGTTCAACCTCCAAGTCTCCTTCCAATTCAAAAAAAGCAGTCGGTCTCCACACAGGGCTACCCATCCACACATTTTCAAAATCAGCTAATTGGTATAGAAAGTGATAACCCCTCTGGTTCAGGGCGGCAACCGTCCCTTCCGAAAGAATATGTTGTGCTTCACAGCCGATCCAGGGATCCCTCCCGATCTGAACCTTCTGCCCGTTTCCAACATCCCAGACCAAATTCTGTTCAATAATTTGAAAGGAGGAAACCACAGCCTTCCATATGCATGAACCCCCTGTGAATGATTTGTTGGGAGAGTGAATCCAGTCCAAAATAGAGTCAGGCGCTATGTATTTTTGGAGCATGACCCTAGCCCAGAAACTACCAGATTTGATTAATCTCCATCCACATTTTGCTGCCAGTGCTTTAGAGAAATGAAAAATATTTTTTAGCCCCCATCCCCCCAAAGACTTTGGAGCAGCAATACGATCCCATTTAACCCAGGGGTTGACATGAGCATCTTCCTTACCACTCCAAAGGAACCTAAAGCAGATCTTCCTAGCCAGATCCAGAATACCCCAAGGAATCCATGCCAACGACATCCAGTAAACTGGGATTGCTTCCAAAACAGATTTAACCAGCACCAATCTGCCAGCTCTCGAGAGCCACCTGAAGCTCCAGCTTTTCAACCTTTTCTCCAGTTTTTCCAATAGCCAAACCCAATCCTGTTTAAGATAATCGTTAGGTTTCAAGTTGAATCCCAGATATTTTAGACCTTCAGAGAGAGTAAGAAGAGTGAATGGAAAAAGTCCTGTGTAAGAATTCAGTTCCTCCTCAGTAAGGAGAGAGGAAGTGAGGGTAGATTTTTCACCATTAATTTCCATTCCCATTGCAAGAGAGAACAAATCCAGGATCTCCTTCAGTTTTTGTGTGTCCCTTCGAGAGCCAAAGTAAAAAATAAGGATATCGTCCACAAAGAGTAAATGGGTAAGAAGAACTCCCGGGCTATCATTATTCCATCAAATAGATTAGATCTCCTGGCTTCCTTGATAGCTCTGCTAAGGCTTTTAGCTACCAGTAGAAATAAAAGGGGGGATAAGGGACAACCTTGACGAAGACCTCGACCAGAGTGAAAAAAGGGAGTTGCCGCACCATTTAGCAAGACTGAGAAGGATACTGTGGTTATGCAGCTCATGATCCATCTGATAAATCCTATCTCAAAGCCTAGATGAGTGAGCAGCAGACGGATGTATAGCTAGCTCACTTTGTCAAATGCTTTAGAAAGATCAATTTTTAAAATAGCCCCTTTCATCTTCTTGGTTTTGATGCTGTGAAGACCCTCTTGAGCTATCCCTATTGCTTCATGGATTTGGCGTCCATCAAGGAACCCAAACTGTTCCTCCAAAATGTGAGTGGAGAGAATAGACTTAAGTCTTCTAGCAATGACTTTAGTAACAATCTTGTATACACAGTTGCACAAAGAGATAGGCCTGAATTCATTGAGGGTAGAAGGAGTATCCACTTTAGGAAAAAGAGCTATGAAAGTGGTATTGATGCTAGCGGGAATTCTGCCTTCCTTCCTAGTGTCTTCAACCAGTTGCAGAAGATCCGAGCCAATAATATAAAAAAGTGCCAGAAAGAACTCAATGGTCCACCCATCCGGCCCTGGACTTTTGTCCTTCTGGAAGCTACCCAACACATCTTTTAATTCATCCTTTGATATTTTATCCATCAACATCGTGTTATCCTCATCTTCAACAAAACGAGGAAACATCTGAGCTACCCTGATGACCTCCTCAATATTAACTCGATCATTTGCTTTAAAGAGGTTTTGAAAATGTTGAACACCGACTCCTACCATTCCTTCAAAGGTGGCATGAGTGTTACCCTCCTGATCATCCAGACTCCAAATTGTATTTACCGATCTCCTACCTTTAGCATAAGCATGCAAGAATTTTGAGTTTTCGTCCCCACTTTCTAGCCATATGGCCCTGCTCTTCAATCTCCAAGTCTCTTCAATGGTCAAAAGAATTAGATTCCTTCGTTCCTCCAACCAAACTAGAGCATCCTTCGAGTCCTGGGATGAGAATCCTCCACCGGGCCCTAAGGAGATAGATGTTGTTTCCTCTTCAATCAACTTCAGGTCCTTCTCGTCCTTTAGGCGCTTGTTAGTAGCCCATTGTTTGATCGACCCTTTCAGCGTTTTGATATTTTCAGCAAAATGAAAAGCAGCAGAAATGTTGTTCCCAGGTATATAAGGAATCCACAAATTTTGAAAAAGTTCGATAAAAGAGGGCTCCTTAAACCATAATTTATTAAACTTCAAAGGTGCTGGAGGTTTGGCCGGACCAGCCTTTATCTCCAGTAAGATGGGTTTATGATCAGAACAGCCCCCAGATCCGATCCACTACCGAAGATAGAAGAAGGACTCTACCAGCTGTTCAGAGACTAAGAACTGATCCAGTCTCTTTGCCACACTATCCAAACCAATCCTCTTGTTCCTCCAAGTTGGTTTCAGACACACGGGTTCAACGTCAACCAAAGTTCCTTCAGCAAATTTTCTGATAAAGAAATCAGATAGGGGATCCACATGAGCATGAGGTCCCCAAACCTCTGCCTGGCCCAAAGAGAAATTGAGATCCCCCCCAAGAATAATAGAGTCACCCTTAACCAAGTCTTTAGCTAACAATGAATCCCAAAATGGTACCCTATCACTATAAGGCCCATAAATGTTAGCAACTATAAATTCTTTGTCACAATCTAGAGAGCAGCAAGACATCCCCAACACCGACTCCATCCCCCAAAGAGAGGATACCTTCACCCTGTTCTCCTTCCACCCAATAGCAAGACCACAAGAACGTCCCCTAGCATCAGAAGCTTCAAAACACCAGCGTGGGAACCAAACCCTTAACCTTCCCAAAGCCTCCTCACCTCCACACATAATTTCCTGTAGCATCAAAATGTCCGGATGTTCGAGTTCCACCATCCGTTGTAATGCTGGTCTTTTGGAGGGACCAACTAGACCCCGACAGTTATATGATAGAACCTTCATCAGTAACCTTTCGGATGGGCATTCACCGCTCTAAGTGCCCTTTCGATAGAAAGTTGCTTGCCATTTCTCAAGTCCGCACGAGCTCGGGTCTTGGCATGTGATAAGAAGGATTTCCGACCTCTGACTTTAGCCATCCTAGGTTTGTCTTTGCCAATACCACCCGCAGCAGACTTGTTCATAGATTGAAGGAAGTAACCAGACTCTGAGGAGTCCGAGGGGGAGGAGGGTTGTAGAACACAGGTCTGCAGCTTAGAGGGAGCTTCAGAGTTACATGCAGAGGGGAAGTCCAACGGGAGGGGTTCAATGGGAGAGGAAATGTGCGAAGCACATGCCGGATCAGAAGTTGGAGACAAAAAATGAGGGGAAATGTGTAAATTTCTGAGACCTTCCACCCAATCAAGACTAGAAAATGAAATGTTCTTAAAAAGAAATTGAATGAAGGAGCAGAGTAGAGGGGAGAGGAAGTACCAGCTGCAAGATCCAGAGAGCGAAGAATCGTGATCGGTAATCCCTCCGGGGCCGCATCCGAAACAATAATAGGCTCAGGTTCTTCTTCAACCGTGGCTACTAAGTCCGGCTCAACCCTGTCCACACCCAAAGTACCATCACATCCAGCCTTACCGGAAGGGGTCACCGAATGCCCTGAGACAGTAGGTTCAACAATCAATTCTGCCAGATCATTACATCCTTCCTCCTCTAGACTTCTCCTTTTCAGAGAGGGCCCAAATTTCATGCGGACCGGTAGAGGGCATTCTATGGCCGGGTGGCCATACTCGTGACAGCGTCTGCACCAGTAAGGCACATTTTCGTAGTCTAGAGTTCGAGGATAAATATACGGCCCCCAACACAAGTCCATACCATCAGGCAACCCCTCCCGGACATTGATGTTCACCAAAATTCTAGCAACCTTCTGAACATAGGTCTCAACAAAGGAGAAATCTGCATCCAAGTAGCTTCCCAGCAAGTTACCAATCCTCCGGAAGTGTTCCTCTACCCAGTAATGAAGGGGAAGCCCTGGTAGACGAACCCAGAGAGGGATAGTGTCCATCTGTTCCCTACTAGCATCAAATAGGGGATTCCAGGGTTTTATCAGGAGTGGTGCTCTGAACAGACTCCAGTGGTTCCCTAAAGCCCACTGAGAGTGAACAATTTGATTAAAGTGGAACGCAAACCATCCTCCCGATAGTGCCACAATTTTTGGTACATATCCGCAATGACCCTGCCAAGCCCCAGAGGCCCACTGGATTACCGACTTAAGAGCCACCGCTCTACCATAGACCCTATCGACCAGTACAGTATCAACCATCACGATAATTTGTTGAAACCCTGTGTCTTCCCCTAAGGAGTAGTTTGGGGCTTTACCTGTGTTTTTGAGCCACTTTCGTCGGCTCTTTGAATGCAGACATGGTGCCCCTGAGATCTCCAAGCCCTCAGCCGGTGCACAATCCTTCTGAGATGAGACCAAGGATGGACTAGAGAATCCTCTGTGTTCAGCTGCTCCCAAGTTAGCTGCTAGAAACCCTCCGACGCTAGATGCACCATCAACCTTGTTGAGCCGAGGAGGAGTAACAACCTTGAAACCAAGCTCCGACGATCTAAGTGAAGAACCACCTTGAGAGTTTAGAAAGTCTGATATACCTCCGACCTCTGAGAGCACCACACCAGGGGGAGACAAAAGAGGTTGAAATCCCCAAATGTTGCCTAAACTAACTCCCACTTCGTGAACTTCATCAAAACCTGAATACGATGGTGAAAATGCAGCCCTGCCAAGCGTCGAGGGAGAACTTCCACCCTGAGCAAGAGGAAGACCTAAGAGCGAATGTTCAAACTTCCAGGGACGACCCTCCCCAATACCTCCGTGGAGTCCGGCGCCATAATCACCCCCGAGACAGCCAGGTGGCGACCTCCAGATATCACAAGGGCGGAGAAAATCACACTCGTAATCGACTTCGTCAATCGCCTCCATAGTTAACAGTAACCCTAAAACAAACAAGCAATGGTAAAAAAATGGTTTAACCAATAACCACTAACCAAATTACCACCTCGAACCGAGTAAAACCCTTTGACAGCGACCTGGGTACGGCGACTCTGCTAGCTGCAGAGTCCTGACCCCGACCTCAGCGCATTCGGCCTCCTCTGAATGCACCTCCGCCAAAAACCCTAGCTCCCCCATCCCCAAATTGTTTAATCAAATTTCAAAGGATATCCTTTTCTTCATAACTCCTCTTCTTCATTGTACTTATAATGGCACAAAGCATAGTTCCTTGCAGATAATTAGTATATCGTTGTGAGCGATATGCATGAAAACATTCCACCCAAAACTTTTATGTAACGAAAAGATAAATTTACAATTTTCCAACCAAAAAACCTAGCACACGAAATTTCCAAACAAATACTCTATACATTGTGGATGCACCATAAAACATATCACGTCAAAGTTCCAAACAAGTGTTCTAGGCATTGGGATGCACTAAGAGGGTGCGTTTTGTTTACCCACTAAGCTTTGTGAACCACAAGCCCTAATCTAATCATGAGCCAACGGGCATTGTATAGACGTTGCCGACCGAAAACAGTTATTTAGTTAAGTCTATAACTTAAACATTAATTCATCTTCACCTCGTTCGGTTGCTCAAACCCTGCCGATGAACAAACGAAAAGAAGTATGCTGCGAAGGAAGCCAACGCTGGTGGAAGTGAGATTGGAAGACAAAGAAGAGCTGTTAGACGCCCGCAAGAGGGCTGAGGCTGCTTCTACCTTGTTTCCCGCCGCACCCCCGCACTCCGGCGCTTCAAATCACGGAGCCGCCGCTGCTCTTCTTGCCCAATTCGACTCCAAACCCACCTTACTCACAAGGATCGGCTTCATCAGCAGCAGCAACAACAATAACAACCAGTAAATAAAATCTGAGTTCTTCCCTTTGTGTTTTTGATCTTTAGGTAATGGAAATAGAGGTTAAATTGAAGCTGCCCGACGCCGCCGCCCATCAGGAGGTGGCGCGATTATTGGCGCCCTTCCGCGTGGCAACCCATCTGCAGGAAAATGTTTTCTTCGACGGGAGCGAAGGGGAGCTGACTGGCGCAAGGGCGGTGCTCCGCCTGCGGTTCTATGGCGGGGATTCCCGATGTGTAGTTTCCCTAAAGGGGAAGGCCGTTATCGTTGACGGAATCAGCCGCGTGGAGGAGGCGGAGGAGGACGTAGACGTCGCCCTTGGGAGGGCTTGCGTGGCGGAGCCCTGGCGGTTGGTGGCGCTCGAGTGCGGGATCCTTAAGAAGGTTTTGGCGGAGTATGGGTGTAAAGGGTTTGTTTGCCTCGGAGGGTTTAGGAATGTAAGGGGGGTTTTTGATTGGCAGGGGTTGAAGATCGAGCTGGATGAGACGCAATACGATTTTGGTACTTGTTATGAAATTGAATGCGAGAGTGAGGATCCTGAGAGAGTGAAGAAAGTTCTGGAAGGTTTTCTTGGTGAAAATGGCGTGCCCTTTTCGCATTCTGTGAAATCCAAGTTTGCCATTTTCAGGTCTGGAAAACTGCCCGATTGAAGTTACTTTGTTTTATTTCAGTAGAAGATTGGATTGACTGCTCTTAGAGGAAGTCTCTGCTGTAAGAGCAATGGCTGAACTGAGGAAATTGTATCTTATTTACCATGTAGAGATGCTTAAGTGATTGCAATTTTTATGAAGGATGATCATATTTCACAATTAATTTCTTTTCACAGAATGCAAATTGACAGTTCTCAGCTGTTAACATTCAGGTAAATATTGTGGGTGAATATATGTTAATGTCTAGAGCCCTTTTAGCTTTTATAACTAACATTTATTTTTTGGATTGAGTTATTTTATTTATTTGAATTTCATTTAAAGAAAAACTCTACCAGTTATTTTATTTAAAGAAAAATTCTGTATCTGTAGGAAGAAAATGCCCTTTTAGCTATATGATTTTAACCTTTATTTGTTGAACACCGGACTTTGTTTGACAATGGTTAGCAATGAAATATGAAACATCATATTTAATGGTTGGAATTTTAGCTGTTATGATTTTAACCTGTATTTGTTGAACACCGAACTTTGCTTGATCATGGGTACGATGTTAGTTTGAGCTACTACCTCCTTTAAGTAGTTAGCTATGATGTATGATGCCCTGAGCTACAGTGAATAAGCTTATTTTTGTTGTCTCCAAATAAATAGGCTTATTAATTGAGAATACAATCTATAGAGTGGTAAATTAAAGTACATGACGAGGTTACAACAGTAACACTCTGCCCTACCCAAGCCCAACACTGAGGAGGGGACTAAGTAGGGTCTTCACTATCAATAAAACCACTGCTACAGGAAGGAGGTCTTTACTTACTGTCTTTATTATATATGAGTCTGTCTATTTAACTGCGAGTGTTTGCCTTAGATCCTACCATTAACCCTTATTCGAGCCAAACACAGGATGGAGGAGTTAGCCATATGAGTTCAGGCTCGTTGATGCTGGTGGAGATCAACTACTACTAGGTGCTGATGACAGAGCTGGGCTCTAAGCTGTAGTGTCAGAACTACTTATATATGATTTAATAATATCTACGTTTTCACATATGGAAACCATATGGAGAAGTGGTCATTGATATGAACCAACCGGACCTACTACAACCTCTTACTAGAAGAGCTGCTCGCACCTCTACGTTGACCTTGTCCCTAACCAGTTCGATACATAGATATACAATCTCGTCATGGATAAGTCATTGCAATGCAATGCTCTGAACCAGGTTCAAATTGCATGGAGAAGTCCTGTCCATAACCAGTCCGATAGTAAATATATGATGTATCCATGGACACCATATTCATTGCCATGATCCAGACCTAATAATAAGAAATCTAGTTAGTTCCCAGTCCAAACAAAATAGAATAAATAAACTCTGCTCTCCATATATAATTACTAGATTTACTGTAAAGAATGTGCCTCAGAAGCTCTCAATGGGATCCCATGTGTCCTTGCTTTAAAAGTTAGATACGAAACAATATTGAAAATGTTCTTCTGTAAAATCCATATATAATAAATAAATAAATGCACACAATATTGACAACTAAAAGAATATCTATACTCTACAAAAATAAGAACAAAGAAGATAAATTATATATTTTTTGTTCTAAGCTCCACAAAGCATAGTGAAATAAATCCATCTATGCAAATCCAAAAATAAATAGGTGGTTACAAAACAACTTATTCATTCCGCTGTGTTAGGGTGGGGTGAGGCCAGACAGACAACAACAGGTTGGGTGCAGGCCATAATAAGTTTCTTTTCTTGGGACTTCTGAAAATAGAGACCAAGAGCATGGAACCTGCTGCTGCATAGCTGATACACCATACACTTACTGTGTTTTTTTGGTAGATCCCACTAGTTAATAAGGTAGAATCCATAGAATCCATCTATGTTCGTTGTTGGGACCAATTGATTTAGTCAAAACTTAATTTCGATGGATCCGATGAATCATCATCATTCCCTCATCATGGATAATCTAAAATAGAGATCATTTTTTAATAAGAATGTGATTTCCTGAGCTTTACGGTAGGGGAGGGGGACTATCAGACGTTATGGATTCAACAGTAGAGTCCATATATATATATAATATAATATAATAATCTGGTGAGGTGGGCGAGGCCAATAGTGGTGAGTGAGCCATATCGCGTTTGTGATCCACGTGATCTACTGGAATAGAATCCATGTACTTCCTCCATGTTCATTTGGTTGGGACACCCAAAACCTTATACTAATTTGACATTTTTTCATTATTCAAAACATCATTGGGATGGATCCAATGAAATCCACATTCCATAACCAGGATCTGTATACCTGGGGCTTCCCGGTCTGAGGGGGTGAGGTACGAACCCAGCAGAGTAGTCAGTGCGGTTTGGTGAGGCAAGGTTAGCGCGATCCATCGATAAGTGTATAGGCCTAAACTTTGGCGCTTATCATAGGGGGACAAGCTGATGAGGTTCCACAACCGATAGGTGATGAGTAAGTGGGCATCCATCCAGAGCATAACGAGAGTCAGAATTCCTTACTTAGAGGAGCAGCACTATGAGAGAGCACACTCTCCATAGGGGCAGATGAGGAGGTTGCACAACCGTAGTACCCACAAGACATTGATTTATAAATGGCCTCAGGTTCTTCGGTCGGGCACCACGAGATTCCCAAAATAGGGAGCACCTATCATCAGTGTTGTATTTAATCCACATTTGTACTTTATCTGCATTAATAAATATTAATATAATAAATATACTCTTCCAGCTGCATCAGCCGAACCAGATCATTTATTCCCGAGGAGATCATTTATAACCAGCAGCCCAATCAACACCAGTTTAACCAGGATCATTATGGTTTGAATCCCAAATAAGGTTTATAGATATATGGGTGGCGGGGTATTCCTAAAAGATGGGAGCTGTTTGAAACAAGATGGAAAAATGAAAATGATCAATACATAGGGGTATAGCATAAAACAAAACTGGTGTAAAACATAAAACAACCTACAGAGGATACTAAGCATCAGTTATGGATGGGCCTTATTTTCCTAAGCTATTTATCAACCTAAGATTGAAAGTATAAAAAAGGCGTTTTCGCCAGTCTCAGCATTACTAGCAAAAACAGCACTAAGACCACCATCATTGCCATAAGCATTTGAAGGAGCAGCACTAGTTTAACCTACATCAATTGAAGCATTCCCATAAGCCCTCCAATTGAACAACACGGGCATTGGGACACGCGCAGTTCCAGCAACATAAGTTGAACCAGCATTATCATAATTCCCAGCCTCATTTGATGTAGCATTTAGGATCAGTTCAAGGAGCATTTGAAGCAGCAGTTTAACGCACATCATTCCCAACAGCAAAAGCAACATCATGACTAGGATAATTTCCATAAGCATTTCCATAAGCATAAAAAGCAACACTACAACTAGCATTATTACCAGGATCATTCAAATAAGCTTAAGTTGAACTAACAGCATTTGAATAAGCGGTCGAAGGAGCAGTTCCAATAGCATTCCCGGCATCATCATTTGAAACGATAATTAATAAACGGGAAGTTTACATGGTATTTCCCCATTGAGTTGTGAACCATTAGTTCCCATGTTGACAACAACGATATAATTTCTTCATGTTGACTAGATGATGTTCCCCCATGTTTCCATACCCGAGAGAATGGATGTCCCTCAAGTTTCCACCAGACGAAAGAACGAAGAAGGTATGTATCGCCATACAAAATTGAGTACATCACCACAGGATACCCGTTAAACATAATCCCCCCTACAATCACCATACCCAAGAAGAGAATAAGTACCCATCATGGGAGACCCGATAGAGTGAGTTCCCCATAACCCGGGAAGGTACTATGTGCAGTTAGAACTACTTTTTACACCAAGAGCGAGTTAACACCTCGTTATATATATAATGCACCATTCTGGAATCATATGCGCAATGGAAGGGTCCTCAGTAAAGAGAGGGTCTTCAGAGAAGGGAGGGAAGGAAGTTGAGCCATTCACGCGTCAGGTAGGGTAATTTGGATTATTCTTCAAACAAGGGGTTTCATTGCTCAACAACCTCAAATTAGAAGAAGTTGTCTCCAGCCCCTGATCCCATAGATATGACTGGAGGCAATTGAAGGCAGTAGGAAAAGATTTATTGTGTCTGGTTCAGACCTACCCGAAGAAGTCTCACCACATTACATAAATTAATTATTGCAAGAAGTGAGAAGTAAAGCAACAAAAAAATACCCTCACTTTGAATGGCTTTATATACTTCCCTTCTATGCAAGCATCTCTGGGCACCGCCCCATTAGTAACAAGGCTATACCCCCCCCTATCATCTATCCATCAATCACTCGATCTATCCATCCAAGTGAAGGAAGCTTATTATTTCAAAATAAAATAAAAAAAGCAAATATACTGGGGAGGTGTAGCAACGTATATAAGCAAGGCTATATAAATAAAAGCACGGCATTGTCTCCCTTTTAACTTTTGGTTCCACTGCTTGCTGTTGGAACTACTGGTTGTTATAACTGGAGGTTAGCGTTGTGTATTGTTCGGTGGTTATCCATAATATAATACGAAAGGTGAGGTGCCCAAGAAGATACAACTCCTCTAAGGTTTTCGGTGGGGTCAAAATAATATTAATAAGTTTGGGAAAAAGAGTCCCTTCGCATATGACACTGAAGTATAGGTGGAGTGCTCGAGAATATAAAACTAAAAATAATGAGGCGGGGTCTAAAGACTATATATCTAAGAGGTTTATAAAGAAGAAGCCTGAACGCACGCATCAAATGGTAAGGGTATGGGACCAAGGTAAGGTTCTGCCAGGATTGAAGCTTGTCCCATAGGAGGGGTATGTATGTCTCCGCTCTTATCCGAACATTTGATGGCTAGTAAAAAACAGTAAGGACACGGGTCTGGACGGCCTCAGCCTTATAAAACTGTCCCCCATAGAAATAAGAGCCCAATATAATGTTTTCCAAGATTCTAACTTTGATCAATATATAACGTATAAAAAGAGTAGCCCCCATCCATATATATATATATAAATAAAACTTCCCAATCATCAATGGGACGGCCACTATGTTTGCTAGGAGTGGTGGGTCTTTCATGGTGGTTCCCTCCCTATATAAAAGGTATTCCCTCCGAAAAGATATTAAGTTATCCAATCTGTTTAACTCAACCTTTCCTCATCTGTTGTAAACTCGGCTCAACCTCTCTGACCAGAATGGCTACTCTATTCTATTAGCCCCTATCAGAATACTAGCTCTCTTCCCTCTCTGGCGAAAAAGGTGTCCATATAGCCCACTGTATATTATTGCATATGATCCTCAGATTGTGAATCATCATATGTAACGCTTCATCATTCCATCCATCAAGGTATGAAACCTGTCTGTGTGCCGTACCATTCAGTTTGTTTAGGGGTATGGGGGTGCCCTAAGGATACTAGCCCTCCAGAGGATGTTGAATATGTATAAACCTTTTATTGTTATGTTACAAGAAACCATGGTTTCTGGGGCTAGGGTGATAGATTTGTTGTAATCTCTTCTTCCTAGCTGGTGCTTCAGTACTATTGATGCAGACGGTTTTTTGTCGGGCGGTCTTTTAACTGGAGTTCCTCTTTTGCAGCTTTAAAAAAAGTATTTGCGCTGCAGGTATTTTGCTGGTAGGGGAAGCAAAAGCTTTAGGGAAATGTTCAATATTTTTAACTGCTACAGCCCTCATGTGGAGCATAAGTGGTTTTGGGAAGAATCTCTCAAAGAGCAGGGGTGATTAAGGGATCCTAATCTTCGAATTAGCGGCGATCTTAACTTTACTTTGTCTGGGAGAGAGGTTTGGAAATAATATGCCCGGAAATATTCCCTTGCACAGTATTTATTACACCTTTTTTAAAGCTTGAAGTTGGTAGATGTGGAGTCGGTTCCGTTGGCTCCGACCTGGAGGAATGGCACGAGTGGCAGTGCGGGTATCTAAAAGCGCCTTTACAGGTTTATGGTGGCATAAGGTAGAGGTCTGTGACCATTATAGATCATGGATAGGGGCGAATGGTTTTTCAGATCATAGGCCCTTTTATAGATTGATAATTAGGATAAAAAGCTTCTGGGGTCTTTCTATCTTAAAAAGATTATTTTGATTGTATTACCTAGGTGGCCATCTAGAGTAGCAAGACTCATATAGTGTCAGATAATTATAGAGGGTTAGGGCCAGTGAGGCTAGCATGTAGATGATTTGGCATTATTAAGATAGGAATGGATACTAGAGGCCATGTAATGGAGTAATATATATAGTGAAAAAGCAATTGAGAGAGGTGCTAATTAACTAGGATATAGAGTCATACATGTTAGATTTTCATAGGAATAGATGATTATTATTCTAGAGGAAGTCATGTACCTTATAGTGTCAAATATTACTGGTTATAGAGTAAAGTAGGAAGTAATTATTACTGCTAGATATGAGTGATGCAAGAGTAGACTACATTTTACTTGGTCATCCTAGACCTTGCACATGGGAGGACGCATTAGGTATATCTACTACATAGTTGAAAATTTGTAACACAATAAAACCAGCTATTATTATAGCATTTTAACTAGTTACACTTAAAATAAGCATGTATCATAGTGATTTTATACCAAGGAACCTAATATAAGCCATCTGAGATATAGTTACAAGGGGTGCTAGATATGATCTGATTTATATGATATAAGGGGTATTGTATTCAGATTTGAATGCCTTTACTAAGTACGTGGTTAAATATATAATGTAAGGGACATTAATTTAAGTATGGATATAGGATAATCCCTACCTATGGAGGTTGTACAAAGATGTATATACAATAGTTAGACCAACCATCTAGCACTATACAAGTATAAGGTAGTGGAATATGGATGGCTAATGATAGAGTTAATGAGAAAGGATCACATTCATTGGCGGCGGCATTCAAAGATATATAGGGTATTATTATAGACGTAAGAATTAGACTTATAAGTCAAAATATTATATCAATAACTAAGTAGGACAATTCCGACTTTGGCTTGGCTTTTTAGATTGGTTCGATGGCTTATCTCTCCAATGGCTTATCTCTCTTTCCCGTGCTTAGAGCTATTTCTCGGTAATGAATGTGGTCCTTCAACCGGTTCTACGCCTGGGACTTATTTTACTCATGAAGGTAAGCATCTCGATCTCGATCTGGATATGCAATAAGCTATGCTCCTACCTACGTAAGGGTAATAATCTTCTTCGTAATGCCGGGTTCTCTCCTCTCTTAAATTACGGGAATAAAGGAGAAGCCAAAAGCAGTCCGTGGGTCTGAATTCGATGTGTTCGCCTACCTTATAGGATTGCTAATAAACTTACCCGGTTGAGTCTGTAAGTTTGGGTTCGGGGTGTTCCCATCTAGGTGTGTTCTTGCCTAACCCGGGCGGGATCCTGTTACCTGGGCCTACAACTGCTAGATCTACTACTTCTGCCCAACACAAGACAGAACTGCTAGGTGGTGGTGTTTTATGTAGTTGCTTATAGACGTGATTATTACCTTTTACCTCTTAGTTAATGAGTGTTTGTTTTTTATTGATTGGATTTATTCAATTGATTGATCCATACCCCCACATGTTCCTACAGTGCTTGATTTGATTTACTTGCTTGATTGATCCATATACCCCAAAAGGGACTATCCATATACCCCATCGTGCCCTACAGATTTTATCCACAACGAATGCTATCTTTAGACCCATTGTTCCCGCCCACTAAGCATCCCACCAAGCTAACCTCACTCCCTGTGCTATCTTTAGAACCCTTGTTCCCCACTGTAAACCATTATACCAAGCACTCCTTAAGCCCACCGGGCCAACCAGGAAAGGACAGTACAACTAACACCTGTACACCTACTGGGAATACGAATGGTACCTTGGTTCCTGCCCACCAATTACGACACGGAACAACCCAACAGAACAACAGCTAGGTGGTGGCTTCACGGAGCTGCTTATATACGCATTTATACCGACCCTTTCTCTTTTCTTTATTTGGGTTTTTGGCTTTATCGCCTGTTTTATTTGTATGTGGGGGATAGGGTTTACACCGCACTATATAAATTATAGGAACATCCAACTTATGGGGCATGTTCACTTGTGGGTGGGTGGTACACTGATGGGACAGGTAGGTGGTCTTTCACTTTGCTGGGCTAGCGGCATATCACAACCACACAGTCTGGTGTCTCATATCGGTATCACTTCATGCTCCCGGGTCTATATCTAGCGATATCACACATCCTTACGACTATCCTTCCAACCTCATGGAGAAGTAGTCTCCAACCAACACCTAGGGGATGCTCGAAAAATGAAAGTGAATACCCAAAAGCCTTATGTGCTGGTACCCATACATATTATTTAGCCTTCTTTTTTCTTACCTTATAGGTATCTTACCTTATCATTCTCCTTTTCTTAGCCTTCTTACTTTGGGGTATTAATTTGGGATAACCTTTAGCTTGGGTAATCTACTCAACTTGGGAGGCTGAGCTGGTGGTTCAATTGGTTCTGATGGGACTGCTGGGAATCCTCCATTTGTTCCCGTTTAACTGGTTCAACTTTAGCTTAAAAGAAAGCTACTTCAACAGGTGCTACTAAAACTGCTTTAGGAACTCCTGTAGGAACATTTTCTACTGGTTTTACTTTAGAAGGGACTACTGCTTTAGGAGATACTCACTTAACAAGTTTAGCTGGTGCAAAGAAAGAGGCTTAGATGAGGCAATTATATTGATTGGCTGAGATGAGAGAGGCAATGGATTAAGATGATTAGCCATTTTAGTAATAAACGTACAATCTACTATATATAATTAGTAATTTACTTATAAAAAGGATAATGAAGATAGATAGAATTAGCCATTTACTAAATAAAAGTCCAATTAAGATAGATAGAATTAGCCATTTAACGAATAAAAGGGCAATTTATCTAGGGAACATTATCTATGCGAGAATGTATCTCTCTTTAAGAGCTCGAGGAGTTTGGATCCTTGCATAAGTAATATCATCGTATGCTAGCTCTTACATAGCGGGCACCCATAGTACGAGTAGAAGTACGAGGTCTGGGAACTCCATACTTACCTGCAATAAATTGAGTACACTCTCTATCTGGGTTCAGGAGCTTTTATGGATCCTTACTTTAGGAGAGCCCGTGCCCACTTAAGTAATAAGTATGGGTTCCGTCCCAATGATCCAGGCTGAAACATTATATATAGTACAGGAGGCTATGGAGCTTGCTAGTTATTCTTTTATCATAAAGGGGTTATCCCCAAAGGTTATACAAAGACTTACTTGTAAAAAGCACCTCTTTAAAACCAGTAACTTATGGCATATTATAAAAAGAAAATGCACGTGAAAGTCCTGGATATAGCGACGCATCCAAACGAAGTGAAAAATTATATTACTCTAATAAGTGCATCTTAAGAATATATGCAATGCCACTTTATAGTGATCTTGATCTTGCTATTTTGCTTGTCCTAGCCTATAATTAATATATATCGCGAATAACAACTATGTCCAGCAAGCACGGTTACTATCGTTTAAGACTGCGCGTAATTTATCGTTTAAAAGAAGCTACTCCTTTCAAATACAACATAATCGTTCAAGACTGCTCCCTCGATCTTGCCAATAAGTAATGGGACAAACCTAATATGAAGCACATGCCACTAACACTTTATGATAAGGCAAGCCTTACATGGGAAAATAGAACCTAAATTTATGTGTATTATATATTCGGATTGGAGCGGAAAGTAAACCCTAGCTAATCTTGTTAATAATTAGAGGGGTGGAATACTAATCTAGCTAATATGTGCAGGGGTGAGACGGTAACCTTGCTTATAAGTGTAGGGGTTAGTAAACCTAATATGGTGATGTAATGGTAACCTTGCTAATAGGCGGTTTAATAAATCTAATAAGTATCTTAATCTTGCTCACAACTCCAATTACAACTATATTGCAACAATAAAAATAAGTACGTTCAAGCGTTTCAAAGCTGCTTTTGAACGAGTTCCCTTAATTTATTTGAAATAGGCCGCTGCCCTTGATATGGATCTTGCAGATGGTATTCTATTATTCCCACCCTTTTGTACTCTTCAAAAATAAGGACCTAAAATGACTCTTTACTCTTGAAGGGGGTTTCCGACTCTTGCCCTGTCTCTAGGTGAGGTAGGTGTGGGTTATTAGTGGTATAAATATAGGAGTAGCTAGACCACACATCGCTTTCGCTCCTGGCTTGCCCAATAAAGAAATCCTTTTAGTTACATAAATCATTAAATCTATCCACAAATCCACCAAGTATTGTCAATCCATAACTGAGCAGGCATAAAGGATAAGTAGGCGTAAATTACTACTATTAAGGCAAGAAGAGAAGTAGGCGAACTCAAAATCTATTTATACCGCCTCAATTCCTGCCGGACTTATTGATTGGTATCGGATGGGTTCTAGAGCAACTAACTAGACGAACACACCGAATGAATTATGACCTGCCGGCCACCATTAAGAACCCGCTCCTATAAGGAACCCATTATGCTAAGGACATATCAGGATAGAAGACATATCGGGATAGAGGATTTATTATGAAAGATAGTGGATAAGGAGCCCGTTAATTCTGTGGGTAAGGAACCCGCACCCTGCCGTCTCCGCAGTCTCTGTCTCTGCCTGTCTCTGCCGGGGAAGGCCAGAGTTACCAGATTGTATGTAGAAGGAAATTATGGTTCAAGTAAAGAACTGAATCCATTAGATAAAAAGGATCTTTCTTTGCAACTGATAAAGAGGCCGATAACACTAGACAAGAAGAAAATGTCTTTTATTACCACAACCTTGGGGCGAGGTGGCACACTAGATTATAAGATACTTTACCTGTGAAGGTCGCTCATCCTTTTGTTTTACATACCACTTATATTTCCTTGCCCACTTGAAGAAGAATAGTAAAATAAACCCTTTCTTCCTGCTACAATCCCTTCAAACCATGGCCCATAATTTACAGGCCGGACGACGAAACCAGCTTGCTCATCATGGATTAATATATCTTCTGGTTAAAGATGCATTTACACAAACTTGCTTGACCAAAGGTGAATTGGAACGAATTCATAGGTTGAGCAGCAATTGAACAACCACAAAGCAATTAATATATAGAGACAATTGGCCAGCATGCGGAATCTCCACCCATTAATTCATAAAAAGTCGAGCCAATGGCGGTAGAAAGTCAGGATGGTGTACAAAGGAGGCGCAAAAGGTTAAAAAGTAAATTATCGATTGGCGAATATCTTACGGCAGCACAGAGCAGTATCCTGCTTCCGCTCCATCGTCCCCGAGTCTTTATGAGTATGGAGGAACAAGGATAGAGAAAGAGGATGCAGAATTGGCTGCAGCTGCAGCAACAGTCCACTTGGCACGATGAACATCCGCCACAGTCGACACCCTGGATGCTACACATCAGGTAAACTTGAGTTAGCACTTTGCCCTGCTTCTAAGTTTATTGAGGAATTGCATCAATTGAGTGCACAATGTAAGTAGGATGACCATTGAAAGGGATGTATGGAAGGAAATTTATTCCTCCCATCACAGAGGATACAATCCCCACCCATAAAAAATGATTGAATTGGGTAAAGGGGGAAGCGTTTTAATTTTACAGTAATAAACAGGACACCATCTGGTCCTTGAGGGAACAAAAAAAGCAATTGAATAAATAATTGGTAGAAGTTAGGAGATGTCACAGTGAAGAAATGCAGCAGAAAGCAGAATAAATCCAGAATTTGAAGCACAAAGTAGTTAAAAACCGGGGAATTAGCTGCTGAGATGATAGCATCTATACTACCATCTTTTGTGTATACCATGTATCTCAGGGAGCAATGGTTCCGTATACAAATATAACAGGTTAGATCTTATTTGCCATTTTATTTGAAAGGATCTGGAAATACATTTTGTGGTATCTACTTTTCTAGCATTCCCGAAAGAAGGAAGCCATCGATCCAACAAACGATATTTCTTATATTCCCATGTTCCCAACAACGAATGGAATAACTATTAACCAATAGCCCCATGTGACCAACAGCGCTGTTAAGCCCACAGGAAACCTTCAGCTCACAAATCTACCTCCTAGAGAGATTGCTGCTTGCCCGTAGAGATCTTACTTATGTATTAAGACCTAGGGATGTTGTTAACCGATAGGAAGGAGTGACCATTGATATATGGGATATTATGGGAATTCAATTACTATTCCTTCATATGATATAGCATATCTACGTTTCACTTTATGGATTGAGAACATACCAGGAAAGAAGTTGAGTGGGAAATCAATTTTAAAACATCCTCATTTCACATTTGTCCTTTGTCACAACATCATTTTTATGGGTTCGTTGAACTTGTCCATGAATCCTTGTGTCCTCCTCTACTTTGCCCCTAGGAATAAATATAAGTTCTAGCTTTGGTGAAAGCCAGATCTAACTACCTAGATTTTGCATAGAAACATTTTACCTTGTCCAAGCCTAGTCCGCTCCTTGCCATACTGCGAGTTGAGCCGTAGGGGCCCATGCACACAATATAGCCTAGAGTGAAAGCTATAGCCCATAGAGAATAAATTGGCTTTATTACTTGATCTTATCTTACCGAATGGAACAACTATTGGAACCTTATTGGAACTACAGATCAACAAATAAAAACATTTATATATTATGTTGCATAAAGACGTTGACACCCGTCCATTGTCACCAGAGAAATAATACATATTTTATATCGGCATAGATAAGTTGTCATTGCCATGAACCAACTGGACCTACTACAACATCTTAATATAAGATACCACCATTGAAACGTACCTTCTTGTCCGCAGACCTCATTGCAGCAGCTGGTCAGAGGAGTTTAGTTTTAACAGAAGCACTCGCATGCATATAGATGTGTTACTATATGATGTTGCCATAAATACGTCCTGGCAATAAAAGAAAATTATTCGCGGATCTCCAGGGGCTCCTATCCACGGGGATCTCTACAACCATACAACCATGAGCTAAAGCAATTAACTGGGTTGCTATGGGGCAGGTATCAACTCGCCATATCTACGGGTTTCATTGCTATGGGCAGGTTTCAAATGCATAGATAAGTTCTGCATTGCTGCTATGTTTGTTCTCTGCAGAAGCTGTAAGTTTGTTTAGTCTCTGCTGCTGTTAGAGCCGTAGAAGAAAAAAGCCCATAACACTACTATAGCAATTGCCTTTTCACAGACGATATCGCCATATCTATGTCCTGCGATATCAGCATATCTACGTCTTGGCCATGAACTAAGTGGAGTTAGCTCTACTAGTTCCTAGTTACAAAACCTCTCCTCTACAAAGGCCCAGGTGCCTCCTACCGGAGTTGCAGCTAGAGCCCCAGCCGTAGAGGCCCATGCACCATTTACAGTTGAACCAAATCAATCCATTTAACGTACGATATCAGCATCTCTACATACCTTTCTGATGAAGAATCTGCAAGAGCTCGTCGCATGGAGACGTTGGTTGAAACCCGGAGTAGTGCCATATTAGTTCGGACTAGTTGATGATGCTGGAGATCCACTAGTAAGCCAGGATGCCAGAGCTCTGGGCTAAGATAATCCAATTGGTTACTCTGGGTGGTACCTACTAGTGATTAATATATGTGATCTCTCACCATGGAGAAGGTTTTCACCACATATGAAGCCATGGAGAAGTAGTCATTGCCATTAAAATATGGTTATTACCATAAAACTTACCTCATTGCAGAAGCTATCTTTACATGTTAATATATTATATCACCCTATATAAATTACCGGGTTGGAGCTGTGAGCGCTCTATTGCTATATATAGGATAAATTTATGACTTTTGGGGGGTAATTCTATAGGGAAAATTAATTGCTGTTAAAATTACGGGGGTTCTGAAGTCGCATCGATACGTCCTGGCAAGATTTGTCATTTGCACACTCTGCCACACATCTCCCGGACAGGTAATTTCCAAGAGAATCCCCCTGCCCTGCCCAAGGCACCCTCTTCCGTATCTGCTAGAGCTGTAAAGTAAGGCCTTAGAGTATGCAGTCATTAGTACTACTCTTTATATCTCTACTAGTGTTCATATATGGATAACTTTTAACTTATGGCAGGTTTAAAATGTATATTTACGTTGTTGTTTTCACATACTATAACTGCATATCTAAATTTACAAGATGACAACGCCGACGATGTTGTTGCACACAGGGCAGCAGCATAAATCCCAACTTCATTACCAGCAGCAGATACAGATGCCTACCCTTCTTCCCATCTGCAAGTCTCTTCTCAACCAATTTCCCTATGGCAGGTATAAATTGCATGGATAATATTTTAACGTGCTATACTGGCACACTATGGGGGGTATGAAGAACTCTGCGAGTCTATTTGCCATATCTACGGTCACATATGATACTTGCATCCATACATTTCACTTTGCCGCAGCCCCACCCAGTAAGTGCAATCTTAGTGCAACAATCTTAAGTTTATTTGGTTGGATGTTTTCCCCGCTGCTCTGAAGTTCCTAGACGATCTCGAAGGAAATCATCTATTTAATGTTTCTTGAATTTTGAATTATGAGTCGTTTCATTTATTTTAAGTTGCTTTTTTTTTAAATAAATTTGAATTTTGAATAATGAGTCGTTTCATTTATTTTAAGTTGCTTTTTTTTTTTAAAAATAAATACGTCTGGATCTAATTTGAAGAAAATGCCTTTTCAGCTTTTATGATTTTAACCTCTATTTGATTAAATACCGAACTTGTCTTTAAGATGGATAGCAAGGAAATCTCTTCTGGATCTAATCCGTGGAAAATGCCCTTTTTAATTTTATGATTTTAACCCCTATTTGTTGAACAACCGCACTTTGCTTGATAATGAGTAGCAAGGAAATCTTCTGTTTAATGGTTGGAAGTGAGTCAAGTATCTTGGATATTGAATTTAAAGTTATTGTAATTTGTTTTCTAAATAAATACTCTGGATCTAGTTAGAAGAGCCATTGTGTAACGCCAAATTTAACAGGAATCCATAAGCTTGATCTTGATTTTATGTTATTAGTGATGGAAGTTAATAATATGTTATATACTGGTTTGACCCTTTTCAAGGCATCATCTATGAGCACTAGTTTTAGACAGGACATACACAGTGCACACCATACTGTGCTATGTCTCGATCCGATAATATTGGGCAGTCTTAAAGCTCAATGGTGTCACATGCTCCAATTGTAATTTGTTTGAGTTATTCTGTGGAGTATCAATTTGTTTATTTATTTAGGTTCTGGAAAGTGATCTATTCTTTGGGTAAAATTCCACATCTTTCAAGCATGGTTCTCGGGTTGACGTCCATAGAATTATTTGGCATATTTAGCTTTGGTATAGATCTCGGAAGAATCCACGGGAAATGGATTTAGAGTCTTATTGCAGTGCATTTAATATCTGCCTTGTTGCAGAGTTGGTAACTGGTGTGGTGTCACGTATATATTATTTTATGAGCTAGTTGAATACAAAAGGCTTGATAAGTTTGAACGGTCTCTGTGCTTAAGCACAGAGGTGCATTGGGCTACTTAGGGGTTTGTAGCCTGGACTTTTGATCTTCAGGCCAACATAGCTGCAGTGGACTTGCTGACCCAATAATCAGGGACATATTCAAAGCTAATCCACCTATATGTACATATCTCGAGTTACTTAATTAGTAGCCAAACTAACTTATGTCCCATGGGTTATGCACCTTGTACCTTTTTGGTATTAAAGATTGAACCTTGCCATAAACCTGTATTTTGGATTTATGGGAGATGTCATTGGATTATTCATTATATCAATGGTAGTAAGTTTACAGAGTCAAATAAACTGCTAGATACACCGATGAACATTCTGAAATCTGACTCTCCAAAACCAGGAGTCAGACTGTTTCCAAATATTAATGAAACAATGTGTGCTACACACTTAAATTGGTTGACTAATGTGTACACGATACTGTGTATCAACACTTACGCAGGTTTATCTCAAAAGCTAGCATACCTAGTGATATATCAAGATAGTGGTTTGAAGTGGGTTTAGTCAATAATAGGCTCATTAGCTGTCCAAACCATGTCAATAACGTTTGTTAATCTCTCCAATTAAGATTCTCCCAATGATTATGTGACGCTTATGAAAGATTTTGCTTTGATTGCATCCCAGATTCCACCTCCAGAATATCTTTCACAATAAGTTATTAGATACTGGTTTCATCCTTTTGAAAGCATCTATCACACTATTTTTAGACATGATATACACAGCATTCTGCATGATATACACAGCATTCTATGCTATATCTTGATCAGATAAGGTTCAGCATGATTAAAGCTCATTGGTGTTCAGCATGATTAAAGCTCATTGGTGCCACATGCTCTAATTGGAATTTGTATGAGTTATCTCATCAGCGGAATCTTTTGCACAGAAAGTGGTTGACGCCTTCTTGACTGAGTATCAATTGATTGTCTATGTATTATGTTCTTGGCAAGTGATCTACACTCTGTTTGATCTACACTCTGTTTGATCTACACTCTGTTTGATCTACACTCTGTTTGGTGAGACCTTAATGCTGTCATATTTGCATGGTTATTAAATATTCTTCGGCAAAATCCCACATCTGTCAAAAATAGGCCTCAGGGTGAAGTCCATAGAATTATATGGCATATTAGTTCTGGCATAGATCTCAGATGAATCACATGGAAAATGGACTTATGGTATAGACTATAGAGTATTATTGTGGTGTATTTAATGTCTGCCTTATTGTAGAGTTGGTAACTGGTATGGTGTCACCTGCTTATACTCCGAGCTAGGTCAGAATTCTTGAATACAAGAGGCTTGTCAAGTTTACAATCTCTGTGTGCACAGAGGTGCATTGGGCTTCCTAGGGATTGGTAGCCTGGAATTTTGACCTTTCTGGCCATCATAGCTGCAGTGGACTCGCTGACTGGTGACATTTAATTTATGGATAACCAGGGCCATAACTAAAGTTAATCTACCTGCATGTCCATGTCTGGAGTTAGTTAATCTACCTGCATGTCCATGTCTGGAAGGCTGTTGGGAGTGGGGGAGTGGAAGTGTAATTTTCAAAAGTTATATAATACATATTTTAATATATTGTGATGCATATATATTAAAATAAACATGCAGAATGCCAAATTAGCTGCAGAAAACATGAAGCATAGATCGAACTATTGGATCAATGGTGATCATTAAATTATCAGCCATTTAGTACACATAACATCAATCATCGAATGATTAATCATCAACTACAACATCAACCTTTGCCATCAACAAACTACCCTGCAGCGTAATCTAATGCACCATGTAACTTTTTGGTATTGAAGATTGAAACTCACTATAAATTTGTATTTTGCCTTTATGGTCGATGGCATTGGCTTATTAATTATAATCATTAATAATCACTAAGCTATATCAAAATGTTAATATATGAAACATCTAATTGATTCTTGACAACATGGATCTCAAGGGATCAGGGAAGTTAATAAACAGGAAACAGAGGTCTATAACGCAAAAGTGCAGTGAGTTTATATTGTCCAATAATCTCCAGTAGTTTGACTGGGGACAAGAATACCCTCGCTGCCTGATATACCGATGAATGTTTAAAATATTTGAAGTGTAGGGTCGTTTTAGGCACACTGGTCAGCTGATTGACTAATGTGTACATAGTACTGTGTATCAAGTGTATCTCAAAAGATAGCTCACCTAGTGATTGTGCTGCTAATACATCAAGATGATGGTTGAAGATTGTATTAGTAAGTGTCAGTGAGGTGTGGGATTATCTCCAATTAAGATTTTGCCAATGATTATGTGGTAAAATCTGTTGATACCGATGAATGCCTGCTTCAAGCCTCTGGACACTTGGATGAATTGCTTAGGTTTTCCGATTCTTTACATCCCAGAAATTGATGCCAGAATGCCTCTTGTGAACTTATATTTCATCTTTTCTGAACCTCTAGCTGACACTGATTTCTGCTCTGATTGTGTTGGATATCCACATGCTGAAGATGTAAGAAATCTGCCAGTGATGGCTTTCACAATAAAAATCCAGGCTTGATATTAGTTCTATACAGTCTACCATGATGATATCCCTGGCATAGCATATGATGATTGAGTAAATAATTATTAGATTATTTGGGATACAGCTATTCATGATATAGGAGTGGCATATAGTATGCTTTGCCACCTTGCAGTGCAATGATTTCAACCTTTTTGAACAAGAGCCACAAGGTGGCAATGTCCCTGTGTCTTGCTAAACAGACTCTGCAAGTTTGAATATTAATAGCTATGATCAGATACATGAAGGAATCTTTTATAGGCCTTTGTAGTCTGCGTCTTGCTAAACAGACTCTGCAATTTTGAATATTAATAGCTATGATCAGATACATTAAAGAATATTTTCTAGGCCTTTGTAATCTGCTGTGGAGCCATTATGGCAATCTAACTTGAGCTCCACGAGGTTTTTGAGCTCAAAGATCCATTTCTTCATAAGAAATCCGTTCAGATGAAAGTTTTCAAGGCGTTGCATGACTTTAATGTCCTTGGGAAGTTTGAGAGGGCTGCACGAATCATCACTAGTAGTAGAACTCATATATCGGAAGAAGAAAGACTGCATGTTTGTCATGCCGACAAAAATCCCCTCGAGTTGAATATTACCTTTTGATGAAGGAGCATCAAGTGTTAATGATAGATATTGCAGACAAGTCAATCCTTTTAGATCCCGCAACTGCAAGGCTTCCCTTTCGAACAGAGTGCTCAATTTCCAGCCTCTGAGATTGGCTGTTTTTTCCTCTTTGAATACAACGTCTTTCAACGTCTGCAGATAGACAATATTCGATACATCCCTTGGCAACCATTCCAAATTTTTGCAGCCCTTCAAATTCAGATATAGGATAGATTGATGGTCACCTATCCCCCAATGCAGCTCACCTAGATGTTCACACTCACTAACATCGAGATACTGGAGGCTTGGCAGATCAGCCAATTTCTTAGGTAGTTTCTTTATCTTTGTCCTCGATAAACTCAATAGCTTTTAATGTTTTAAATTCCCGACAGTTTCGGGCAATACCTCAAGGGAATTCTCGCATAAATGTAATACAGCCAGATATTTCAGATTATCGAAAAATCTTTGTGAAATTTGTGCAAGATCCTTATTATTCCATAGCAATAGATTGCGGAGGCCTGGAGACTGGATGGCTTCACTAATAGCTGCTATCTTGTATTTTTAATTTTTTATCAATGAAATTCTACGGAGGCCAAAGTACTCGCCCACTGGCACTTCAATTCCATTCCCAACTTTATCAAACATTTCGTTTGTTTGTGAATTCTGAGATAGCTAGCAAAATCATACAGCAAATCATGCAATTTGAAATATTTTATTTGCCCGTTCCGACCAACCTTTGAAACTTTGATGAGACATCGATTAACAAGTTCCTCAACATAAGAGCGTTCTATATCATTATGTGTTGTCTGTTCGTAGGACAAATCCTTCGCTAATCCGCTCACAGACTATACAATCTACCCTGATCTCTGTACTTTTAGGAAAGAGAGAACAGTAAAGAAAAGAGAGTTTCAAATGATATGGCAGAACCTCGTAACTTAAACTCAAAGAGCGCCAAACTTGGTCTGTCAAGACTTCTGCTTCATTTAGCCGATTCATGGTCGATTCCCAGTCATTTGGAAACCTCTTTACTGTTCTCATATGCGCTCCTATTGTTTTGAGGGCCAAGGATAATTGGCCACATTTTCCTACAATACTTTTTGCTAGCTCCTCGAGCTTTGTTGTAGGACTGTGGCACATGCTTCGGGAAAAGCATGAATGTAGAACAACTTGAGGCTGTCTTCAGGGGATAATGTTTTCAACCTGTAGACGGTACCTTCCATACGCTCGACAACTCTTCTATCCCGTGTTGTCAGCACAATCTTATTGTTGCAGTTTTGCATGGGCAAACCAATCTTTTGCAAAGTAACCTAGTCCCAGACGTCATCTACAACAATTAGACAGCATATTTGCATATCTGTGCATTCTCTAAATATTGATGAATGTTGTCTCTAACTTGATCCTCTTCTCCCTTTAGTTCAGCAGCATTTAGTTGGATCTGTGTTTCCATCTCAACGAGCAGCCGTTCAACCACGAAGTTATGAGATATTGTTAGCCAAACCCAATAAACCCGATGGTCGAAACATTGTTGGATGGGTTCGCTTATGAATACATGTTGCATCAGAAAAGTTTTGCCCTGACCTCCCATGCCAACAATGCCAATCGCTTGATTGCTATCTTTCTTCAATATCAAATCAACTGTACGGATATGCTCTTCCATGCCCACACTGTGCATATCTGTAAGACGAGAACCCTGTCTCTCCCTTGTTCTTGTAAATTATTTGCAATGTATGCATTCACATCCAGTATGTACTTATAATATTTGAGATATTTAGCACTCCGATGTATCTCGCTTATTGTCTCCTTTAGCTCCCTGATCTTGCGGCCCATCAGATAGCGGAAGACTCGGTTGCCAAACTTGGCAGGCACCCCGCATTGACTGAGTAGATAATTATGATTGTGATAATGCTGTGCAATTATTACAACCTTTTTCAATAACCATTAGTGAATATGGTAAGTCTTTGCTTGGAGGCGTTTCCATTAAGGAGCTTGCAAGACCAATGAGAGACCTTGCACCTGTATTTGAATTTTCTCTGTTTTGAATCTTTAGCTGAAACCAATATATTTAGTATCTTTCTTCTATTAGGTAGAAGATTTCTGCTCCGGTTGTGTTCAAGAATTTACCTGTAGAACAGGTTAGAAATCTGCCAGTGATGGCTTTTACAGTTACATTGCATGCTTGATGTTAGTACTCTACCATGATGATAACCCTGTCTTAGCATGTGATGACTTGGTAGATAATTGTGAGACTATTTGGGATACAACTATTCATGATATAGGAGTGACATATAACATGCTATGCACACAATGCTGTGCAATTATTATAACTTTTTCCAATAACCATTAGTGAATATGAGAAATCGTTGCATGGAGGTATCTCTACAAGGAGTTTGCAATACCAATAAGGGACTCTGGAATGCCTCGTGAGATATTATAGATTTTGATTTTGAGCTTGTGAGGTTCAGGATTCAAACATAATTTGCAGACCAATATTGAAAGGGTGAGAAATGAAGGATTCAGCGGATATTTGATACAGCTATGCATGATATAGGAGCGATTTCTTATTATTATTTGTATGCCCACAGGCCTATAAGAGTGGATTATGGAAGATCCAAGATTAGGAATGCATTGCGTATTTCCCCTAAAACATTTATTGGTATTTTGTGCACGAGGAAGAGGATATGAAGATTATTGTAATCAAAATATTGGGTTACACTGCCCTATATCAATGAGGATTATCTTTTGTTCTTCATTTTGTCTTTCAAGGTTGTTATGTGCTTAATCGCGACAATGATTTATAGGATTATGCACCTCGAGTGAAATAGACCAGCCTAGATCCAAATCCTAGGCTCTATCAAGCGCCGAGAGGGATCAAATCTCTCGAGGTGCAAACCTCTCCTTGAGTGCAATACCTGAGCTGAGGTTTGCACTTTGGGAGATTTGATCCCTCTCGGCGCTTGATAGAGCCTAGGATTTGGATCTAGGCTGGTTTCAGTCGTGGGCGGTGACACAAAACTGGAGTTTGATCAACATTGTAAGGAACAGGTTAAGTTGAAAACACAGATACATTTACGAAGATTATCATAATATAAGTAATAAGTATTAAGGATTGAGTAAATTGTTAAACTGAAAAATAGAGACAATTCTCCTAACTTTTTTTTTCGATTATCTTTTTGTTGATCTGTATTTTGTTTTGTTTATTCTTCTCTTTCTTCTGCCGTCATTTCGTACATTTTGATTTATTTGTTGTTCTGCAAACTGATTTTTTTTTTTCTTCCAATTGCTTCAACTTTCTCTCTCGATACGCTCTTTGTCGATCAATGTTTCGTTTTCTTTGTTCTTCTCGTTCTTCTGTTGTCAATTCGCCTAACTTTTTTTTTCGATTTTCTTTCTGTTGATCTGCGTTTTGTTTTGTTCGTTATTCTCTTTCTTCTGTCGTCATGTCGCCATTTCATAAATTTTGATTTATTTGTTGTTCTGCAACTTGATTTCTTTGTTTTTCCAACTGCTTCAACTTATCTCTCGATACACTCTTTGTCGATCAACGTTTCATTTTCTTTGTTCCTCTCGTTCTTCTGCTGTCAATTCGTCTAACTTTCTTTTTCGATATTCTTTTTGTCAATCTGCGTTTCGTTTTCTTCGTTCTTCTAGTTCTTGTACTATCATTTCGTCCAACTTCCTTTTTTGAAATTCTTTTTGTTCTTCTGCTTTTCGTTTCAAGTTTTTTTTTCGTTATTTTGTTGCCATTGAAATCAATGCGTCCATACACTGAAATCAATGTGTCCACAGAATAACATCTACATTGAAAAATATGCAATAAAAAACCCCATACACTGAAATCTATGCACCCATTCATTGAAATCAATGCGTTCATACATTGAAATCTATGCGTCCATTCACTGAAATCAATGCATCCACAGAATAACAAAATAACATCTACACTGAAAAATATGCAATAAAAAATTTCAACATTGGAAGGATCAGGTTAAGTTGAAAACACAGAAAGAATTATGAGGATTATAATAATGTAAGTAATAAGTATGAGTAAATTGTTAAACTGGAAAATAGAGACAATAATTTTGTAAGGATTAAATAAATGAAAATATGGTTCACATCGTGATCATTCTCAATCTATCTTCTTCATCTTTTCTTATCTTCACACCTGGTAGTTTTGACATTTTCTCATATCGATCATATGAGAATCTACATTGGGCTTGTACTTGCATTACGTACTTGTATTCTAGCATATGACTCCTGGCAGACATGACACATTTGAATTTCTTCTAATTGATCAATTCGTTCACGAAATTTTCGATGTCTAGTATACATTTTTTCAGATAGTACCGATATTGTCGGTTTTCAGATATGAACTGCAGTGCACGATTGGAACTTTCCGTATCAACACAATTAGAGTTCAAATTTTCCTTGTTATTACATTCCATGTATCTAAGTATGTCATATTCATTGGTAGTTATATTGATTCCTATATAATCCTGGAATTATCTTCCATTCATGCTTTTGAGAATCCCTTTGCACAAATAAAACTTCTTCACGATCTCTTTAATTCATGGTTGTGTTTTCTTTGTTCTTCTGTATGTTCTGATACTTATTTTTTTGTTATAAATTTGAAACGTTGACTAAAGAACATGGATACTATGGATTCTCCAAAACATCCTGAAATCAACTACATAAATCTTGCTACAAAGATTATTTTTATCTTTCTATTTTATACATTTGTTGTACTTTTCTTCTTTGATAATCAATATCCTCATTATTTGCAATATTATCATGAGAATCCACGATATACCCTAAAATAGAGAACACCAAAATTTAATTTGTTGAAATTATTGCAGAGTAGTTTTTTTATTAAATTGATAAATTCAATGTATAGATGCAAATAACAAAAAACAATGCATTGTTGAAATTAATGAAAGATTTATTTATTTATTAAATTGATAAATTCAATGCATACATGTAAAAAACAAAAAAAAATGCATTGCTGAAATATCTTTTGTTGTTTAACAACATTTGTGTGTGGTCTATTGGTAGGAATTAAGGTGATTGAGATTGTGTTAATCTAGAGACCAAGGTTCAAAATCCTTTTTGCTTGGAGTTATAGTTAGTTATCAAATCTAACTATTATTATGACATTTTTTTATTAAATCTAATTATCAGTTAGCAAATCTAATTATTATTATTATTTTTTTCCAAGAAAAAAAAGCGTAATTTCATTCATCTGAAGAGAGCAAAATTACATTCTGTAGGTTCACCATAAATAGTGAATTCTTTAAGATCATATGTTCCTTTGATGAGATTGTTACATCTTCTTTCAGGTTACATACAAGAGCATACTATGATGCTGTAGAGATAAGGAGATCAACCTCGAGAGGCATAATTCAAAAAATATTTCAGTCTATGTTTCTGAACTTCGTCACAATAATTAAAACAGTAGAGTTAAATACTAATATGCTGTTACATAGTATCAAAAGCTGTAACTGTGTCATAGATAAAGCGGAAAAGATAAAGATCATAGGTTCTCTATAAATGGCCTGTGATAGTAATTCTGGGTTCTGCCATTTAAAATTTCTTTAACATGCCATGTGCCAAAGACCCTCGAGAGCCCCTCCTTGGATGCGGTGTCCGCTTCTTTGTTGTTAATCCTGTAAACATGCTGGCAAGAAATATAGTCAAACCGCAAGAGAATCATCCTAATGGATGAGAGTATATTCACCAGCCTCAGATTTCTGTATTCCTGTGTCTGTTTGATCCAGTTTATAACATTCATAGAGTCCCCAAAGCAATTCAGTGAGACGCAACCTTTCTCAAGAGCAAATATTAATAGTAGTTTTAAGCTCTACAATTCTGCATAATTGTTTGATCCATCCCCTAATCCCATAGAAAGAGTGAAAGAATGCAAATCTGTAAGATGAAGAACCGCGCCACCCCCACACATATTATTCTGTGAGGCCCCATCAAAAAAAGCCCATGGCCGAGAGCGATCAATCTCCACCTCCAGATTCCTTCTTTTATATGCAGCCCTTATATGCTCGGGTAGTGACTTGATGATACCAATAGATTGGGCTGCAGTTATCTCTGGAAGGCATGGCTTATCATTGAATATAGCATTATTCCGAGCCACCCATATCCCCCAGATAACTAGCAGAGGTAGGATCTTATAATTCTTGTTCGTGTTCTTCCTCCACCATGCTTCCCAGACTACCCCAATCGAATTTCCATCCCACTGACAAGGAAAACCCACCAAAACTATGCACTCCTTCCAAACTTCAACAGAGAAAGGACAAGTAAGGAACAGATGATTAACTGTTTCTAGTTCCCTTTTGCAAAGCACGCACCAGCTTGGCCCGTGAAAGGACCTCTTCTGCAGGATATCCCAGGTAGGTACTCTATTCTCTAGTACACACCACATAAAAAGTTTCGACTTAGCTGGACATTTTAACTTCCAAAGAGACTTCCACCACCAGGCTACCTCCCTCTGTTCAGCCCTTGAGCTTAACATAATATAACCTGCCTTGGGAGTGTACTTTCCTTCCGGATCCGCTTCCCATACCAGGGAATCCTCCTCTTCAGTCAACAATACATTTGCCACTTCCAGGTTTCGAATATATACCTCCAAGCAAGCCATCTCCTGTTCCTGAAGCCCCAAAGTGTTGGCCCTATTCCACGTTTGTCTCCATGACTCCGCAGGTCTTGGGACTGCTAGCTGATTCAGGGTGTAAATCCCTCTTCTCCCAAGTGCCTCAATAACATAACCAGGTAGAATATGTTCATGTGTACATCCCATCCAAGGGTCCCTTCCTACCAACAACTTTTCACCATTCCCCACATTCCAAACTAGCTTGGATTCAATCAAATCAAAAGATTTTACCACAGCCTTCCATATCATCGAACCCCCCAGATGAGACTTCCTAGAATTCCTAATCCAATCTTCAATGCTTTCCTCGGCCAAGTATTTCAGCTTGATGACCCTGGTCCAGAGACTAGTTGTCTTCACCAACCTCCACCCCCCCTTGGCTGCCAAAGCCTTTGAAAACAAGAAGATGTTCTTTATCCCCCAACCCCCCAATCCCTTTGGAGCTGCTAGCCTTTTCCAGCTAACCCAAGGGGTGACCTGTACATCCTTCTTACCGCTCCACAGAAATCTAAAACAGATCCTCCTAATACTTTCAAGAATTCCTTTAGGGATCCAAGCTAATGACATCCAGTAAACAGGAATAGCTTCTAACACTGCTTTAACCAAAACCAGCCTGCCAGCTCGCGAGAGCCACTTGTGGCTCCAAACTATCAATCTCTTTTCCACTTTCCCAATCAACCAAACCCAATCCCTCTTCAGATATAGATTAGCTTTTATCGAGAAACCGAGGTATTTCAATCCATCCTCTAGTCCCACAGTATTGAAAGGAAAGAAACTTGTGAGTTCAGCCTCCTCTTCCGGTCTCAACAGATGAGTGGATAGGGTGGATTTCCCAGCATTAATGTCCATACCGGTAGCCTTTGAAAACAGATCCAATATCTCCTTGAGGACACGGGTATCCCCTCTGCTGCCAGAGCAGAAAATCAATACATCATCCACGAAGAGCAAATGTGTAACAAACAGATTTGGAGCCACCGGAATCCCCTGAAAAAGCCCTTCAGCCTTTGCCCCGCTAATGGCCCTACTAAGGCCTTCAACTACCAGCAGAAAGAGTAGTGGGGATAAAGGACACCCCTGTCTTAGTCCCCTTTCAGCATGGAAAAAAGACGAAGCCGCTCCATTGATTAGTACTGAAAAGGAAACAGTGGAGATACAAGACATTACCCATCTAATAAAAGCAATACCAAACCCCAGATGGGTAAATAGCAGATGAAGATACATCTAGCTCACTTTATCATAGGCCTTAGAAAGGTCAATTTTAAGTATGGCTCCCTTCAGATTCTTGGTCTTCAAACTATGCATCCCTTCCTGTGCCACTCCTACAGCGTCATGTATTTGTCGACCCTCCAAAAACCCAAACTGTTCAGCAGATATATGTTTTGAGAGGATACTTTTTAGTCTTCTGGCTATAACTTTTGAGATGATCTTATAGATACAATTGCACAGTGATATGGGCTTGAATTCATTAAGGGTCAATGCATTATCAGACTTAGGTATGAGGGCAATAAAGGTAGAATTGAAACTGGCCGGAATTTTCCTTGATATTCTGGAGTCTTCAACCACCGCCATGAGATCATTCCCCAGAATCTCAAAAAGATCCAGAAAAAATTCAATTGTCCACCCATCAGGGCCAGGGCTCTTGTCTTTTTGAAAGCTTGTGAGAACCTTCTTAAGTTCCTCCTCTGTTAATTCCTTCATCAGCTCCCTGTTTCCTTCATCATCAACAAACCTGGGGAACATCTCTGCCACTTTAATCACCTCAGCAATAGTAGCCTGATTTGGGGCCCAGAACAAGTTCTTAAAATGTGCTACCCCACACCTAGCCTTATCTTCAAAATTGATGTGGGTATTTCCATCATCATCCCTCAGACTCCAAATGGTATTAGCTGCTTTTCTCCCTCTGGCATAAGCATGGAAAATTTTTGTATTATCATCCCCACACTCCAACCAAGTCGCTCTGCCCTTCAACCGCCAAGTCTCCTCCAATTCACATAACATAGTGTTCCGCCTGCCTTCCAGCCTGATAAGATCCTCTTTAGAATCAGGAGAGATCATACCCCCCCCATCTCCTTCATAAATCTGCAGGAGCTCTTCCTCCACCTGTTTTAGCTCTGCATCTTCCCTACATCTCTTAGCAACAGCCCAATCTTTAACCAGTCTTTTCAGCTTTTTAATATTATCTGCAAACTGAAAAGCATCTGATCTATCAGAATCCCTATCAAAAGGAGTCCAGTGTGTAAGGAAGAGATTTTTAAATGTCTCGTCTTGTAACCACAATTTATTGAATTTCAAAGGACTCAGAGGGTTTGATGGCCCCTTTTGTATCTCAAAAAAGATAGGAAAATGATCAGAGATACCACCGCTGCCAACCCACTGTCGAACCTAAAAGAATCTGTCCACCAACTGTTTAGCCACCAAAAAACGATCAATCCTTTTCGCCACCCTAGCATTCCCACTGCGCTTATTTCTCCAGGTCGGATTCAGCTTGAAGGGCTCTATATCCAGCAAACCCTTCGCCACAAGCTTCTGAACAAAGTATCCAGCCAACGGATCCACTTGAGCATGAGGTCCCCATACCTCGCTCTGACCCAGCGAGAAGTTTAGGTCCCCCCCTATGACCAGTGAGTCACCACTCAAGAGAGGATTTCCAAACAGTGAGTCCCAGAAGACGACTCGATGCTGGTAAGGCCCATAGATATTAATCACCTTAATAGTGATCCCCAAATCAACCGACAAAACTTCAACACAAAGAACAAAATCCATTCCCCACGAGTTCACAAGCTTAAAATTACAATTCCTCCATCCCACAGCCAGCCCCCTAGAACGTCCCTTTACATCCAGAGTGAGAAAGGACCATCCAGGCAGCGAACTCTCCAAACGATTCATAATAACATCACCTACACCTAAGGTCTCTTGTAGCAAGATCACATCCGAGTGTTCAAGAGTAAGCACCCTTCTGAAGGCTGATTTCTTGTTGGGCCCAGCCAAACCCCGGCAGTTGAAAGACATAATCTTCATGTTCGCCCTTTTTTCAAGGCCTTCCCCGCTCTAAGTGCCTTAACAATTGAAATTTGTTTCCCTTCTAAGAGATCCACCCTTGCCCTAGATTGTGCCTTTTGCAAGTTTGACTTTCTTCCCCTCCCCTTACGAATAGGAGTAGTGGCTTTCCCCAGCCCCGCTGAGGTGGCTTTCATGCAGGAGCGAAGGAAATAACCCGAATCTTGTGATTCCGTGGGAGAGAGGTAATCCTCCTCAAGTGCATCTCCAGGATCAGGGTCAAAAAAACCAGTAGAGGTATTATCCAAAGCACATATACGAGTAGTCACAGGTTCCAAAACCGGTTCCATAGAAGGAGAAAACATAACCGGTGCCTCCTCCTCACCAATGTGATAACCAGACCGAGACCCCACAGGACCCGGGGTGCCCGAGAGAGAAAGGTTGCGCAGACCCTCCACCCAATCATGCCTCAATAAAGTAACAGAGTTCATAAATAAATTAACAGTAGGGGAAAAAGAGAGAGAGGAGATACCAGGGAAGTCAGGTCCCCGAAGTACATCATCACTCTGATGAGCAGTCACCAATTCCATCTGATCAGTCGAAGTCTTCTCCACCACCGGACACACCTGACTTGGCTCGTCTCCGGACGGCGCATTCTCAGGATCATCTGAGAATGACTGAACGAAGTTTGAAGAGCCCGTTCCAGTCTCCGCATAGCGCACCTCAACACCTTTTGAAAGTTTTCTCCTCCCCCCAGTGTTGTTTCTCATCGGAAGGCTGCAGTCGGAGACGGGGTGTCCATATGCATGACAGCGCCAGCACCTAAACGGAACATTTTCATAGTCCAGCATTTGTGTGATGATCTCCAGTCCCCATTCCAGATTTATTTCTTCTGCCAGCCCCTCTCTGATATTGATGTTGACCAAAATGCGCGCAACCTTTTGATAGAGTGTTACCAGGAATGACATATCGGCCTCCAGGAAGGTCCCCAGTATGTCACCGATCCGTTTGAAATGATGTAGTTCCCAGAAGTGAAGGGGAAGGGCTGGCAAGCGGACCCAAATCGGGACTACATCCACCCTTTCCCGGCTGGCATCGAACAAAGAGTGCCATGGCTTCAACAGCACCGGAGAGTGATTGAGGTGCCAATTCCTGTTCAGTACCCGCCGCAGCTCCTCCTCTTTAGAAAATTTGAAAGCGAACCACCCCCTATTCAACTCCACCACCACCGGTGAGTGACCTACCAGTTCCTTCCAATTCTCCTCAACCCAAGCCGCCACCGTCTTCCTTGAGAAATTACGTCCCATAACCCTGCCGACAAGGGTGAAATGTGCCATCTGCAAAACACTATCCCAGGCTATGTCATCGCCCACCGCATAGTTCTTAACCAGTTTAACCTTAATCCAGCTCTTCCTCCGCTTCTTCACTGGGCCTCCGCCACCCTCCTTCGAGCCAACCGGATCATCAGAGGTCTCCTTCCCCCGGCCCCCATCCCACTCCGGTGAGCTGAAACCCCGCTGCTTTGCAACCCCAAGGGAAACCCTCCTGTCTTCTTCCGACGCGTTCCCACTTGAGCCACTGCCCAACCGACCCTATCGAGCCACCCCTTCCGCCGCAACCCTGTCAAAACCCACCGCCTCCTCAAACCCTCCCTGTGCCGCTTCAGCTGGAAACCCTAGTGCCTTCGAAAAGAAAACACCCGCTTCCCTCCAGCTCGCATTTCCAAGCAGATCAACCGACTATTGTTCCACCACCGGAACCGCCTGTAGTCCATGTGTTAACTGCTCCGGCGAAGTGATGAAATCAGACGGAGAAAAGTCAATAATAGAGGTTACCGGCTCCAACGCTGCCGGCTGAAGCATCTCAGATCCCAGCACCGGGAAGTCCACCAGCTCTTCTAGATCCTTACCACCTGGCACCCCCCATCCATCCAAACCATCCATCCTGTCACTAGTATAAAAAACGGCCTCCTGATCTTCCATAGCAGCAGAGAGGGCTCACCAAAACCGTAACAGTCACCAATCTGCTAAGCTCCAAACCCTAGGGTAACCAAACTTCTCACCTGCCAAAAACAATAAAGAAACACCATAACCCTATGGAAAGAGAAATGGACCATTTTCCTGACAAGGGCCCATATCAATACAGCGATCGAGGCTGACCGTACCCTGACAGGGACGGCCCTCCCAAACCCCTCAAAGGCCTGCTCGCCGTCTCCATAAATCTAATTATTATTATGGTTGCTTTTCTTTTCTTTTCTATTCTTATGTCGGCTATAATATTCGTTTTACTTCTTTGGTTTCTATTTTTTATGTCCACTATAATATCTTTTTTTACTTCTTTATTTTCTTTATTTTTTAGGTTTTTAGTTTTTATGTTAGCTATAATATTTTTTTTTACTTCTTATGTTTATAGTTTTAATGTCGGCTATAATATATTTTTTTACATTTTTGTTTACATCTTTATTTTATGTTAGGTATAATATTATGTTTCTACTTTTCATATCCACTATAATATTTTATTAATTTCTTTAAGTGTAAAGCTACATGTAACGGGACACATACACGTTACAAGATCTCCTTCATATTATCATTTTTTACTTTTTATGTTTTATTAGGTGTCCCGTTACATGTAACGGGACACATACACGTTACAAGATAGGCTGGGTATAATATTATGTTTCTACTTTTCATATCTACTATAATATTTTTTTTACTTCTTTATTTTATGTCGGCTATAATATTTTTTTAACTTCTTTCTTTTTAAACTTTTTTTTTTGTTTATAGCCGACATAATATTTATTACTTTTTACTTTGTATTATTTTTTTTTGTTTATGGCCGACAAATGTAACGTTAAAAGTTTTCACTCATATTATAATTTTTTACTTTATATTAAATTTTATTAATGGCCGACAAACTATTAATTTTTACATTTTATTTTTTTTCACATTACATTCATTACATGTTACATCCGTTACATGTTACAAGATAAGGGTGTGGTCGACATAATATTAATCATTTTTTACTTTTTACGTTCTATTAGGTGTTTCGTTACATGTAACGGGACACATACATGTTACAAGATCTCCCTCATATTATCACACATACATATTACAAGATTTCCCTCATATTATCATTTTTTACTTTTTACGTTTTATTAGGTGTAAAGCTACATGTAACGGAACACATACACGTTACAAGATCTCCCTCATATTATCATTTTTTACTTTTTATGTTTTATTAGGTGTCCCGTTACATGTAACGGGACACATACACGTTACAAGATCTCCCTCATACTGGGCTGTAGAGCATCTCTCGGCGCAACGAGATTGGATTATACCCCTTGGATTCAATCCCTACACCCAATTATCTTTATGATTTGCTCCATGTGCCCAATAAATATTTTTTTATCCGACATTCAGGATTTTGAGATTTCATATTTTACAACACTTCGCAATTAATAGGCTTAAATGTTTTCTTCAAATTCTTCCGCTACCATATACCTAATTAGTGTGTTATGTTGTATGAGATAGAGGTGCCCACTCGAATGGTTGATTATCTTTCAACGATTTTATGTGTGTGCATTGATATTTTTACCATAGCCTTTACCATTTGTTTTATACCCTCTCAAATATGGTGAAATTATTCTCAAGATGAGATATTAGGGGCATTGATAGATGACAATGGGCAATGCCTTTTAACACTAATGAAGGCAAGTTGACATTGATAGATGACAATGTGCAATGCCTTCTAACGTTAATGAAGGCAAGTTGATCGATCCCCTTTCTCCAAGAGCCAACTTGGGACCTAAGTTGTGGATGCCTTGACATCATTCACCCTTCAAGTTGCTCAAAGGGCAACACCTAGCATGATGGTTCCCTATTTTGTGCCCATCTGCACTACCTCCACCTCCACATTCCTTGGATGTAATTGAGGAAAGTGGAAATAAAGGTGGTGCATTTGCAACAACGACTAATTGTAGGCTATGATGCAATGCACCATCCATGCAAGGCCCCCCTTGTTGAGTACTTGTAGACACACTTTGCTCATTCTTGAGCTTTTGTTGGTCCTCGCCCTTGGCACAAAATTATTGTGTAGTTTCCAACCATCAAGAGAGGCACAAGAATTGGATGTTACCTAAGGTCCTCGATGTTCCACAATTTGAGAAATTCCCCATTGTTCTTTGGCCATATCTGAACCAGTGTTATAAAAATCGGCCCAGAATCGGCAAAATTGGTCAGTCCAACCGGTTCCAAGGGTTTTCCGGTCTGACCGTTTGATTCAACTCGTTTTTGACCGGTTATGGATGGAACTAGCCGGTTTCCACCAGGAACTGCCCGGTTTCGTACGGAACCGGCCAGTTTTCTCAAACCGGACGGGTTCCGTATGGAACCGGCCGGTTCCATATCGGGTCTTTCTAGGGAAAAAAACCTATGTTTTGAATATTTTTTTAATTAAAAAACAAAAAAATTTGGGCACATCGACCACATCCGCTAACCTACTTCCATACAATCACTATATATTGACGCAGGGACCCTCAATTGCAATCACAATTCACAATCATCTTTCGATTTTTCTAGGTTGAGCATACGACTTACGGAGTTAGGGCAGCAGGACGTTCGGGAGTCTGGAATCAAATCTCAATTGTGGGCCATGGCACAACCAAATTTTGGTTTTATACACTCTTGCTATATATATGAGAAACTTTGCAGATTTGTGTATAATGGTTTGAATTCACATGAATATATATATATTTTTTGAAAATATGAATATTTTATGTATTTTTGCTCAATCGGTTTTTTGATCCAGTTTTTTTCTTGATTTTTGTCCGGTTCTGGTCCGGGTCCGGGTCCTGGGGCCGACCAGTTTGACCACCGATCCGGTTCTGATAACATTGATCTGAACCATAATAGCACATGAAACATGAGCACGCAATGATGGATGGAGCCAATTTGTGTTGATTCAACGCTTACAGAATAATTATAAATTAACCTAGGGTGGAGTAAAATAAATAAAACTCCAACCATGATCAATGAGGGAGAGAGCAAAGCCTTGTAGTTTTAAGCTCCTCAACCTCTTACAATAAAATAATCATAAATTAACCTAAGGTGGAGTAAAATAAATAAAACTCCAATACCTTGTAACAAACTCAATAAAGGTTAATGGTCAATAAATATAAGGTAAAAAAAGTACATAAGCCCCGCTTTTCTCTTAACAAGTTTCACCAAAAGTGGTTAAACACTTTTCTCTTTTTAGAGAATAATAAAACAATAACCTTTAACCACCTCATAATAATAAAACAATAACCTTTAACCACCTCATAAAGCTTTAGACCAAGCCCACTTTAACAACCTAGGCATAGAGAGGTGCTTCCACAAAGTGTTTGAACCAATAAAGATGTCAATTTAAGAGATAAAACACTTTACAGAAAAGATTACTGCTCAAGATAAAACATCCATGGACATTAAATGAAGTGACTTGTGGAAATGTAAACCAGCAATGAAACACAATGTTTTAATATCAAGATTGTCTCAATAGAAATGGCTTATTGTCCAAACTCATCCATAAGTAGATGTATCTAATGGTGGCAAAATTAATTTGATTAGTTTATGAAATTGTTAATTGAACAAGGCTTTCTTTGAAAGATGACAATCTCTGCAAAATGGTGTTGCTTAATCTTGTTAAGTGTCCTCTTTTGTTGCAGTGATCAAAATCACTCCACCAAAAATGGTTCAATCTTAATCACACAGACTTAAGAATGAAATTGTTAATTGAACAAGGCTTTCTTTGAAAGATGACAATCTTTGCAAAATGGTGTTGCTTAATCTTGTTAGGTGTCCTCTTTTGTTGCAGTGATCAAAATCACTCCACCAAAAATGGTTCAATCTTAATCACACAGACTTAAGAATTATTAATTAGTGTTCTTGCCAGTACATTCACAATCCATGAGCAATGAAATAAACAGTAAAATCACTTGCACAAACTTATGGTGATTTCCATAATGTTAATAAAAGTGGTGATTTTCATAATGTCAATAAAAGTTAAATAATAAAAGTGGTGATTTCCATAATGTCAATAAAAGTTAAATATGTATTTTAGGAACCATGAACATTGAAATTTAAACATGTTTGTTTAGAAATATTAAAAAAATGAATATCAAATTTGGCACTTGTAAACCATTCCATTATTAACAATTGTTGTTCACGCAATATGATATAAAATAAAAATATTCCAGAATTAAATTAGTATGTGAATTAACAAGAATTCATGAACTCCATCATGAAATTATGAACGTAATGGCAACGCTAAATAATAATTCTTAAGTTTGTGGGATTAAGATTGGGCCACCTTTGCTAATTCTTAAGTTTGTGGGATTAAGATTGGGCCACCTTTGCTAGAGTGATTTTGATCGTAATAAGATTGGGGGACACCTTTTTTGTAGATTTTCATTTCTCCAAGAGGGCTTCATTCAATAAACCATTTCATACACTAATCAGATTAATTTTGCCACCATTGGATACATTTACTCGTGAATGAGTTTGGATAATAAACCATTTCTTTTGATACAATCTTGATATTGAGACATTGTGGTTCATTGCTGGTTTACATTTCCATGAGCCATTTTATTTAATGTCCATGGATGTTTTATCTTAACCAATAATCTTTTCTGTAAAGAGTTTTTATTTCTTATCTTGGGTATATCTTTATTGGTTGAGACACTTTGTGGGATGCTTAACTTAACTAAACACTTCAAAATCTTGAATAAGTTCAAGTCCTAAGATTAATTTTCCAAGTCAGGGAATATGGCGGCCTAAAATGTGGAAAGACTTAAGCTAAAGTGACAATGGTGTTGATTTTTCAAAATTATGTTTATAACACTAGTGGATTAGGACTTTGCAACTAAGGTGCTAAAACAAATTGTAACACCCCTCACTGCTAACTTATGCATGCATATGTTTAGAATGTGCCAAGTTTGATTTATTGAAAAAGAAGTTGACAACCTTCTTCATTCAAATTGATGACAAATATGTTACACAACTCCCCTATTCTTGTTTTTTATTTTATTCCTTGAAAATTAGACTTAGTGGATTGAGACATTAGCAATTGGTCGCTTAGAATTGATGAAAATGCTGAAATGATCTCAGCTTTACTGCTTAGGAGGATAAGATAGACCTTGAACATACCCAAAAAATATACCGAGGCTCGAAATGAGAATTGTTTGAAGCTCAAACCAATCAATCTCATGTCCATAAATTTATTTTTACTATTGTTTTGAGGTCTAACCATGCATAGGAGATGTTGATTCATGGTCCTAGGGTTGTTTGAGGCCAAGATTCCTCATATTGCTGAAAACAATGTGTAGACTTGTCTAGTACTACATAGGGTGTTGGAAGTTGCCAAATGAATAGCTTGAGAACAACTCATAACTTCTCATGAGAATCCAAAGTGAACACCGTATGTAGATAGGGGAGTAACATTTGGCTCCAATTGGTGGACATGTACTCTTCGTGGGAGTGCATGAGAACCCCATGATCTCTGCATGTAATTGGCAGCGATGACCAAAGACTTGATCTTCAACATTGTCTTCTTCAAGGAAATGGGCAACAAGATCCTCCACAAGACTAGGATCTTATCTCTCACAAAAAGCCTTTGGAAATTCTTTAAGTGAATGAATTCCTTTGTGAGGAAGCCTATCATACCAATTTCTTACATTAATGTTCATCAAATCAAGAGACACCTTGAGCAAGTTCATCTTAACATCTTCATGGACCACATTTAATTCTGAAAGAGCTTCCATTAATAATGTAATGTGCAATTCAATCGAATCCTCATGTCCATGGAATTTTGGGATGCATTCCTTCCAACCATTATCATGGAATTGATTAGGAGATCTCAGTATGCCTGAGAAATCCAATGGATTAAACCAATTGTGCATCCATGGTTGATTAAGAAACATAATATCATCTTCAAATCTTCAAAACTGAGGCACCAAATCTGAAAAATGTATGTAAGCGTACCTTTTATCAATACCAAAATGTTTAGAGTCGCCAAGATGAATTTTCAATGCCATCACAATGTTGCTTGCTTCATTATACAAGCAAGAAATCTTCAATATCTACAAGGACAAGGGTTTCCTCTCTTCATGGAGTCGTCATGTGGGGAGAAATTTGCAATAGTAACCTCTCACAAAATCTCATGAAGCATGATCTTCAAAATTTTGGGAAAAGGGCTTTATCCTTAGCAACAACGCCAACATGCCTGGGAAAAGGGCTTTATGTAAGCGTACCTTTTATCAATACCAAAATGTGTAGAGTCGCCAAGATGAATTTTCAATGCCATCACAATGTTACTTGCTTCATTATACAAGCAAGAAATCTTCAAAATCTAGAAGGACAAGGGTTTCCTCTCTTCATGGAGTCGTCATGTGAGCAGAAATTTGCAATAGTAACCTCTCACAAAATCTCATGATGCACGATCTTCAAAATTTTGGGAAAAGGGCTTTATCCTTAGCAACAACGCCAACAATGTTACAACATGAACTAATAGGTATAATTAAAGCCCCAAAGAACATGACTAACTCAATTACAACTTCTTGTTATCCATTGTCACTTCAATACCACCTTTACACTTTTGGATGGCTCTTATCCAACTTTAGGGGGGATTCCCTAGATAGGATCACTGGGTTATGGCAATGAGGGTTCAAGGTGATTTCAAGGAGATAACAAAACTTGAGGTCTTTCTTTGTAGTATAAGTGATGGGAGGACCATGAAGATCAATGGCAATCCTTGGGGCATAAATTGAGTCTCAAGATAATCCCCAAGGGCCTTGTTTTTAATAATAATAATAATAATAATTAAAAAAAAATAAAAATAAAAATAATAATATAAATAATAATAATAATAATAATCTAATTTTAAGGTCACTGTCAAGCGAGACACCAATTTGGTGTATGAGACCCCCTTGTTTTTGGGACAAGGGACCCTCCTATGCGCAACGATTTAATTGCTAAAGTATATAGAGGTGTACATACCCTACCGCCCTCCGGATGTGAACCTGTGACTTCCTAGGAGGGAACACCTATTAGGCCCACTCAAGCTGTATATGTTTGACTAGAATTCCTGCACAACATAAGAGCATTCATATTCCAAACTATAGCTTCATGCAAATCTTCATTAGGGAAGAGAGATCACTACTATACACACCTTCAACTCATGCCTTAGCTTATGCCACCTAATTTGTAGCCCCTATAAAGATTCAAACCACAAATTAACAACAAAGCCAAACCACAAAATGATATAATCATTCCATTGGAGCAATCTTACTCTTTCAATGAACTAGGAGCATAAATATTACAATGACAAAAAGATACATGTTACTTCAATTTTTAGCCATCAAGATAACCCAAGAGAAGAACTTCAAAAATGTGAAATGAAAATATAGGTTAATTAGGCTCCAAAAGAGAGAGCGCTCTCAAAATCCAACCATGATCAATGAGAGAGAGAGAGAGAGTAACGCCTTACAACTTTAAGCTCCTCAACCTCTTACAATAAAATACTCATAAATTAACCTACGGTGGAGTAAAATAAACATAACACCATTACCTTATAACAAACTCAGTAAAGATTAGTGGTCAATGCCATAAGTATAAGGTCAGAAAAGTACATAGCCCCCCTTATTGTAAGAATTACGATTTTGCAATCGAAGGATATTACAATAAAATAATCATAAATTAACCTACAGTGGAGTAAAATAAACAAAACTCCACTACCTTATAACAAAATCTTAACAAACTCAGTAAAGATTATTGGTAAATACCATAAGTATAAGGTCAAAAAAGTACACAGGCCCCCTTATTGTAAGAATTACGATGTTGCAATAAAAGGATCTATATAGTTATATACTATTTTCAATAGTCTTTAGATGATCTCTCGAGAATGATCATTACATTTTAGGACAATATTTAGTTGTGCAACTAAATTCATGTAGAAGATATAATTAAATTCTTAAGGTAAAAAAAGTACATAGGCCCCTTATTGTAAGAATTATGATGTTGCAATAGAAGGATCTCTATAGTTATATACTATTTTCAATAGTCTTGAGAGATCAAAATGATCATTACATTTTAGGACAATATTTTGTTGTGCAACTAAATTCATGAAGAAGATATTATTAGGTATGTTGAGGACCCAATAATTGGGTGCTTGGAAGGAGAATAAAGAGCTCCAACTAAGGCATTAATACATACACATAGATATAGATACACACAAAATATTATAGCTTATAGAAGAAGCAAGTCTTGGATCGATTCTTGTATGATCTTTAAAATTTAATATCAGACTAGACTAGAATTACCTGTTGAAGCTTTCATTTATCATCCCTTCAATACCGGTCTTGCAAGTTATGTTTGAACCTTGAATTGACAAGCTCAATTTTGAAATCTATAATTATCTCACAGGGTATTGCAAGGTCCTTTGTTGGTCTTGCAAGATTCTTAATAGAGATGCAAGCAAATTTTTCCCATATTCACTAATAATTATTCAAAAAAGTCGTAACAAATGCACAACATTATGATAAAGCATGTTACAGGTCACTTCTATATCATGAATAACTATATCCCATATTTGTTGAATGCTTCATTTTTGACCCTCATTAAATCTTGCAACTCATGTTTGAAACCTCACAAGCTCAAAATCAAAATCTATAATGCTCTCACAAGGTATTGCGAGACCAATACTTGTGAGGTCATTATAGGTTTTGATTTTGAGCTTGTGAGGTTCAAGTTTCAAAGATAAGTTGCAAGGCCAATATTGAAAGGGTGAGGAATGGAGGATTCAATGAATATGGGACACACCTTCATAAAATATTTGTAAACAATCCATTGTATTGATGAGGGCCTCTTTCTTCTCTATACAAGTGAGGGAAAAGTTGTCTACAACGTGGCCATTAACCAACTAACCATCATTAGGGCCCTAAAAAGGGATTTCGTAAGGCCTAAGGTCATTCTCCTTTGACGAAGATATCCTAATGCTTTTACTACCTTGAAAAAATTGTGTGCATCGAAGGAAAGTATTGTCTAAATAATATGAAGAGGCCAATTTCTTTAGAGTTGGCCTAGTTAATAGTTAGGTAGGGTGCAATGTCAATAAAGATGGTTTTGACATTTTTGAAACATAAATTGCTAAAATCAAGGGCCATTAGCATAGCAATAATGATTGACCATTCTACTTTGAACATGGCATCTATTATGAGGCTTCTAGTCTATTCCTTTCAATCCTACATATTGATCTCTAATGAAGCTTGTTTGTTCAACCTTGATAATCTTTAGTGTAATATGCTTAATTTGTAGCATTAGGGATTTGGCTAAGATTTTGTACAAAACATTAAGTAGTGTGATTGGGAACTTGTTGGATATTATTTGAGGGTCCCCACACTTTGGGATCAACCTAATAAGTATTTTGTTAACATGAATCCCCATAGACTAGGGGGTTTCTTGTCAACCATTTCCTTCAATGTTGGTGTCGCTTGTCTAATGTTTACTTCTTGTCACAATTTTTGATGCTTTGGTGAAAACAATATGGGACTATGTTGATGCATATTTGCATGGCCACCCTTCTCTCCTCAGTCAACCTTGGCATTGAAAAATCATATTATAGTGGCTTACAAATTCATTTTCATGGTCTTCTTTAGTTACAAATCCCTTAGGGATTTTGAGAACTTTAATGCATTTTGTCACCTACTTCATTGTGATGGCCTTAGTTTGCACATCATTTGGTTTGATCTAGAGGCTTGAATATGTTTCCCCAAGCCTTGTATATTTTTTCCATCTTCAATGGATGCTTTGCCTTGGGTCTATGCATTAAAAGGGTTAACTTGTGGTCTAAACGATGGTTTCAATTCTTCTATCACAACCTTATGCTTTATTCTCTTTAAAATGGTAAATCACCCCCCCAATAACATTGCAAACAATTAGTGACTTCATTGGCAACATCCTCCCATTAAGCTATCTAGATCCAAGATCCCTAGGCTTGAGGTATTATGTTTTGCATACGTTTGATGGTTTCAATACAAGTTCATTGCTTGAGATGAGAAATTTTATGCATAAATTTGGTCATTTGAGATTTGATTTTGCATCCCTTTGAGAAATAGAAAAGACATTGATGATTAGAGAGTTAGACATGCATTCTTCCACTATAGTCAAAGAAGAAAAGTTTTGTTATGAAAGCATAGTTTGATCTAGTGGATTTAATACTCTTTTGTTGCCTTTTAGAAAATTAGACTAGGTGAACTACAACTCATGGGAGTTCCAAGGATAAATTTGTTGGGTCATACACCTCGATATTGGCCGTCAAGCTATTCTAGGGATTCCTTGACAACCTCTGGGTTGGAGAAATCCTTCTAGTTCTCTTTGAGTTTCAATATTATTAGTCTCCACATAACAACCGTGGGGTTTTTAGGACCTTCTCAATGAGAAAATCTCATAGGGATGCACTTGCATCCATATCATTTGAGGCACAAATGTTGGCCTTTTCCATGAAATGACCATCCAAATCAAACGTCCAAACAAACTGTTTGTTGGGTTGAAACCAGGGCCTATGACAACAATGACCAATGTAGTGGATGTTAGTGTGGTGGTGCCTCCTTTATCTTCAACAAGGTTAGTAAAAAACAAAAATTTGACCATATTTGTTGAGGGGCTATTTTCCTTTTTTGTAGAATGCTTATATTTAAAAGGACATATTTACATATCCATATAGGGTTTTGAACTTGGGTTTCCATGTTATGACAACCCCAATCATCTCGTTGCTTGCATTTAAACCACATTCCCGTGGGCTTGTTGAGGGGTTATTTTCAACATAAAACATTATGTTAAGTTACAAACACACTATCTAAATCAATTACATGTACTCTCTAGATGATGACTTGTGATAAGGGTCAATTAAGCCTTAGGCATTCCATGATGCTACATTCATTGTGAATTTTCAACATGGAAACCTATAATTTTGTCATATTTCAAGTTCGTAAGGGAGTTGAAGGTGTTTAGAGGCCACATTTGTCTTTGGTAGGAACCATTCATATAGGTTTTGTTCTTCAATGTCTTCTAAGAGTCTTCCACGTCAGGGGTTTGTTGAGAATTAAGGTATGGGGGTGGAGATTGTTAGAGTTAAGTGGGTGAGATGTGGAATGTTGACGTGGTGCAAGTTGGATCCCCCCCCCCCCCCAAAAAAAAAAAAAACATATTTCTTTAAGTATCATCCCATAAAGCCCATTCATGACATGACCTTATAATCTGATTATAAAGTCCACTTAAAACCAAATAAAATACAAGATGGACTATTTCATTTTTAAAACCATTTGTCTTTTATCCAAATATCCTTTAGGAAATTCAATCTTCCACATTCTTTGTAACTCCCAAAGTAAGGTAAATCCTCTTTTCTCATTGTATTTTAAGTAAGCAATAAGTTCGATAGGGGTTTGAAAAAACAGGAGGCCTTTTTAAAAAGCAAAAAAAGAAACTCGATGATTCATACATTGACGAATCTTAATTTGCAACACTTTGCAAATTCAAGCGTGCTGGACCATTCATGGAGTCAACACATCTTTGGATTGGGGTTTGTGAGAAGAAATATTGATCAATATGTATATTCCAAGCATGTCGGTGATCACTTCATTAATATAGTATTGTATGTTGATGACATGTTTTTGATTGAAACAATATGAATTTCATAAAGGAGTTGAAATCACAACTATCCTACAAATTTGACATGAAGGTTCTCAGTGCGGCTAACTTCATACTAGGAGTGGAGATTAAAAGAGATCATGCAAAGATGAATATCTGGTTGAATAAAAGAAAACATGTTGAGATGATATTGCAGAGATTTAGCATGCAGGAAATTAAATTGGTTAAGGTCCCTATTTCTATAGGTGCAAAGTTATCTATAGATCAATGTCTGAGGAAGAAGACATCTCATGAGTTCCCTATGCAAGTGTTGTTGGTAGTTTGATGTACACAATGGTATGTACCAAAACACCATTGTCCATGCAATGGGAGTTTTGAGCAGATATATGTCAAAACCAAGGAATGAGCATTAGATAGTTGTAAAGAGGGTCTTCATGTATTTGCATGGCATGACAGATTATCAAATCTGCTACCAAGAAATACCTGGACTAGATAGAATAATGGATGTACATGGATTTATTGATGCAGACTAGGCTAGAGATCTTGATTGTGAGAAGATATACAAGTGGTTATGTTTAACCTATTTGGAGGAGCTATCAGTTGGATGAGCAAGAGACAAGATGCAGTTGCATTCTCAACTACAAAAGTTGAATACATGGAGGCCACCCATGCAAATAAAGAAGCTATATGGTTGCAAGGATTGTGTTCATGTATTGGGTTTGTACAGAAAGCTGTAAGGTTATATTGCGACAGTTAGAGTGCAATATTTCTGGTAAAGAACCATACTTATCATGTTAAAATGAAGCATATTGATGTGCAGTACCACTTTGTGAGAGATATGGTTGAAGACAAGGTTGACACCTTGAAGAATGTTGTATACTCATCGATGAAGTCTGCCAGTATTGAGAAGTTCTCTTGGTGTAGAGAATCTGTGGGCATTGCTTCCCTGAACTTGTAAACCTATCAATACATGGCCCATTGTTCTACAAAGAAAAGAACAAGTGAGAGAATGTTGGTTATGTGTTATATTCTCTGCATGTGGGTTGTATCACCTTACGATTCTAGTAAAATATTAGATAATTTTTTTTACTATAAGTTTATCGAAAAATATGTAATTCATTCGGTTAAGGGATTGGGGTCTAATATAATACAGGTTAATGGATTAGGGTTTTGGATGTTGTGGAATTGTCACGAACCCAATTTTCACAGTTAGTAATTTTGGTGAAATTTCAAAAATTTTCATAATGAACCTTTAACAATAAGATACCAGATACCCTAATTCCTTATAAACATGATGTCGTTTGTTCATCCTTCAACATTGTTTGAAAATGTCTAAATAATGTTATCTATGCAACTTCTTTGAAGCCTTATAATTAAAAGAACAATCTGTATACTATATAGAAGATTTGCTTTAACAATGCATATTTATGCAAACCCAACAACTTTTTAGTGGAAACCATGTACATATTTAAAACACCAAAATCATTTCAATAAGAAAACTTCCATCTATAACTTACCATTCATTTACTTTTATTTTCTTCTCCTTTTCTAGTTCAATTAAACGGATAAGGTTGCCTACGAGAGGTATTCAAGAATTAATAAGAAATCTTCATTTGTCAACACATACACTTTGCAAAAGGAAAAGGTCATCATAGTTAATAATAAATAAAGCATAAGATTCACTTATTTAAGCAAACCAGCCTGAAATATTGAAACACAAGCCAAGAGATATCACATAAGAGAGGACTCAGATAGGAAAACCCACTATAATGATGTGGTACATTCATGCACAACACGATAAGAAAAATATGTACACCGACAAGGAACAAATAATAGACACAATGCTAGTACACCATTTTACCGTGGTTCACCCGCAACTTGGACTACGTCCACAAAGCTACGTCGCTTTATTATTTTTCAAATTCAAAGGATTACATCCAACAACACTTGATGTTTCCATAGTTACCTTCTCAAGGCCTCTCTCGTAGAGAACATAACAAGAGGTATTACACCCTTCACACAAATAAAAATATATAACTCTTTCTTCAACTATAGTAAGAGATAATACTAACACCTACCTTAGTTCATAAATAAATATTTATAATCCCCTTTATAAGGGAATGTTGAACCCCAAAACTATGCCTTAAAGTTTTTATAAGATTACCTTTAATAGTTCTTTAAGCTTGGTCACATAACTACAAAAATGTATTTACGTATGGGTTATGCCTTAATTGGTGGAACTCCTACCTAGTTAGCGCACACATGGACTTGACTATCTCCAAGGAATGTAATAATTCCTGCTATTATAAATTAGACTTAATCTCCTCGATTGAAGGAACTATTCCAAGACACACACTCACAAGATATTCATATATATTTATTTTAAATTTTCTAACCCAAAGGTATTTGATTGCAATCTTTCTTATTTTTACTGGAAAGAAATATAATAAGTAAATTACTCTAGAAATAAGTTCCAGCTATAAAGGTTAATCATTTTTTAACAACCACGAGTGATGGCAGACCACTCCAAGCTTGACGGTGGAAGAGGTTCAGTGACAGGAAAAAATAATGGGACAGATGGCATTTGCTATTTACTGAATACGACATCATATCCTATCAAGGGAAACAAACGCGTAAGTAACATAAAAAGATGGTGCTCTCCACTATGCCGACAAAATCCTAAAATTTAGTAAATGAGGGTTGGTCGTTAATCTCCTTATGAAAACACTCCTCACAATGTAGATAATTTTCCTTGATCCAAGGAAAGTGTGAGGCACGAAGATCCCTCTCGTGGCATGTGCATTCTTTGTTAAAGGAATTCTTTTATATAAAAATATATATGTCACCCTTTATATATGCTAACCTTGTGGCATATAAAAATATGATTATTTCATACTCCGTTTTATGCTAAATAGCTTTGCTATTTTTATTAATTCAAACTTTATCCTTTCATAATAAACTTTTGATACTAATACATCACTTATCATGCCCACTATCATACTTATTTCATTTATTTATGTATTCATCATATAAGAGATAATAAGCTTTTCCTTAAGAAAAGGGGAGTCAAAAGGATGAATATTTAAATGTTTTATATATCCATATCTCTTTCTCTCTCTATATAATTATTTATATATATAGATTTTATTATAACCAAAGTTAAAACTTGTCTCCCATTTTCTCATAAGATCTTTTTTATAATTTATTATAAAAGATTTACATAATAATTTATTTTATGAGCATATTATAATTCCTTACTATCAAAGGAAAATTATGTATATATACATGTTTATATATATATATATATATATATATATATATATTTATATAAAAGTTGCCCCTCATTTATAAAAAAAATTGAATAGAGATATATTTCCATAATATATGTGTATACCCTTATAAATATATTTATTCAAGTAGCTCTTCTTTCAAGAAATAGTGTATGGTCATTATGTTTTCATTAATAACTCATATAATCATTATGTTTCAATCAAAATAAGCCAATACTTTATTTAAATTCCCTTTTCATGTAGTCCAAAGTATGGTAGTTTGGGTTGCATTTATTTATGCAAAGATATATATATATATATAAACCAAACAATATATGTTATTACTTTAACATCTAAAATACTAAAACATACATATACTTAATAGTTTCTTAGGACGATTTCTTCTCCTAGGTAGAAGAATCCTCAAACATTTCTATCATGTTTTCAAGGTCATAATTCACTAGATCTCTTTTGAAGTTTCTATATATTACCTTTTATTAATATATGTGTACTCATCGCTCAGTCCCTTAATGTCATTAAGCAAGTAATTTCTTTTGCTTAAGTAATTGTAATGCCCCTTACGATCTTTTAGCTTAACCATTTGATATGTGTCAATAGGTTAAGTCCTTAAACTTAGGAAATACTGAGTTTGTCGAACTCATCTACTGTAGCATAATAGTTAGTCTCTTCACTTAGATTTATCCCTAAGGCTTTAGTTACGTCGATTTACTTTTGCTTCTGTGCTAATAGCACTTAGAGTGATCCATTATCGTTATTTGCTATTCCATTAGTGAATTTAGTTGTCCTCTTGTAGTTGCGTCATCCGGAAGTCTCCTAAGTGTAAAATAACACTTACAAACAAAGTAGTAGTTTCCTCGTCCACTGGTGGGGCCTTGGCCTTGAGCTCCTCACCAGGGCCACTTACATAATTACAATTTCATTTACACGACTAATAATAATAGGTGTTGAATTTGAGGGATGTTACAGGAATACCCAAATATTGTATTATGAATGGTTAATAAAACTCAACAAGAAATATAGAGGCATGATTCTAATTTTTGCTAGTTTTTCTTATTACATGTTTCTAGGGTAAATCTCTATATACCGTGTGTTTTCCATTGTTTAATCTATGTTATTCTTAAGAACCTATATTCATTGTTTCACTTCACACGTTTAAAACTTACACAATTCCTGGGCCTGGGTAATTAGTATAATCTTGAAAATCTTCTAGATGATGTTCAGTTGAAGCCCTAATATCTCCATTAAACTTAGGGAGGTCTTTCAAATAATTTACATACATATTATGCAGAACTGACGGGAGTAAGAAAGCTTGGTATCTACTTACAGCCCATGGGTGAGAATTTTCAAATGAATTCTCATAGGGTTTACTAGTGATTGGAAGAGTAGATATAAAGGTTTCATGCTCAAGTGGAAAATATACTGATGTAGAAGAGCTTTTAGGACTTATAATGGTAAATAATAAAGAAGGATTGTTTACACTAATAGTATAAGAGGAAACCGATGTTTTCTTCTCCAGCAAATATAATATGGTTTTCAACCTATGATTTTCTTGATGTATGAAATAAGGACAAATCTTTTTGAAATATATATGAAAAATTAGTAAAATATAAAGCAACGAGACCAAAATATCTTGAAAGAAACTCTTTAGTAAGCATCTAACCATTTTGAAGATATTCTTCATTCTCGGTAGGGATTTATTCCAAGTGGAATCTTTAATAGATTGGAGTCACTAGGTGAAAATTCATTTGAATGATTCGCATTAAAATGTTTAAGCAACTTGTTATTCTCTCCCGTTCACTAGCAAGACTTAGAAATTTATCAATGTCATTTCTCAAGGAAAGAAACCTTTCAACTTTGTTCCATGACAACATTGCCAATTTGATGTTGTTCCTGGAAATGTTCTTGGAGGAACTATGCCAAGGTATCTACAACCCACTTTAGGGTAACAAGAAAATTCTAGCAGGTAGAGGTGGTAACCCTAACGTATACAATATTCAACATGCTCATTGTATATGAACATTTAAGATAAACAAGAAAAGTCATATAAAATTATGATAGAGATCAAGAGAGAACCACACAATTTATTAAATTCAAGAGGGGACCTTTACTCCGCATTTCGAGATATAAAACTTAAAGAAATGGTAGAAGTAAAGAGGCTATTCCAAATTCTAGCAAATAATCTTGGAACATAACAAATAAAATATAAAATGTAATGAAGAAGTCCAAGACACTAATAAGTTTAGAATAAAATCTTGCCAATATATGACAACTCTTCATAACATGCATAAAGAAACACAAAAATTTAGTGATCAAATGCTCAAGGTCATGTAGAGTGAAGTAATAAATACCAGACCATTGTGAAAACATTCACCACTGAATGTACGGATTATCTTTTCTTTGAAACTCCACCTAATACAACACCATGAGATAATCTATATCATTAATTGTTAAGAAATAATAATAATGCATAATACATATAGTAAGCAAGCACACACAATGAAGAAGAAGATTTTTACCATGGCCAACTTGCCATCATCGACCACTCATAGGCCAACACTTTCCACTCTAGGCACTTTACATTGGAGTTCCCCAACATTCAATACCATGGGACACCCAAAACCATGGGCCCATAAACCAACAATGGTAAGCCCATCTTTGACTCTTTTACCAAGTCAAATTTAACCAAACATTCCCAAACTTGACTTGATGCCCATTTACATCACGATCAAATTTCAACTCTATAAAATATTACATACACGTTGTTAGGAAATAATAATAATGCATAATACCTATAGTAAGCAAGCACACACAATGAAGAAAAAGATTTTTACGGTGGAAACCCAAAACCATGGGCCTATAAACCACTAATGATAAACCCATCTTTGACTCTTATACCAAGTCAAGTTTAACCTAACATTAATGAATAAAGCATACACCTAGTAAACTACAAAGAAACTTAGAAATCCAATACTTAATGAAACATAGAACAAATCAAGCATTTATCAAGAACATAACTTTCCAACAAACTTCTTTAAAACATAGTATAAACAATTAAAAATAAAGTTTTGAATAACAAAAAAAAATAATACAAACTTGAAATAGTAGAGGATGAATCCTCTTTTCATTTTCAAAATAGTCCAAAAAAATGTCTTTACAAATCCATCATAAGATTTTTCCGGATTAGCAACAAACAAATATCCTATATAGTTCTTCTTGTTGTCCCATCCTTTTGACAATTATCCTGGAATAAATATTCCCAAGCTCTATTCATTTAGGGTATGCTACTTATATGCCTTAAAAATAGAGAACTTGACTTGTGAATTCATTATCCAAATTAAACATTAAATATGCTACTTATATGCCTTAAAAATAGAGAACTTGATTTGAATTCATTATCCAAATTAAACACAAATGTTTTTGACGAGATTTCATACAGGGGTTCGTTGATGTTAGTTGCCCTACTTTCATTAGTTTTGTTTTCTCTTAGTGTTAAAACCTTAGCTCCACATATCAATGACCTTCATCCTATGCCAATTGTCTTGCACAAATTTTAAGTGATGTCTTCATTTCTCTCCTTTATTATTTTCTTCTCCTTGTAATAGAAACTTAATTCTTTAAGCCCTCTTTCACGTTGAAGTCCTCCATATATCTCATCGTATTTCTTGTTAACTAAACAATTCCACATAAGATTAGAACAAACAAGGAAAATGAAATATCCCATTTTTAGAAATCTTTCACGGTAAGGGTTACATGGCCAAGCAAATGTTTTGATTTTACCTTTGAATAAAAAAGGAAAGATTTATGTAGAAGATTTAGGAGAATGAAATCAATATAATTATACACACCACTATTTTGGGAAGTTTTATTGATAATATACCAGGATGATTAGTAGATCTCAGTTTGATATAAGAAATTCCTACTCATGTATCCCTCTCATATCAATTTTAACAAAGGGTGATAAGAGATTATGAAATCATATTAGAAAAATCTTCAAAAAAGACAATTATGTCATTTTTAAAATTTTTTGAAAATTTTAGGAAAGTTTTAGGGTTTTTAGAAATTTTTATTTTCAATGAAATTACTGTAAATAAGGCGTGAAGGAAATATAGTTTTTGGCCCTAAATAATTATAATATCAATAGAGTTGAGTGTTTTTATGTTTCAGATTACTGATTGGCCTTAGCTTTTACTCTTTCTTTATACCTCTATGCATATTAAAATGAACATAAAAATGTAGTGGAAAATCAATTACTCGTTGTTCATTGCCTTTCCCCTTTCGCCAGTGTATGGTTTTTTTTACAAACTAATATTCCATAATGCCAACCTTCCCCTGCAAACACTTTTAAAGGAACCCATAAGTCATTAATTACTTTGCACAAAAATTACAGATGTTATCAACTAATTTGAGCATATATTGATAAGTCAATTTTGAATATCCTGAATGGCCCCCCAAAATCCATGGTCTCCTTTGGCAGTTATTGTAATTTGGAGTGGTTTTGCAAACTACTAATGTAACATAACATTACAAAAGATAAAAAAATAATTAAAATAATTCACGTCGGCTCATAAGATAAAAAATTATGAAAAGTAATTAAAAAAATCCATGTGGAAAATAAAAATTTATAAAAAGTAATAAAAAACATCCATGTTCGTCTATAAAATTAAAATTTAAAACTTAAATTTGGATCTATCAAGCAAGAGAGGAATCAACTTTCTTGAGTGTAAAATTAAAAAACAAATTACACCTCAAGAAATCGGATCCCTCTTGGTGCTTGATAGATCCGGATTTAAGATGGATCTATGTTGGTTTTAATACATTGAACCCATACCACGTGTCACCACTATATTCATTTCAGGAGCATTTTCCTTGTTACTTCTTTGACTAATTCACCACTCAAAATGGATATCAACCATTAGATTAATCACTTGATGTTCCTCTAATATTTTAGAAAAAAATGTCCTCATCAAACCCCATGTATCTTATGGCCCGAAATCGCATCACCACTGGGCCAAGTTATTACTCATCATTAGATCTTATGAATGTAAAAAATAATAATCTATCTTCCATAACCCCTTTTACTTTTATAAAAGGTTCTTACCATTTAATGAGTGCAATGTTTTGTTACAACACCTGTAAGAACAATATAGTTAGCATATATTTTAGGTGCAATTTCTTGGATGGAATAGCTATCCATTGATACTTTAACATAAGATTGATAATTAGAAAACCTCACAGAGGGGATTTTTTTTTGCCTCTAAGGGCCCCTTCAAGAGATAGTTTCAGTTTCTTGGATGGAATAGCTATCCATTGATACTTTAACATAAGATTGATAATTAGAAAACCTCACAGAGGGGATTTTTTTTTGCCTCTAAGGGCCCCTTCAAGAGATAGTTTCTTTGTATAAATGAGTTCATGGCTTACTCAATGTTGAGCTCTAGATAGGAAGGATTTTCTTCCTCTAATACCACATTTTGGCACGGGCTTATCTAAACAACCCAAACCCCCTTTGTGTCTTTTGTCATGTTAGTGGAACCCCTTTCTCTTGGTCTTAGGTTCTATTTGGGACTTTCCAAGGTCTCTACCCAAAATCATTGTGGTTTCTTGTCTAAACTTCACTAAGGTTAATAGTTGCAACAGAAGAATCCACATTCACCTCAGAGTCTTTTCCAAGGTTTGAGGTTGTAGAACGAAGTGGATTGAATATATTCACACTAGATAAGTTATCTAGAAATTCACTTGAGACTAGAAGGCAAGACTTGGGAGGAAATTAGAGCTGGGTTTTTATCAAAGGTCCCAAATTTTAAAGGAAATTTTTGGTTGAAGACTAGGAATGGAAGAATTTCCCAAAACTTGTTTACCTTTTTCATGTGAGGAGAGTCCATCATTATATATTGGATTAGAGCTCATCATTCCAAAGTCTTCCTTTGGGGAGGATGATGCTAGGCCTCTTCAAGACGGAGATAAAGTTATGTCCTTGATAAATGGATCAATAGTTGATTCCATATGATGATTCTTGTCTTTAGGTGATATTTCCAAATTATTAAAATCCAAGGATGTTCCAATCTTCCATCGTTGATGACATTTGAGTCCACAAGTCCATCATTTAAATCTATTGCTACCAAAATTCACGTGACAATGTAAATGCTTGTCACAATGAAAGACATATCCGCTTCATAGAAATATTCCAATGAGCTGCCTAAATATTCATACCATCTTCGTCAACCAAAAGATAAGAGGGATACTGGGAAGACATACTCAGATAGGAGTTCTCTCCACCCTCTCAATCCCAATGTAGAAAGAAGGGTGCCATTTGTCATAGTAGAAGAGGGTTGTGTCTAATTTTCCAACACTTTTTATCTATAGTAGAGGATTTAGTCTTAGATTGAAACTAGAGTGCAATCCAACCACCTTTAAGTATCATGCACTTTGGATTATAGACCATGATCATATGAAGGTACATTGTAACCCACTCCTGCAGGTTTTGAATCCCAATTATGTGATTCGATAGTCTTTGCACCAGAGTTTTGAGTTTTGTCTCCCATAACAACTATATAATTTAACCAAAGCTTTGCACCCAACACCAAATTGAAAGGTTCTGTCTTCACCTTAACAAATTCCCTCCTCTTATTTGTATTCCCTCTAGACTAATTACCAATTTCAGAGTTTGATAGAGATTCACCCTCTAAAGGAGGAGATACTATGTGAAATGAGGAGATCCCACTTAGAGTTTTTAGGGTCAACATTTTTTCTTTGAATCCTTCATGTAAAGAATGTTATGTAGGACTAGGCACATCAACATCATGGTTTCTGCTTTGAATGGAGTTATCCTTCATTTCATCATTCCATGTCAAAACAATTCCCTCCTAAGCCTTATCAGGACGAGATAGATCCTCCATGAGGGGTACATTATTGTCTCACATATGGTTGATCAATATCAAATCCTCCCACATGTTTGGCACTTGGTACTCTAGATCTTGTCCACCATCCACATTCAAATCCACACCTATCGACACTACAAGTGGCTCAACTGTGTCCTTATCTTCAGCTTAGTGTGATTACAAGTGTCTTAGGGTAATTTCCAAAACATACCTCCTATCCCATCAAGGATCAAGAGCCATCGTACAATGTTCCCTAGGGTTTTGACAGTCTCAGGATCCAACGAATATGACCCCACTAGAGCAAATCTCCCTAACAAGCTTGTATCATAGGATCGAGTGACATTGATAAGATGGGATCTCCATATATGACAACCCTTGGAAGGGTCATATGAATAGGTGATCTTATCAACCTCCATTGTGCATAGAGAACCTGAACTAGGCCCTAAATCCTAACCCTTATATATATATATATATATATATGCTGGTGGTTTGTCAGACCTAGGGTTTGACTTGCATAACCAACAAAAACACCCTACAAGTGATGGCATTTTCAATACCCTGTAAATAGGGTAAGGTCTCACTCGAGATGCGCGCAGGAAATTACAGAGAGATTACAAAGATGTGCATAAGCACTTAAACATGCATTCAACTACTGATCAATTATCATACATTCAAGCTTCAAGACATTTTGCACGATAAATTTGAGGAAAAAACTATTTTATATTCATCTTTAAGAATTGGGTACAATGCATTGCTTAGAGACTCAACTCAACAACTTAATGGTTCTCATTCTTCTTTCAATACAATCATCATACCATCATTAGTACAAAAAATACATTACAAAACTCAACAACTTAATGGTTCTCATTCTTCTTTCAATACAATCATCATACCATCATTAGTACAAAAAATACATTACAAAACTCAACAACTAGAAAAATATCATAACTAATATCACATAAAAGACTATCTTCTAATAGATCTGATTCAACTGATTAAAAATCAAAGATGCAAAACCCAACCCGTTACAAAATATGCTTTTATATAGGCTTATGTTAAAATTGACTTGCTCGGCATGCAATTTGGCTTCTAACTGGCTGGCTTGACATGCAAATTCTGATCCAAAACTTGGGCACCAACAGGCCCCCAACGCTAATATATGGATCATTCCGAGCCACACAATTTAAGGTTCTAACGCTGCACCAAGGGCAGGCTTGTGCAAAGGATACTGACGAATTCTTGAAAGTTGGTTCAGATGGGCTCAAAATCATTGGTAATGTAAGTGAGTTGATTGGTGAATGACTCCTCATCCTCTTTATTACTTCGCCCTACATTTGGATTAAATTTTTCTACAACGGGAAGAAACTCAGTTTCCTTGGTGTGGAGCTTAAAAAGACTATCAAAGTTTTTCTGCACCTGCTCTTGCGCCTTGGAAACAATCTTCACGACCATCTACTTCTGTACTCTGCTCACTGTGATTTGGTTGTTCGGAGTGGTAATTTCTGTCATTGCTTCTTTCTTCACAGAAAGAGGCAGCGGTAGCAGACTCTGCTTCTTTTCCCTGACCTGTGCCTCACAGTCCCGGATTTGCTTGTCCACCTATTGTAGCTCGGGAACATCCTGCAAGTGGTTCCAGATGTTTACATTGTGCTCCATGACCCATCCCAAGGTCAACTCCCTGTTTTGTTCACACCAGAACTTTCGCAGTGTTGACGCAGGGACACGCTATCACCGGCCACACCGTCTCCTTCCAGTCAACGTTTCCAGAAGCAGGCCATCAATCTGCTGGAACTGCCGCTTCAGCCGCGGAGGTGTTAGTCAAACTCTGATAAATGGCATTTAAGCTGAATGGGAAGCAGAGTGGTTGTCAAGCCAACAACCCAGAAAAACAGGGTGGACGGTGCATCCTTTGTTGAAGATGAGCGAAAGCCATTTAATAGCTAGCCTGGCACAAACGTGTAGATGTGGGTCTCTGCATCAATAAGTAGAAGGCCGACTCCTGCATTTTTTGAGATAGCGAGACAGAAGAAGAAAAGCCTGTGCGCTGGTTCTCTTCAGTCCTGATCCATTTGCTCTGAGTGTTTGCAAACACAGTGTAATTTTTCCCCCCTTTCATAAAGATCTGCAGCAGCCCGGAGACATAGGCTAAATTAGCCGAACTCCATTATCAAATCTTGCCTGTCTTGATTTTCTGATTTAATTTGTTCTCCCAAATCTGATGCAGGGGAAATCTGCGTGAATTTCCCAACAACTGGTATCAGAGCCAGATTTGTGAGAAACGATCCAGAGAAAGTCAGATTCGAGTAGGGAGCAATGGCTGCAGATGAAGGAAAGATGAAAATTGAGAAGTTCGATGGCACGGACTTCAGCTTTTGGAAAATGCAGATCGAAGATTATCTGTACCAGAAAAAGCTTTATCAACCTCTCGCAGAAGAGAAGCCAGAGAGCATGAAGGATGAAGACTGGGCTCTTCTCGACAGGCAAGTCCTCGGAGTTATCCGATTGACGTTATCTCGCAATGTTGCTTTTAACATAGCAAAGGAAAAGACCACAGCAGGTCTTATGGCGGCTCTCTCCAGTATGTATGAGAAGCCATCAGCCTCTAACAAAGTTCATTTGATGAGGCGATTGTTCAATCTGCAGATGACGGAAAACGCATCAGTAGCTCATCATCTCAATGAACTCAATACAGTCACAACCCAGCTGAGTTCAGTTGGAATTGATTTTGATGAAGAAGTACGAGCACTGATACTTCTGTCTTCTCTACCAGAAAGTTGGAATGCTACTGTCACGGCTGTGAGTAGCTCGTCGGGAAACAACAAGCTAAAATTTGATGATGTTCGTGATCTGGTTCTCAGTGAAGAGATCCGACGGAGAGATTCAGGTGAATCGCCAACCTCTTCAGTTTTGCATACAGAGTCAAGAGGAAGAAATTCAAACAGAGGGAATGGACGCAGATCGAACTATCGAGGTAGATCAAAGGATAGGAGGTCCAAATCCAGGAATCCCAATAATTTCCATAGCTCAAAGACTGTTGAGTGCTGGAAATGCGGAAAGACCGGGCACTACAAAAATCAGTGCAAGAGCGCACCGAAGGACCAGGAAGCGAAAGCAGAGGCAAATGTTACTTCCACCTCAGGAGGAGATGATGCGTTGATATGCTCTTTAGAAAGCAAGGAAGAGTCTTGGGTGTTAGACTCTGGAGCATCATTTCATGCTACCTCGCAGAAAGAATTCTTCGAAAGGTATGTTCCTGGAGACCTCGGAAAGGTATACCTCGGTGATGATCAACCTTGTGCTATTATTGGTAAAGGTATAGTGAAAATTAAGTTGAATGGGTCTGTTTGGGAGCTAAGGGATGTCAGACATATTCCCGACCTGAGAAAGAACTTAATCTCAGTAGGACAGTTGGCTAGCGAAGGCTACACGACGATCTTCCATGGTGAAAAGTGGAAGATTTCAAAGGGTGCAATAACGGTTGCTCGCGGCCAAAAGAGTGGTACTCTTTACATGACAGCAGGGGCATGCTGTTCAATTACAGTTGCAGCAGGAAATGAAGATCCCAATCTGTGGCACCAAAGACTTGGCCACATAAGTGAGAAGGGAATGAAGATTATGCACTCGAAGGGCAAACTTCCAGGTCTACAGTCAATTAAGATTGACATGTGCGAAGATTGCATACTTGGAAAGCAGAAGAGGGTCAGCTTTCAGACAAGTGGCAGAACCCCAAAGAAGGAAAGGTTGGAGCTTGTTCACTCTGATGTTTGGGGACCAACGACCATCTCATCCATTGGTGGGAAACACTACTTCGTGACTTTCATCGATGATCACTCTCGAAAGGTATGGGTTTACTTTCTAAAGCATAAGTCTGAAGTGTTTGAGACTTTCAGGAGATGGAAAGCTATGGTTGAAAATG